>MU224650.1:1202509-1215503 GCA_018584345.1 Thuja plicata | reverse complement strand
TTTATAAGCATGAAAAGGGAGAATCTTCTAATTCCAACAATGGAGGAAACAATGCAAATAATGTAAAAGGCAGTCATAATGTTAACTTTGCTCATACTTATGACAATACCATCAATGTTGTTGTGGTCAAAGACCAACCTATTCAAGGGTCTGCTAATGCCATCATAAGGGGGCAAGCCTCAAAGATTACCTTGCAAGGGGTTACTCCTATTACTATTGGTCCTAAGACACCAACTATTTTGGCTAAAAAAACACCACCCACTACAAAGCCTTATAGTTTGGTTGATCAATTGCAAAAGACTCCCGTCCAAATATCAATTTTGGAGTTGTTAAAATTATCTCCTAATCACAAGGAGATTCTGGAAAAAGCCTTGTGTGAGACCATGGTTCCTATAAAATTGGAGGAAGACAAATTTTAGAACATGGTAGGGCACCTCATAGCCCTCACTGTCTTTCCTTTTTGAAACAAGATGACATGTCTATCACACATCCTCAAAACTTACCCTTTCATATAGAGGTATTAATCCAAAGACATAGGGTTAAGAGAGTTCTCACAGATGGTGGAGCTGGTCTAAATATTTGCACTTTAAACCTTGTCAAGTCATTAGGGTTATCAGAGTCTTCCATTGATCCAAATAAGCAAATCATTATTAAGGCTTATGATGAAGAGGAAAGATCTTCAAAGGGTATGATCATTCTACCAATTCAAGTGGGACCTATCAAAAAGGACACTATATGTCAGGTTCTTGACATGAAATTGACCTAAAATATCCTACTAGGAAGGCCTTGGATACACGAGATGCAAGTGGTACCTTCTACATATCACCAATGCATAAAATTTCCATATCTAGGGGAGGAGATCACAATTGGAGGAGATTCAAACCCATTCCAATATTGTAATACTTTAAAGCAAAGGCATGAATTGTATATTCCTCATAATAGGGAAAGAGTTATCCCTAATATTACCATGGATGAAGACAAAGAGGAAAAGTCAGAACCAACATCAAATGTCACATCTACTCCTAACCCTATTCAAACTAACTCAACTACATCAACTAAGGGAAAAGAAAAGATAAGTTACGAGGGTTCAAATTCAAAGGATACTTCAGTTCAGACTTCAACACTAAGATTGGAATCTTCTAAACCCACTAAGTAAGAAAGAGATCAAACTAAGAAGGATCACTATGAAAAGATGAGTTACCTAATGCATCAATTTGAGAAACAATGTAAAATTAACTCAAAAGGAGTAGGGGAATATTCTATTTCCCTCTTTGATTTACCTACGTCTCCAAGGACACATGGGAAACCATCCAAATATCATCAACCTCATAAGTATAATTCCCATTTTGTGAGGGAATGTGACAAACAAGAAATGGACAAAGAAGATAATGAGGTATTACAATGGCTCTATAAAGATGATGATAATTCAGATAATTCCAATGAAAGGGTGCAACATATTGATATCCAAATTGATCAATATGGCAAAGGATTTGATATCATGAAGAAAATGGGGTATAAGGGGAGAGGACCCTTAGGAGTTTGACATAGAGGGTTGTTAGAACCTATTGAACTAGTCTAGAGAGCCAAAGAAGAGAAAGTCGGCATAGGTTTCTAACATAAAGGAGAAAGTTCAAGTCCCATGCATGATTTTCATACACATATTCATATGGTAGGTTCTGAAAGCAAAGATGATTCTACAGACTTTGATTGGGAATCCTTGTTCAAAGAGTCTTGTCATGACATAGAGGTTGATACCATCCACACTTATGAAACTCCTCCTAAAGTTGAGAATGAAGAACATATGGCTCAAAGTTTGAATTCCACTCAAATTTCAAGTGAACCTCAACAAGTGAACATAGAACAAGCACCTCTTTTCACTCAATGGGTAGGTGAACCTTGGGTACCTTCATGGGTGGGAGGTTCTAGCATAGTGTTTAATCCACATGCTTTCTTTCCCATAGAAATCTTAGAGGATTCTGATGAAGAGGATTTATATCCTTCTTCCATGGACCATCTAGAAGAGGCACATGTCATAGACCATGACGATACAATGTATGAACCATCCAATGAAGTCATGTCCTTAAATCCTTCAAATGAAATTACTATCAATGAATCTTTGTCCTTAATGCATCCTGAACTTATCGATTGGGATATGTCCGAGTCAAATGACTTACTCTACTTCCCAAATGACAATACAATGGCCTTATACCTCAATGTGGTCGAACCCAATTCTTCCACCAATGAATTCACTCTAGACATGATGATAGTGGTAGGTGTTCAACCTCTTAATCTAAAAATTGAAGAGAAAATATACAAAAAAATGAGAAGGTCTAGTGGTGAAAACCACCATGTGGCAGTGCTAGACCCAAAAAAAGTAAAAATAAAGGATGTTTCCGAAGGTGAAAACCCAACTGTGGCACCCAAGGGAGAGAGGTTAGACACCTTACCACCTCATGAAGATGAAAGATCACCTATACTTATTGAACCCACAGAAAAGGTCAACATTGGAACATAAAAGGATCCTAAATTCATTCACTTAGCAACATCTTTGAGTCCTTTGGAAAGAAAAGATTTCATTACATTCTTT
Source organism: Thuja plicata (assembly GCA_018584345.1). Classification (NCBI taxonomy): domain Eukaryota; kingdom Viridiplantae; phylum Streptophyta; class Pinopsida; order Cupressales; family Cupressaceae; genus Thuja; species Thuja plicata. The sequence continues at coordinate 1,212,916 of MU224650.1, read as the reverse complement.
CAAGTGAAACAAACCAACTTTGCATGGTCATATGCTAACATGCTCGGATTAGATCCAAGTTTCATAATGCATCACTTAAATGTGAAACTAGGGGTTAAGCCCGTAAAATAGAAGTTGTGAAAAATGCATCCACATATAGACCTATTAGTCAAAGTTGAATTAGAGAAATTTCTCAAAGCAGGATTTATAAGAGTAATAGCATATACTGAATGGATCTCCAATATTGTACCAGTTACCAAACATGATAAAACCATAAGAGTTTGTATAGATTTTAGAGATTTAAACCTTGCTTGTCCAAAAGATGATTTTCCCTTACCTAGCATTGATGCTATTGTAGATCTCATGGCAGGTCATTCTATGCTTTCACTTATGGATGGATTTAGTGGGTATAATCAAATTTGCATAGCACCTGAGGATCAAGAGAAGATAGCTTTTACATGTCCATGGGGTACCTTTTGTTGGAATGTAATGCCCTTCGGTCTTAAAAATGCCAGATCCACTTATCAAAGAGCCATGACTACCATTTTTCATGACACGATGCACACCTTTATGGAAGATTATGTGGATGACATTTTAGATAAGTCACATAAAAGAAAAGATCATGTATCCATACTTGATAAGATTTTTACAAGGCTAGAAAAATTCAAGGTGAGACTTAACCCAAAGAAATGTGCTTTTGGGGTACAATCTGGAAAACTCCTAGGGTGCATTGTTTTAGCAAAAGGCATTGAAGTAGATCCTGAAAAGGTACAAGCAATAATGAACATGGACATTCCAAATAATATTAGTTAGATGAGGTCCCTTCAAGGAAGACTTTAATCTATAAGAAGGTTCATTTCTCAATCGACAGAAAAATGCCATTCTTTCACCAGGTTACTACATAAAGACACCATCTTCACATGAGATGAGGAATGTGATAGAGCCTTTTCATTTTTGAAAACATACTTGATGAATCCACCCATCTTAATGTCACCAATTCAAGGAAAAAATTTATTACTCTACATTTCAGCACCGAAAAGATCTTTAGGAGTCTTATTGGGACAAGAGGATGATGAAGGAAAAGAAAGAGCTATCTACTATTTGAGTAGAAACTTGATCAAACATGAGTTAAATTATAGCTTCATGGAAAGGGCTTGTCTAGCAGTGGTATTTGCCTCTCAAAAGTTAAGACACTACATGTTGTTGCATAAGGTGAAACTCATAGCTAAAATTAATCCCTTGAAATACTTACTTAGCAAAATAGCTTTAACTGGAAGGATTGCGAAGTGGGTCATGGTACTTAGTGAATTTGACATTGAATATGTTGATAGGAAAGCAATCAAAGGTCAAGTTATAGCCGATCAATTGGTTGAATATCCTCAAGAATCTACACATCCTATATAAGTGGAATTCCCAGATTCTAAAATTGTGAATGTCGAAGCTATGACATGGAATTTATACTTTGATGGATCATATACCCAAAATGGTAGCGAAGCAGGCATTCTTTTGATCACACCACAAGGTTAAACAATCCCAAAATCTTACAAGTTATTGTTCCCTTGCACCAATAACATAGTAGAGTATGACGCTTTGGTCATAGGAATCAAGACAACCTTGGAATGGAATGTCACAAAATTACAGGTCTATGGGGACTCCCAATTAGTCATTAATCAAGTTAATGAGAATATAATACTAAGGATGAAAAACTGTTGCCTTATAAGAAATTGGTGGATAACTAGAAGAAGTTATTTGCTTTGATTACTTTTGCACAAATTCCAAGAGACAAGAATAGAGCAGCCGATGCAATGGCTACTTTGGCATCTTTACTTCAGCTACCCGATCAAAATGAAAAGTATGAGTTCTTGGTGGAAGAATTGGTGAAACCAAAATTTGACCTACTTGAGACCCAAATTATTGCCCTTTTACATGGACATGACTCTCCATGGTATGGACCTATCTATTCTTACCTCAAAAATCAAACCCTACCTATAGACCAAAACCGCGCTCAAAAGCAAAATTTCATAAGACAAATAGCCCGTTATACTATCCTTTCTGACACATTGTATCGTAAAGGTCTATACAGAACACTCCTTAGATGTCTAGAGGAAGATGAATCAAAATTAGCTTTAAAAGATTTCCACGAGGGTATTTGTGGGTCACATTCAAATGGTTTAAACCTAGCTAATAAAATCTTACATATGGGGTACTTTTGGAAAACCTTAGAAAGAGACGCTTGTCAATATGTTAAAGTTTGCAAGAAATGTCAATACCATGGAAACTGGATTCATGCACCAGCACAAGAATTACACCCTTTTGTCACACCATGGCCATTTTATCAATGGGGTTTTGACTTGATTGGCATGATTTATCCACCTTCTTCAAATGGACACAAGTATATAATCACAGCTATAGAATGCTTTACTAAATGGGTTGAAGCTGTCCCTTTATCAACTGAAACAGGAAAACAAATTTCCATGTTTATCCTAAATCATATCATTTGCAGATATGACATTCCTCATGCCATCATCACAGATAATGGAAAACAATTTAAGAACAAAGAAATTGATGAAATTTGTGACACATTCCACATTACACATCACTCTTCATCCATTTACTATCCCCAAGGTAATGGACAAGAAAAAGCTACCAACAAGAACATCCTTAAACTCCTTAAGAGATCCACTAGAAAATCAGGAAAGGATTGACACCTTCAAATCAATCCAGCATTATGGGCCTATAGGACTAGTATTCGAACCTCGATAGGAGCTACACCTTTTTCTTTGGTTTATGGGGCCGAAGTTGTTCTTCCTTTAGAAGTTGAAATACCATCCCTCAGAGTTTCATTGCATGGATTAATAATAGATGAGGATTATAGAGTTTCCCATCTTCAACAATTGGAATTGTTGGAGGAACATTAGACTCAAGCCTATGATCATTTGAAAGTGTATCAGAATCAAATTTCTAGGAACTATAACAAACATATCAAGCCAAGAAACTTTCAAATAGGAGATTTAGTCTTGAGAGAAAATCCAAAAAATTAGGCTGATAGGGAAAAGAAAGGAAAGTGGGAAGAAAATTGGCTTGGTCCTTTTGTCATTGTTTCTTCATTTGGAATGGGGACCTACAAACTGGCTGATTGTGATGGTGATGAGTTGTTAGAATCTATCAATAGCATTCATCTTAAGAGGTTCCACACCTGATTCAGAGGAAAGGGTATCAAAATAAAGAGTATAAGTTGAGAGTATCAGATGAGTCAAGCATCACCCTTGTACATGGGAAAATTCAAAAATACCAAAAAAAGGAGAAAAGATCAAAAAGACCAAAAAAAATAAAATTAGAAAATTCAAAAGGCCAAAAACATTTGAAAAAGAGAAAAAGGTGCCTTGGTGAAAACCTAGCAATAGACACCTTGGTAGCAAAAAAAAATGAAAAAAGAGAAAAAGAGCAATAATCCCAAGAGGTGAAAACCTGGAAACAGGCACCTTTTGTCCCTTAGGTGTTTCCTAGTTGCATTTGTACATATTGCAGTTTCCTCATCTCACTTGTCCATATCCTCATTACATCCATCATTTGTGCATTGCCCTAATAAAGTCTCAGAGCTACATTTTGTCACATTTTAGGTTCAGTTGCCCTCAGTTTCACATTGGTTACATTTAGCACTTGGGGGCACACATCATAGATTTTGGTACCAACCGGATTATATAGTGCAACATTTTGGTCACACATCAGAAGTAGATTTTCATATTTAGGAGAAACGTTTTGGAACCTTTGATGAATATCATTGTTCAACCCTAAACATTTTGATCACATAACATGGTCCTTGAGTTTCATTGACTTATTTTATCAAGATTAAAAATTGACACACCCTAAATGATCAGATTGTCTGGAATTCTTATTTGAAAATATTGATACATTTCACAAACACTTGGAATTTTTGATGAGTTTTTCATTGACCTTTTTGAGTCATGTTATTTTTAGCTAATCAATGATGTTTCAACTAGATTGGCAAGGATAAGAGACATGATGTTTTCTTAAGCTTCTGAGTGACTGCTTTGAGGAAGATTCTTTAACTTGTGTGAATTAGTCTAAGGACATGGTCATCAAAGAACCATAGAGGACATTCATATAGGATGAAGGGTTAACCTTTGTTTGTTTACGTAAAAGGATACCTTGATTATTTAGACTTTCCATGTCTTAATACCAACATCCACTTGCAACATTGAATCTGATTAAACCGGTATTCATACTCCCATAGTTGTTCATCCAACTAGTGAGGGTTGTACTTGGTTTTGTAGAAGGGGTTACCACATGAGAGAAAGTCGTATTCATATTTTTATGGTCGTAGTGTCACCAGTAAGGATTGTATCAACTCCTAGTTCCACAACACTCTTTGATGAAAATATATCTCAGTTTGCATTTCTTTCGCAAACCTCAAGGACAATTAGTTGCATTGCATTTTGAATGTTAGATTAATTTCATTTTGCATGTTAGATTAATTGCATGTTGCTTTTTAGCTTGCATTCTCAAAAGCTTAGTTCTCAAATGGCTTGCCTTTCTAGCAATTTTCCAAGTTCAAGGGGGTGGGGGGGATAACAGTTGACAACACTTCATCAAACTTATTGGTTTCAAATAATTTAAAATGAGATTTTCCTTTGCATTCATCATCATTAATCACTACTCATTATATATTCATGACAAGAGAAAAATAAGAAAAAGACACATTAATCATTATTCATTTTCCATATCCTCATTTAGATTTGCATCTCATATGTTAAATTGCATACATACAAAAAACAACAAAAAAAGATAGATGCATTTCATTTACCATAAGCACTAAGTATTGCATTCATTGCATTGCATAATTCATACATGGTTAAATCAGAAAAAAATATAAAGGTAAATTGCATTAACATCATTTGCATCCATTTATCTATGTCCTACTCTAAGACATTTGCATCCATAGCACAATAGAAATAAATGCATCATAGAAACATATAGACATGCATAAAAGGAAATCTCATAACATCATCAAAGGAGGAATCAAAGATCATCATAGATAAATGTCCATCATCAATATCTATAACATAAATCAGTACATCAAAGGTACATCAATACAATGGTCCATACAACAAAGTCCTGATAAGAAATACATATGATACAATGTTGTATATCCTAGGTCCCAATCTGTCTCATGACCCAGCAGGGGCACCTGATCCATCTCTGGCTAAACCTGTGCCTAACCCCCCTGCACCATCAGGATCTCTATCACCTTCTCTATCCTGTGCACTAGGAGGTGCCTGACTAGTGTTCACACTGGTAGGTAATTGAGCCAGAGTAGCCATAAACTTCTGCATCATGGTCATAACCTGATCTAATCTCGCTGTCACTGCAGTCATCCCTGCCAGTAACCCCTGAACATCTTGCACTATATCATCTATAATAGGAGGCACTGGAGGTGCCTATGATGCTAATAGAGCCTATGGTGCCTGAGGTGCTAAGGGTACCTGTGGTATCACCTATGCTACACTGACCTGTGGGTCCACCTATGGTCCATGTCCCTATATTGGAACTTGTCTAGCCACCTGGACACGTCTATGCCTGTGTCTGGCCCAATCTACATCAACTCTTAAAGGAGCCTAATCCTGAGGTACCTGTGCTCCTACTTACCTCTACCTAGGCTACCTAAATTTGCCGCCTTAGCCTCTCACATGACCACCTCTCATCCGAGGTCCAACAACTCTCTGTACCCATGGCACCCTAGGTACCCTATGAACTCTATGCCGATGTGGTCTACCACCACCATCCCCATCATCTCCATCATCACCATCATCATCTAAGAGCTCATCGACATCAGGAATGGGCTCTGCCAGATCAGTGAATCGTACAAAATGATGTCACAAAAACCACTCCTGATGCTCAGCCGACATCCCTGCATCTGCAACCTACGACATCATATCCCAAACACCATACTCGAGCTGATCTATCTATAAACAAGCTGACTAGTAGTCAACTTGTGCTCCCCACATCGACCTCTCAACCTGTACCCTAGCATATAGTGCCATACCCTATGGCATATCCTACACTCCGCCAAATTGTCAGAGTACTCTCCCAAAGTAGAATCTCTCAATAACCAAAGGTGACTGGCCTATCATCCATCAAGGTGAAAACATATAAGGTAACTCATCGTCATCCTCCCACCACCTTTCACACTGCAAATACAACCTCCGTACCACCTAATCAATATCATCGATCGTGCGTCTCCAAAAATTGACCTTGCCCAGATGATGCTGGACAACCATGCCATCATATAGAAAAGCATAAGGGTAACCACAAGCCTAAACTCAAGCTGAGACTGGCCTTGTAATAGGCAGATGCTCCCATGTCCATAACTGTAACAATACCGCAGTTGCAAAAATAGCTGCACTACGTCAATATACAATCTCGTGGAGATCATGATATAACTGCGCCAAAACACAAGAACCCCAATCTAATCTCTGTGGATGTGCAATTAGGTCCTCTAAAATCTGGCCCCATCCAACCACAAAACCATGACCTCTCCTATCTGGCAGTAGTAATCCCCCTATCACAGCTCCTAATAATGCTGGTAGAGTGGGAAATGAGGCAAACTGTGACCAAGTAATGCAATCATCATCAATGGTGTTGTCTCCAAATACCTATCTGCAAACACTACTATCATATACTGAATCATAATACACCCACTCTCCATGAGTCAGGATCCTCAATAGTCTATACACATCCTCTAGCGTAATAGTCATCTCGCCCAAAGGTAAATGAAAGGTATTATGGTCAGAGTGCCATCACTCTACCATAGCTGTCAATAAACCTTGGTTCAACTGAAACTGAGAGAGATCTAATAGAAAATTGAGTCCACAAGTCTCAATCGTACGTTGCTCAGGAGGTGTAAGGTCATCTACCAAATCAAAAATCTATAACACTACACCTCACACCCGCAACTTGTGGTAATGCTCCTACATTTTGAAACAAAGTGCATTATGTTAGTTTTTCTTTTGGTGAACCATTCTAAGTCAATCACAAAATATTAAATCTATCTTTTCTCTAACTTGAGTGTATCCACTTATTGCTCCTAACCTCTATATCATGAGACATAAGGACAATTTGTAATCATTTTTCAATCATATCTGATTGACCTATCAAACATTCATCATTATGACTTTTCTAATATCCTAAACACTATGTAACATTCTGGATTAACATTTTCTAGCTTGGAACCTAATTGGGTCATTTGGATGATCAATCAAACTAAGTTCATTTATTTCCTATATCAAATTTTCAATTTTATGGTAGGAGGCACTTAACTTAGTGTACGCGGCTTTTTAAGCCAAGTGGCTTTTTAATCTTTAAAAGTGACTCTTTACCACGCAGAGGCGGTGCTTTACTAAATAGGCAGCCTTTTGCAGGCCTACATGGCTTTTGATACCTCATATGCGGCCTTTAAAACATGGTGTTTTTAGGCGGCTCATTTCATATTTTGGGTGACAATTCTGACCTAGCTCCTACGCGGCTAAGGATTGCGTATACGTGACTTTTCACAGCGCAGATGCGACTTTTCCCTTCCCTACGCGGCATTTTACCTATCCTACATGGCATTTTGCTAATCATTTTCTAAAAAGCAATAAATACATGTATTAAATGCAATTTTAAAAGCAATAAATGCATCGAGAGAGTTTGAACCACTCACCGGAGGCCCGTAGTCAGGAGGTCTCTGATATCTACGTGCTCGCTCGAACCTGTGCTCTTGTATGGGAACCACCATCGCTATCAGTCGTCAGAGGCTCAGAGCAAAATCTTAATAGTAAAAAGTGAAAATGAATAGTAAATTTTGGTTTTTCAACCTATTTAAGCTATTTTAACCTATTTTATGAGATTTTTGACCCAGTCAAACCTAATCTGCATATTCTACACACTGGGGCATTTGTTTGACATTTCTTTCAACATCATTGATATCAGAAATGCAATCATCATTGGATCTCTTCTATTAGCATTGTTCATCAAAATTTTTTACCTACGATCAATATGATTTCATTTCCGAGGGGGCATCATCATATCATCAAACTGGATTCTGCAGCATATCTTGTATCAAATATGGGGCATTAAAATTTCAAACTTTATCAATTGGAGTTTCATATCAGAGCATCATATCAGGGTTTCATATTAGGATTTCATATCAGGGTTTCATATCAGAGATTTCATATCAGAGCATCATATCAGGGTTTCATATCAGAGATTCATATCAGGGTTTCATATCGGATTTTTCATATCAGGTTTTCATATCAGTCAAATTAGTTCATCAATATCAAATCAACACTCAGGAAAATCAAGCTTTCTTTGAATCAATGTGCTTCATACATCAATTCAAAGAGGGGCATTTGTAGACACCTAAAATTGACCAGGTGTATCTCAAGCATTCCAAACTATAAATCTTAGCCAAATGCTTCAAAATATCATCTCAATGCAAAACAAATTGATCAAATCAAATGGACAAAATTCAAATCAAATTAAAAGATCAAATAATTAAATTCAAGCCTAAAGGGGTTAATCAAATTATGCAATTGATTTTTCAATTGTATAGTTCAAATCAAAAAGATCAAATCCAACCCAATCACCCTTCTATGGCTAATTTAATTAAATGATGGAGTTATTTAATTCTTAATATCTTTAAGACAACCAACCAACTTTCCCTCCATTTTAAAACACCTCAAAGCTTTTGACTTAACCAAGCTTTGATCATGATCAACTCACTCTACCCCCTACCCTTGGGAAAATGCTATAAATACAAGTCATTTTCTTTGTGTTTAGGATCCAATAATTTTAAGAGCAAAAGCATCCTTACTATAGGCACATGAGGAGCATTTTAGAGCTTTTGAGAGAATTTCAGCATTTGCATAGCATTTGAGCATATCATGTTTAGGAGCATTTGTTATTTTCTAACATAATCTTGGAGCATTTTGAGCATTTTTGAGCATTCTAGCTAGATTTGAGCATTTGTTTATCATACATATCTCATTCTAGGATTGTCCTTGAGAGAGATTAAGCCTGAGAGCTCTCTTAACAAAGCTCAGATAGAGAACCATGAGATTATATAGATTGTTTAGCTTCAATTCTTTAGATTAATTTGTTTTATCTTTCCATAGGATTGTTTTCTCTAAATCTTAATTTCATGAAGGTGCATTTTATTACACACACCACCCACTCACCTGACTCACAATGATCCCAATCATACTAAAAACACATGGGGCAAAAACAAGCCAACTCTCATGTCCAAATGGTCCATCTACTACTATCTGAGCTTCAGAATGAATGCATTTTTGAAGAGTCTCTCACTGTTTGACAATCCAATCTATCTCCTATAGTTCCCTCCTTAATCAACCAAAAGAATCTACGCACTGTAGAATCAAGATTCCCCCTTGTGACAATGCTAAAGTACACCAATCAATAATAGAATGAGCATCAAGAAGTATAGCACCTGAAATCCTCAATTGCTCCTTAACTAGAGCTCTCTTCACACACGAACCTGCTCCATCATGCTCTCCTTTCCCATGCCCTGACTCAAAAAAAATCCAAATATGAGGTACACCTCTCTCCACATGCATTCTACACAACCAATAAAATATTGTGGCATTCTGAAATTGACCGGTGCAATTATCTAACCAAATGAGATGCCTATCCATAGCAATATCATTTTCCTACAAGAAGTCAAAATAGTTCTAGAAATAATGTTGGACAAACTCATGAGAGTGAGACCTATCATCGCTCATATAAAAATAGTACTCTCTGATTATCTCCCACTCATCTTTTGGGCTATTAGGGGAATGTCTATATGTGATGTGTACAAAAATAGCAACCTGAATGGAATTGTAATATTGAGCTTGAGTCTCATTTTGGGGCTGCAATGTATAGCTCTCCGCAAAGTCTATAATTGATATAATAGTTCCAATGGGGAAAGTGTCCTTACACATCTTGAATTGTTGATCCAACCATTAAGACCTGTGACTATGCCTTGTGTAACCACCTGAATTTGGTTTGTCGCAACTATAGACCCTATTTTCCCTAAGTGTGATCATACCCTCGATTTATGTCCAAACGACCCTGTTACTGCTTGGCATAAATTCTTCAAATCTATTTAATATCCTAGGTGAATTTTATCACTAATTTATATTAACTATTGTAGCCATATAATTCAAATCAATCTAAACCAATCAAAAACAAATCAAAATCAAACATGGCTATAGTATTTAATTTATAAAGGAATTAAATAAATTCCTAAATCAATTACCCACTTGCAAATAACCCATTCACCCTTGCTAATCTAATCCTAATTCTAAATTCTACCCTAACCCACCTCCTAATGTTGTCACATTCCATTAAGGAATGATTAACAACTCCACC
>MU224650.1:1169427-1183779 GCA_018584345.1 Thuja plicata | reverse complement strand
TGTGTCTTAAGGGGTTCTATGACCCCTTGGGACACACTTGAGCATTCAAATGTGTCAAAAGGGGTCATGGGGTCTTCCTCAGGGTCTTAATGCATGATAAGGCATACTAGGACCCCCAGAAAGACACCATGACCCCTTTTGACCCATTTGAATGTTCAAATGTGTCTTAAGGGGTTCTACGACCCCTTAGGACACATTTAAGCACTCAAATGTGTTAAAAGGGGTCATGAGGTGTTCCTAGGAGTCCTATTGTGTGATAAGGCGTACTAGGACCCCAAGAAAGACCCCATGACCCCTTTTCACCCATTTGAATGTTTAAATGTGTTCTAAGGGGTCCTACGACCTTTTAGGACACACTTGACCATTCAAATGGGTCAAAAGGGGTTGTGGGGTCTTCCTAGGGGTCCTAATGTGTGATAAGGTGCACTAGGACCCCCAGGAAGACTCCATGACCCCTTTTGACCCATTTGAATATTCAAATGTGTTCGAAGGGGTCCTATGACACCTTGGGACACACTTGAGCATTCAAATGTGTTAAAAGGGGTCATGGGGTCTTCCTCGGGGTCCTAATGCATGATAATATGTACTAGGGCCCCTTAAGTTCCTCTGCGACCCCTGAGAACACATTGGAACACTCAATTGTGTCCTCAAGGGTCACAGAGGGACCTAAGGGGCCCTAAAACACCTTCTTATGCATTAGGACCCCTATGAAGTCCTCATGACCCCTTTTGACACATTAGAACACTAAAGTATTTTCCAAGGTGTCGTACGACCCCTTGGGACACACTTGACTATTCTAATGTGTTGCCGAGGGTTACAGAGGGACCTAAGGGGTCCTAGTACACTTTCTCAAGCGTTAGGACCCCTAGGAACCCTCTGACCCCTTTGGAAACCTTTTCGATGCCTTATACTGGTGTAATTAACCTATATATTATGTCCTATATAATATATATTATATATACTATACTTGATTTTATTATATATACAACAATATTTTATATATAATATATAATACATATCATATTGAATATATATATATTATATTGTAACACACACACACACACAGATATATATATATATATAATAATAATAATATTAAATATATATATTATAATATAAAATATATATTACGTACAATTTATTTGTGAAGATATTATGTGATATATTATAAAATACATGTTAACATATAATACGTATAAAATAATATATAATGTAATATTTAATATTAATATATATTATATAATATTTAATATATAATAGATATTATATAATATTTAATATATATAATATATAATATATAATCTAATATATAATTAAATATATAATAGATATTAAATAATATTTAATATATATATTATATAATCTAATATCATATGAAGTATGGAGAAATGGGAGGGAGAAAGGGGATGAAAATAAATTAAGAGGGAGAAAGGGGAGGGAAAATTAAAAATTAAAAATTTTGCCGAGTTTTTTAGGTACCCAAAAATATCGGGTACCTGATTAGGCTTGGTATTGCTTTGTGCACCATACCTACCTGGGCAACTCTTCAAATGTCTCAAAAATGTGTTTTTCCCCTATTTTTCTGAGTTCCAGACTTCAACCATTTAGCTGACGAATTATTTTTCACCCAAATTTAATGAAAGGAAAAGGGTATCTTAAGGAGATTATCAACTTTCTATCGATATGATTGCTGTCAAATTTTGAATTCGGTAAGTAATTATTAGTTATTTTCCAATTGAGTTACCTCTAAAGTGCTAATTTTTATACTGATTGAAAAATGGCTATAACTTTCAGACAGTATAACATTTTTGAAATCTGAAAATGCGTCACATTCTATGTTTTGCCTACTATAAGAAAAAAAATTATTTTTTTGAATTTGGTAAAGTTTTCAATGAGTTAAGGTGGTCAGACACAAGAGTTTTTTTATTCTGAAAATGTTGTAGCAAATAATTCATAATTAATTATTTTTTTAGAATAAAATTACACGAAAATATGCATCACATCTAGGCAGGAGTCTACTACTTATATATAAAATCTTATAAATATATTATCATTATCATAATATTATCATTTGATTATTATTAAGGTGGTCAGACATACACCTACTTCTTTTTTTTTTTCCTAAAATTTTTGTAATGCTGCATTGAAATCTATACTTTTCACCAATCATATTAACTTTTTTTTAGAAAAGGCCTAGTAGTTTAGAAACTACATTCAATTTTCTACAGATTCTATTCTTACAACTTTTTGATATTAGGTTGATAGCTAGTTCAAAATTTTACGTCAAGTTTACTAACCCTGATTTTCTAATTTTTCATTGCCACTTAAGGGCATAGTTTGGTCCCTCATGATCTTGCACATACCCAGGTACACAATAGACAATGCAAAATTAATTTTAATCATGACCTCAAAGGACAATGGTGATGACTACATTTGGCTCAATCCTGTAGCCATGCCAAGATTCATGGTGGTGTCCACGTGAACAACATATTTAAACCATGAATTGAAAACTTGTATATACATAGATTATTATGATCTATATTTAACTTGACTATAAATTTATCTAACATAAGCATTTACATTAGATGTTTGACACATGGCCAGTGTCACTAATGAGTCAGAACATAAATGTGATGCGACAAGAGACAATCCAAAATCCTACAATTGCAAAAAGTTGTACATAAATTAGTAATAAAAGTTGTATATTAATTAGTAAGCATATAAACACTTTAAAATAATGAATGTAAAACATACTATAGGTATATGAGGCCAAGTCTCAGTGACTGGTGGGGTGGAGCATGAATAACTTCCAACCTTAGTATTACATGAAGTACCCTTAAAATTGCAAAAATATATCAAACACATCATCAATTGAAAGTGCATACCATGAACATGTGGCAAAAAATTTACTTATCTATGTATCTAGATGAAAGTGCATACCATGAACAGGTGGACGAGATCTTAAAGTGTGGAAGGGATATGATGATGGACACTAAATGATGTAGTGTCAACTCTCATCTGTTCACCAAAAAACCAAATGTTCTGGTTGATATGTGTATAAATATGTAATTTAATATTGTACTATAAATTAAATAATTAAATTTACTTCTACAGAATGATCATCATCTACACATAGAAAATCAACATATGATTTGATGTCACCTCCAACATCACCCTGTGTGCTAGTGTCAACATCACTCTATGTGCCACCGTCAAGGTCATCATATCCAACGTGGGCAACACCATCATCGTCAGGCTCACTCTAGGGACCCCTCCATATATCCCCGCAGCTTGTACAAACATGTTCTATGCTAGGGGAAACCCTCGCTAGGGTCATTTTCTCTAAAAAATTGCCTGAAAGGGCACTCAATGAACCAAGAGATAAGTGCACTACTCGATGGTGGATAGGTCCAGGTACTAATGGAGTAGAAAGAGGAATAAGGGGCTCATTAAGCACACAATTTCTAGTTCTATCACTCAATTTGGCCCTTGCTCTACTCTATGGCATATCTCAACTGACCCACTAGAAATATCTCATATCAAAGTAATTCAGTTTCCTACCCAATTCAAATTCAGCCCATAATTTTTTCAAAAAAAAGGGGGGGGGGGGACCTCATGATTGGCGTGTGGGGGATGGTCAAATACCATCCACCACTGCTCCCAAAAATGTGCACCTATCTATGGGTGCTGACACCATCTAATAGAAATGCGTGGTTTCTTGCAACCTATCTCCTCATCCATTTTAGGGTTCCCAAAATAATGTTTTAGATCATTTTTGGTAAATTTTAAATCATTAACCTCTTTATAAGAGAGGCCATCTACATAAAATGCATGCATGGAGTCCCTCCATAACTGATAACTATCAAGCTCAAAGTCTAAGGACTGCACTGAATCTAAAATGCCTTGCATGCTATCTGCAAGGCATAGTAGCTATGGAGGTGGATGAGGCTCACATCTAATGGTATTAATGTCATGTTTGATGGAATCTAAATTTATCCTAATTCTTTCCCTCAACTCTGCATGAGGAGGTGGAGGTGGAGGTGGAGGTGGAGGTGGAGGTGGAGGGGGTGGTGGAGGGGGTGGAGGTGCCTACTGAGATCAAATCTCCTTAATATCAAAATTATCCATGGGTATATAATCTACAAATGNGGGGGGGGGGGGGGGGGGGGGGGGGGGGGGGGGGGGGGGGGGGGGGGGGGGGGGGGGGGGGGGTGGAGGTGCCTACTGAGATCAAATCTCCTTAATATCAAAATTATCCATGGGTATATAATCTACAAATGTATACAAACATGAAAATCAACAATTACTATATAATTTACATTTTACCTTGCAAAGATCTAATTTAGACTTATAATTAAATGCAACATTTAATTTATAAATATAAATGAAAAAACATAATAGAGAGAGAGATAGAGAGAGAGAGAGAGATATCTTATTAGGACTTAATAGGTCTTATTGGTCCTAAATTAGCTCTTAATAGGTCCCATTGGTCCTAGTTGGTCTTAATAGGTCATATTATGTCTGGAGAGAGAGAGAGAGAGAGAGAGAGAGAGAGATGTTAGTAATAACTGAGAGGGGGGTGAATCAGTGGACTCAAAAATTTATCCTTTTAAACTTTAATCCACCAATCAATACACCTCAGATTATTAAGTCCCTACAAGATGTATGCCTTGAAATACTTGAAATAATTAACTGTCTGTCAGTTTACCTTGTCTGTCCTTATTTTCCTTGATTACCGATAAGTATTAAAACTTATTTACCAATACTCAGTAAATATGCAGAGTATACCAATCAATCCAGAAATGCATATGTGAAATGTAAAACAATAAAGTAATAAACCATACACACATAACCATCCTTGAATCAACCTTTAGACTGTCAATAGGCTTTATACTAATCTTACTACCATCCTTGAATCAACCTCCTTCTTAGATTGTCAATAGGCTTTAGGTAAGACCAATGCTACTATCATGAATCAACCTTTTTTTTAATCTATTAGGATATACCTCAATTATAGAGGATGGTTAAGTCCCGCTCTGTTAAGAGACTTAATGCTCCAATGTTTAAACTGAAACAATATAACCTATTTCTAATGCAACTTTGAATTGTAGATATTCAGATCTATTTACGTATAATACCTCTCTGATCAATGTATCAATTCAATTCCTTTGTACTTCACACTTTCTACTCTATGATGCTATGCTTCACTGTTCGTCGGTGTCTATAGAATTCTTTAGCTCTCCCTTAGCTTGATTGATCAGGACTGTATGAAGTTTATCCTTCACCAGTTTCTCTTTAGCATCTTCTTTCAATTCACTCTCCCGTGTATCTGATTGCTTGCAGAATTGAATTATGCTTGTCTCTTACATGATATTCCTTAATTCTTGATTCCTAGTGTGAAAAATAATCCAGCCTAATTGATTTATGACTTTAACTCCTGATTTGTCTCATAGTTATCTTCTTGCCAACTGTATAAATCTTCTTTAAATCAATTACTTAAACGTGGTTGAATAAAACAAATAAAACAATCAGTTAAGCCTATCCTTAAGCTCTGCCAGCTAGATATTTGTCATTTTCTGATCTCTCTATTTTGTTGGTCAATTTTGTAGTTCCTCATTGGTGACAACTGCCAGTTTCATCGGTGTAACTTCAGTTAGCTTCAGGATCTTTGTTCATTGGGTATCATTGGATCTTTCTCATCGAACAACTCTATTTTTAGCTCGTCAGGCATCCTATGATTCTACTTTATCAGGAAACACTATCTTTTGCTCATCGGGCATCACTGTGACTTTATCTCTATCTTTACTGATGGTGTGCACTCCGTTGGTGTGGTCTATCACTTAGTGAAAAATTGACTTTTGTGCATTGCTGAAAGAATAACCTCTGTTTTATTGATTCTCTAAAGTCTTTGGCATTATGTATATGACCATACAGATGATATCAAGTTGACATCAATGACAATACAAACCATTAATTGGTTTAATGTTTTGCATCATCTTCAACTTAACATTATCAAACATTCAATCAGTTACATGTCATCAATCTCTCCCTTTGACATTGATGGCAACATGCTATATTATCACACTATACTATTTTTAATACAACATGAAATACAATTGTTGAGATTCATCAAATTACCAAACAGTTTGTTTTGATAACTGATAAAAATGTATGACCGCCTGTAAGCTATGTGTTAGCTTAGATTTGATTCTTGCATCTTTCCTTGTTTCTCCTTCTGATGTGTTGTTTCCTCTATCTGTGTCAATTTCTCTCTTTTGACTTTTCTACTTCTTGATGTCACTATCTTTTGTTTCAACTTTTAGACAAATTCTCTCCCTATGAATATGATCTCTTCTTGTTTGGAATAATCTGATAATGAATAGTTTCTGAAGTTTCTGATAATAATATGGATACATTCTCTCCCTTTGACAATAATTCCAAACAAATATTTGTCAAATATCTGACATTCTGTCAAACAATATCTTCATCCATAATATATTCCTTGAATTTCCCTTATCCATCATCAATATAACAATATGTTCTGGTGCTTGGTTCTGATATATACCTTTCTATATATAGATGTAGCTTTGAAATTCATTCTCTGCTTGCATTAATCATGAATGATATTCTGATAATATATGGCTGATGCAGCCTTCAGTCTTTTACTGACTAGTAGACATGGGTTTGACCCCTAGTCTTTTTCTCAGGTACTCAAATGTATCATTGGGCAGTGGCTTGGTGAAGATATCAACCAATTGTTCTTTTGATTATATATATTCAAGTATGACCTCTTTTTCTTGAACTTGCTCTCTTAAATAATGATACTTGATGGCAATGTGTTTGGTCTTTGCATTCATGACTGGATTCTTGGAAATATTTATTGTACTGGTGTTATCACAATAGATAATTATTGGTTCTATGATCTTCATATGCATACCTTCCAGCGACTATTTGATCCATGCAATATTTGAGCAGTTTGTAGCAACAACAACATATTCTGCTTCTGCAGTAGACTGAGAGATGCATCCTTGCTTCTTGCTAATCCATGTGACAAGTCTGTCACCCATAATGAATGCTCCTCCAATTGTGCTCTTTCGGTCATCAAGATTTCCAGCCCAATCAGTGTCGGTAAACACTTTTAGTTCAAATTTACCTTCTCTTCTATACCATAAGCCAAATTCCTCAGTATTATTTAGATATCTTAGAATTCTTTTCATAGCAATTATATGTGATTCCCTGGGGCTAGTAGAAAATCTAGCAACAATTCCTATTGCATGTGCAATATCTGGTCTAGTGTGTACAACATACATGAGTTTTCCTATCATTGATCTGTATAGAGTTTGATTTACCTCTGTTGTCTTGTCTTCCTTTGTTAATTTTCACCCAGTAGCCATCAGTGTTCCAACAGGTTTGGAATCTTCCATCTTGAATATTTTCCGGACTTCTTTGATGTATTTAGATCGTGTAATCAAAATACCTTCACTTTGTTGAATGATCTGTAGACCAAGAAATAAATTGATCTCTCCAAACATAGACATCTCAAATTATTTTCTCATCTCATCAGTGAATGATTTGCATAGCATATCATTGCCTCCAAATATGATGTCATTAACAAATATTTTAGCAATCAAAGTGTTAGCATTAGTATCTTCTTTCAAATAAAGATTATTTTTCTCACTAGTCCTCATGAATCTAATACTTATTAGATAGGAATGAAGTTGTTCATACTAGGCTCTAGGATCTTGTTTCAATCCATACAAGGCTTTGTGAAGTCTACATACCATGTTCCTCTTGTCTGGATCCACAAACCCTTCTAGTTGCTCAATGTACACCTTTTCTTCAAGTATTCCATTTAGGAATGATGTCTTGACGTCTATTTGATATACTTTGAATCCTTTGTATGCAGCATAAGAAAGTAGAATTCTTACTCCTTCTAGCCTAGCAATGGGTGCAAAGGTTTCTCCATAGTCTATACCTTCCTCTTGTGCATACCCCTTGCATACTAGTCTTGCTTTGTTCCTTGCAACTTCTCCATTCTCGTTCAGTTTGTTCCTGAATATCTATTTTGTACCAATGACATTCTTGTCATCTGGTCTTGGCACAAGTGACCATATCTTGTTCTTCTCAATCTATTCAATCTCATCATTCATAGCACTTATCCATTTTTCATTATCTAGTGCAGTATTGACAGATTTTGGTTAAAACTCACAAATTAAGCAATTTAAGTTTAAAGACTTACTTCTTGTCCTTGTACCAGCTTTCTTATCTCCTATGATCTGGTCCTCTAGATGGTTCCTTCTTACATATCTTGCAAGTACAGACACATCTCTATGTGTATTAGTTTGATTTTCATTACCTTGCACATCATTTTGATCATTATCCTAATCGTTGGTAACAATATTCTGACCATCGGTTGCAACATTCTGTTGTTCTGGATTTAAGCACTGTTTCTCAGGTAGAGTTATGGGTTCTTCATAGTATACAAACTTGTTGTAGTCCTCGGGTTATTTTGTGCTTTCTAGATCATTCTTTTCTGCAAATTCATCAATCTTCACATTTGCACTTTCAACTATTTTGTTAGAAGCCTTGAGTAGACATTTAAAAGCTTTACTTTTGGTAGAATACCCTAGAAAAATACCTTCATCACTTTTGGCATCGAGATTTCCATTTTTATTATCTTTTAAGACATAGCATTAACTACTAAATATTTTGAAGTAACTTACATTGGGTGTTTTACCATACCATAGCTCATAAGGAGTCTTCTTTGAGTCCTTTTCTCAATTATACTCTATTAAGTGTATAGAAAACAGTGCTAACAACTTCCCTCCACAAGATCTGGGTGATGTCCTTCTCTATCATCAGTGTTCTTGCACAATCAATTATTAATCTGTTCCTTCTTTCAGCAATCCCATTTTGCTGTGGTGTTCTTGGTGCAGAAACCTATCTTTTTATACCATTCTCATTACAAAAATTAGTGAATTCATCGGATATAAATTCTCCTCTTCTATATGATCTTAAACATTTTAGATCCTCACCACTCTATTTTTCTACCATAGCCTTATACCATTTAAACATCTTGAATGCTTCAGATTTTTCTTTTAGAAACATGTCTGTCATCATTCTAGAATAATCATCAACAAAGAGAATAAAATATCTATCTCCATAATAGCTCTTTGTCCTCATTGGTCCACATAAATTAGTATAAACTAATTCTAAAATGTCATCAGATGTATGGGTTTTGCTCTTGAAACTAGACTTTGTCATTTTACCTTTTTGATAATTTTTGCACATGATGTTGTCTGGCTTTGTCATCGTCGATAAGCCTCTTACACTTTTTTTCCTACTTATTTTCATCATGTTGTCAAAATTCACATGACACTACCTTTTGTGCCATAACCATATGTCTTCGTTCCTAGTCATCAGGCAAGTGGGGTTAGTATCATTTAGATATAATAAGTTACCTTTGGTCTATTCACTGGTACCAATCAGTATTATAATTCAATCCTTTTACCCAATAAGCATTTTCACATTTAATTAGGTTATTCAGCATTATTGTTCCTTTACCTTCAATTTGACAAGGTGTATCATTTCCCATTCTTACTATACCACCTTTATAGTATTCAAAAGTATTAAAATTTTCTTTGTCACGGTCATATGGTGAGTGCAACCACTATCTATAATCTAGATATAATTCTTACTAATCTTAGATATGAGTGTAGTTTCTTTATACCTTTCATCTTCATTTGAATCATCCTTCACAGCTACAAATACTATCTTGATATCATCATCAAATTCGGTGTCAGTATCTTCATCTTTGCAAGCAGCTAGATAGCTGACTTTTTTCCTTTATCCTTGTAATCTCAAGTATCATTTCTTTCTAATCGTCGATAACCTCTGTAATCTTTATCACCTCTATCAGATTTCTTCTCAAAAGATCTGTTATCACTTCTGTCATCTTTTCTTTTGTTAGGACATCTTGCAGCTAAGTGTCTAATCTCTTTACAATTGAAACATACAAGTGGTAACTTGCCTTTGTATTTACCTTTGCCTCTTTGCATTCTTCTCACTATGAGTGCTTCAATTTCATCTAGATCTTCTTCTTCACTTTCAATTTCATTATCTCTTCTAGATGAGTGTCTTTGACTAGATTTGCTTATTCTCATAGAAGACTTAAATGCAAACTCTAAACTTGGTAAGACACTATTATCAAAATGAATCATCTCAAATGAAATCAGTCTACCAATTAGGCTATCAAGAGTGACTATATTGCTTGCTACTGCTCTCATTTCTTGAATAGAAGAGACTCTAATAGAATATACATGTAATAAGGTTCTTAAGATTTTACTTACCACTGTCTCCTCTTCAAGTGTACCTCCAATGCCTCATTTAGCAATGACTACTACTTTTATTCTTGTGCTATACTGAGTGATATTTTCACCTTCTTTCATTCTGAGATCATCAAACTTTCCTCTAAGGCTTTCTGTCTTGGCTCTCAAAACATTTGTGTCACCTCCATGTACGAGTTTTAGTTTATCCCACATTGTTTTTGCATTTTTTCAATCTTTGACATCCTCAAATTTAGTATCAGAGAGTGAGGAAGAAAGCTCTATAACCATGCAGTTATGTTCATGCTTTACTCTCAATTGATCTACCATCAATGGTCCTGTAGGAAACACATATTCAATATCTAAGTATTAAGTAATATCATTGCCAATACCTGATAAGTGGAGTCTTATTCTGCTTTTCCTTGAAGCAAAGTTGTCTTTGTTCAACTTGGGCACATCTTGTCTATTCATCTTGTGATCTTTACTTAGGTCTTGAAACCTTCCTTCTAAGCACACAAGCTCTGATACCAATTGTTAGTAATAATTGAGAGGGAGGAGGGTGAATCAGTAGACTCAAAAATTTATCCTTTTAAAATTTAATCCACCAATCAATACACCTCAGATTATTAAGTCCCTACAAGATGTATGCCTTGAAATACTTGAAATAATTAACTGTCTTTCGGTTTACCTTGTCTATCCTTATTCTCCTTGATTACCGATAAGCAGTAAAACTTATTTACCGATACTCAGTAAATATGTAGAGTATACCAATCAATATAGAAATGCATATGTGAAATGTAAAATAATAAAGTAATAAACCATACACACATAACACATGGATTTTAACGTGGAAACCCTGTTAAGAAAAAAAACCACTAGGACCGCTCACAAGTTTTCACTCTTCTGAAGTGAGCCCTGTTAGGAGCCAACCCTGTTAAAGGTTACAAACACACGGTTAAGTTTGACCTTGTTAGAGGATTTTTATACATAGGTTGTCACTTAGTATCTGACATCTACACTACCATCGTTGAATCAGCCTTTATACTTTCAATAAGCTTTATGCTAATCTTACTACCATCCTTGAATCAACCTCCTTCTTAGACTATCAATAGGCTTTAGGTAAGACCGATTCTACTATCATGAATCAACCTTTTTGATAATCTGTTAGGATATACCTCAATTATAGAGGACAGTTAAGTCCTACTCTGTTAAGAGACATAATGCTCCAATGGTTAAACTGAAACACAATGACCTATTTCTAATGCAACTTTGAATTGCAGATATTCATATCTATTTATGTACAATACCTCTCTGATCAATGTATCAATTCAATTCCTTTGTACTTCACACTTTCTGCTTTGTGATGCTGTGCTTCACTATTCATCAGTGTCTGTAGAATTGTGAGGCCTCACCCCGAACCCCATCGTAGTTTTCCAGCTTTCTGCTTAGGATAGATTTAGCATGTGATACTTTACTTTTGATGCACTATAGACATTTTGGACTTTATGCTTTATTCCACGAATTTGATTATTTTGGATGCATGGACATATGATGCGTTATGATGCACCTTATGGACTTTATTATGTTTTCTATTATGGACATTTATTCTGAGACTATTGATTTGAAAACTCATTATGATTATGTTATGGTTATTGATGAGATTTGGATTTATTTGATATAGATGTTGAATTTCAATTTATTGCAATGTGAATTTTACCTTATGATAAATGCTTAAAATGAGAATTATATAATCTTGTGATCTTTAGTAATAACTTAGTATATTGATGATGTCCTTATATTTTGAATATTACTTATCTCCCTATGATGTATATTTATTTCCTCAGACTATTGATATTTGAATTGAGTGTGTAGGTAAGAAACCCTGGTATTTTATTCAGGGAACCAAACAAAGGGAATTGTGAACTTAGTTTGAGCCAAGGTTGCATCTAATGAAAGACAAGACCTCGTTGTTTCATAATTTTATTCGTAAATGTATGTGGATGAGTGTGGCAGTATAATCTTTTAATGTATTTCTAAATTTCTTGAGAGTTTTGCCTAAGTGGATATGACATGGCCTAGTGATGTGTAAATTTTGTGTCATTTGACACTTGTGTTTTGTACCTATGGCCATGACATGTCAACTTGGGAATGGTGTTCCACCTACCTAGATTAGTACATTGGTGAATCCCCATATGCATACCTTGGGTTGCAAGATGGGAGTGTGGTCACCTAATTGAATTTTCGAAATTACTCTTAGAGTGGACTTTTAGAGGGGTTGTGGAGTGTCCAGGGGTGTTTTGGGGTCATTTTTAGGTAGCCTACTTGTTATACCAATAGTTAAGGGCCTTTTTAAACATAGGATAGCCCCTATTTGACCAAGTGACCCTTCCAAAAAGTTGATTTCCCAAGTTGGACGAAAATAAACTCTTGTGAGGCTTGACTTGGGTAGAACATCTTTCCACATTTGTGTTAGGATATTTTTCACCTTTTTGAAGCTTCCTCCTTTAGTTCCATTTTTGGTAAGGTGTAAGAGTTTAGGGAAGAGGGACCAATTAGAGAATGTTTCTTCTCCCCATGAGCTTTCTAGAGGGCTTTTTAGTGGGAACTCTCCAAGTTGGAGAGTTTGAACACCCACTCCCTAATTTAAGGACATTGCTAGAGTTGGAGATCTTGGAAAGGGGGGATTTGGCTAAAATGGGAGCTCGTCTACAACTTTCTTCCTTAGCTTGGATTTTAGGTTGGTGGATTTTATGCACTCTCTTTCTCTCATGCAAACTTATGTGTTCTTGATGTATGTTTGTTGTTGTGTTTGACGGACTTGATGAAAGCTTTGAATCTTGTTGTTATTGGGATGGTTGATGTTGTTGCAAGTTTTCCCTTTGTTTTTCTTTGTATGTTTTGTTAATGGGAGTATCAAGACTCACTCACCCTTGGGAGGGAGGAGTAGTCTTGGGGGTGGAGGTGATATGACAGCCCTTGGTGTACAGTCTCTCCTCAAGGAGGAGGGGGAAAAAGCATGGAGTATGGGCTCCATGAGGCCTCCCTCATTGTTGCTTCATTGAGGGTCATAAGGGTATGTAATTATTGATTTGCAAATGTGAAAGAATGTGTTTTTTGACAGCCATGAGAAGGCTGAGATTTTTATGTATTGGGATGGCCTTCTCCCTTAGATACTTGGTCCACTTCACCCCAAGAAGGATCTATGATTGTTCCTTTGTGTACGCCTTTTGGAAATGGGAGATAAATGTCAAGATCTTCATGTTTCTTATGTTGTGGTTTGATGTATGAGTGTTTTTTCACTCTTTATTTGGTTCGCCAAGCTTGGGGGTGGCTTCATAAGAGGCCTAGGTTGGGTGGAGAGTAGCCCATGGTTTCTTATTTCCCCCTTGTTCTTGTTTTTCTTTTATATTGCAGATTTGAAGATTTGAAGATTGATGACGCATAACAGTTGGAAAGAAGAAAATGTAGTGATAAGAAATTTCAACATTGTGTTACCTTTGTTGTAAAAGCCTTATGGCATGTACTAGTAGTATAGCTTGAGAATGAAGGTTTATTTTTGTAAAGCCAGGTGGTTGTCTTTAAGTATGTTTGAAAAACATTTTTCAAGAAAGCATTAAAATTGTCATCTCTTATTGTTTTGTACTACTTCCATGATTTTATAAAAGTTCTTTCATGCTAGGATTTTTATGGAGTAAATCTAGTTATTGGTTAAGTTAATGTTTGTTACCAAAGAAACAAAAGAAATCTACTTCCTCTTAAATGTATTCTCTGTATATGTAATTAGTAAATATGAAAATAAAGAAAATGAGAAAATCTTCTAGCAATAAAATATTTGCATCTTTCAAAAAACAAGTTCATGTATCCCAACTTAGTTAAATGGATAGAAGTGAGTTTATTTAGAATGCATTTTAAATTATATTTTTTTTGTACATCCTTTTACTAATGCTATTATGTTGCCATATCAGTTAGTTGGAATAAAAATAAAAGATTATATATATATATATATATATATATATATATATATATA
>MU224650.1:1127043-1154967 GCA_018584345.1 Thuja plicata | reverse complement strand
GGGGACTTCTTAGGGGTCCTAACATGTGATAAGGTGTACTAGGACCCCTAGGAAGTCCCCATGACCCACTTCAACATATTAGAACACTCAAGTGTGTCCTAAGGGGTCCTATGACCCCTTCAGACACACTTGATTGTTCCAATGTGTCGAAAGGGGTCATAGGAAGTTGCATGACAAACCTTCTTGCGGACATGTCCACAAAACTCTCTCTCTCTCTCTCTCTGATTATGTGTTAGGACCCCTTGGAATGTTAAAAATAGGGTAAAATGAAAAAAGAACTCACGAGAATGAGAGAATGCGGTTGATATGCTAAATCATTAGAAGCACAGAGCATGACATCTAGATTAGCCAATGCTTTACCTATGATTTTATGAAGAAACCCAATCTCCTCTTCTGCACTGTCACTTTGTTTCACTTTGTCTATATGCAATATTTCAATCTCTTTTTGCATTCTTTTAATTGTTCCCAATTTCTACTCGCTCTCTACACACAATGATGAAATTTTTTGTCTCAGGGCTTGGATAATTTGACCCAGTTTATTTTACCCCTCTTCTCATAATAATCTCATCTCTTCTCAGAGATTTTCAATAAATCCAAATTGGTTCTCACCCTCTACCCTAATTATTTCATTTTCTTTCTTCACCCCACAAAGTTTGTATAAAAGACATGTATGGTAATCTTCATAGTATTTAGGAGGAAAAAATTGGTAACAATTGGAGTAGTAGGAATCAGAAAATGCACACCCTTCTTCACCAAACTATATAGATGGGAAACCTAAAATACATATGGAAGTAGAGTTGTTCCCTTTTCTTTGGGCCATTACAAATTAGCAAAAGTTTTCTGCTCTTCCCTCTATCAAAATAGCTTATTTCAATGGCCACCCCTGAATTTTTTTAAATGGCAGATTGGTTTCCTTTGCTTCTTTCAATGGCCATCCATGATTTTTTCTACAATCTTATAAACCTTTCATACATAGTTATTATAATTTAATACCCTCCTAGTACATAGGTGTTTCAAGTGAGTGAAATATAGCAGTAGGAATCAGAAAATGCACACCCTGCTTCACCAAACTGTATAGATGGGAAACCTAAAATACATCTGGAAGTAGAGTTTCTCCCTTTGCTTCAGGCCATTGCAAATTACCGAAAGTTTTCTTCTCTTCCCTCTAGCAAAATAACTTATTTCCCATGAATTTTTTTAAATGAATGATTGGTTGCCTTTGCTTCTTTCAATGGCCATCCATGCTTTTTTTGCAATCTTCAAGTGTGTCCTAAGGGGTCCTAGTATGCCTTATCACACGTTAGGACCCTTAGGTAACAACTGGAGTAGTACGAATCATAAAATGCACACCCTTCTTCACCAAACTGTATAGATGTGCAACCTAAAATACATTTGGAGGTAGAGTTTCTCCCTTTGCTTCGGGCCATTGAAAATTAGCAAAAGTTTTATGCTCTTCCCTCCAACAAAATAGCTTATTTCAATGGTTGCTAATGAATTTTTTTAAATGGCCGATTGGTTGCCTTTGCTTCTTTCAATAGCCATCCATGATTTTTTCTACAATCTAGTGTTTCCTAAGGGGTCCTAGTATGCCTTATCATGCGTTAGGACCCTTAGGTAACAATTGGAGTAGTAGGAATTAGAAAATGCACACCCTTCTTCACTAAACTATATAGATGGGCAATCTGAAATACATCTAAAAGTAGAGTTTCTCCCTTCACTTCAGGCCATTACAAATTAGCAAAAGTTTTCTGCTCTTTCCTCTAGCAAAATAGCTTATTTCAATGGTCACCCATGAATTTTTTTAAATGGCTGATTGGTTTCCTTTGCTTCTATCAATGGCCATCCATGATTTTTTCTACAATCTTCCAGCCTTTCATACATAGTTGTTACTATTTAATACCCTCCTAATAGCTTATTTCAATGACCGCCCATGAATTTTTTTAAATGGCTGATTGGTTGCCTTTGCTTCTTTCAATGGCCATCCATGATTTTTTCTATGATCTTCCAACCTTTTGTACATAGTTATTACAATTTAATACCCTCCTAGTATATAGGTATTTCAAGTGAGTGAAATAGAACAAGACATTAATAAAATATTGGAAGGTGCACCTTATCATGCGTTAGGACCCCTAGGAACTCCCCGTGACCCCTTTCGACACATTGGAACACTTAAGTATGTCCCAAGAGGTCGTAGGACCCCTTTGGACACACTTGATTGTTCCAATGTGTCAAAAGGGGTCATGGGGACTTCCTAGGGGTCCAAACACATGATAAAGAGTAATAGGAACCCTAGGAAGTCCCCATGACCCCTTTCGACACATTAGAACACTCAAGTGTGTCTTAAGGGTCCTACAACCTCTTGGGATATACTTGAGTAATGAAATGTGTCGAAAGGGGTCATGGGGACTTCCTATGGGTCCTAACATGTGATAAGGTGTACTAGGACCCCTAGGAAGTCCCCATGACCCCTTTCAACACATTAGAGTACTCAAGTGTGTCCTGAGGGGTCCTATGACCCCTTCAAACACACTTGATTGTGCCAATGTGTTTAAATGGGTCATAGGAAGTTGCATGATAGACCTAGGACCCCTTAGGACACACTTGATTGTTCCAATGTGTCAAAATGGGTCATAGGAAGTTGCATGACAGACCTTCTTGCAGACATTTTCACAAAATTCTCTCTCTCTCTCAGAGAGAGAGAGCATACTCATTTTTCTATACGTTGCATATATGGGCAATAATGAGTACCTATTTTATACCTTACTTGACTCAAATGGATGGAAACATATTTTAATGAGTAAAGATGATTTTAGGTTAATCATGTGTTGGATCTTCTCAAGATATTTCCTACACTTTTTGAATGGAGTCAATCAGACTTCGTATGTGGAAGTTATGGCTTCTGGAAGAAAAGCCTATTTTAGTTTCTTCATAACCCGCTCAGGTTATGAAAAATAAAATGAGTAGTTTTTACTTCTTCAAAACCCGATCGGGTTTTGAAGTTCTTTTTTCTTTTCAGAACCCATTCAGGTTATTTGAAATTTAGAAACCCGATCAGGTTATGGCTCGAGAAGAGGCTTGAAAAATGACCCATGGGCTTGGAGGCTCATTTTCCCTCCATTATTGTTCTTTTAGATGTTTTTTCATCTTGTAAGCTGAATTCTAAAATTTATCTTCATCAAGTTTACAATTTGTCAAATGGGTAGCTTTATAATTTTCACCATAATCTCATACGTCTTTGTAGCTTTATAACCATATAAATTGTTCTATTTTTGGACAACATTAGCATAGTAAACTTTAATTTTCTTTACCAGTGTCTTGATTGTCCTCACAAACATATTTCTACCATTTTTTAATAACTTTTGATATACTTAATAAAATTACAAATAAATTACATATTGTTGTTTTACATTTGATTCTATACACTTTAAAAAAACAAAATTCATTTTCGATTATTTTGTTGCAAGTTATGCCCAGCACACAAACAAGTACCAAATTTTCAGGATGCCACCAGTTCAAAAACCTGTAAAACCAAAGCCAAATTCGAAAGTTAGGTAGTTATTTTTTAGTTAGTTTACTATTTTTTCAAAATAATTTGTAATAAAGGTTGTGTCTTTTCACCCTAAAGAGGTGTGAAATCCACTCACACACACACACTCACACACACACACACACACACACACACACACACACACACACACACACACACACATATATATATAATGTAAAATGTAAAGAGATAGGACAATACAATATAATACACTTTCACATATTTGGATAGTTTTGGATCAACAACTGTAACATGGACCTGGATGTACTATTTTTTTTCAAAATCAATTAAGAAAAGTGTTTTTTCTTTCATTTGTGGGAATTGAATGAACTTCATTTTCAATAGTCCCTTGGATAAAATTTTCAGATTTTATTCAAAGTGATAGTTTGATGTTGCATACTTAATTGATTAAATTTACAACTTTTAGTATCAATTGGTCTTTTCATCTTGCATGGTTAAATTTGATTGATTGTGGCCACAATCAATTAGTCTATCATTTGAGGAGTTAAACTCAATTGAGATAGTTGTGGATTTATCTTAAGATACATGCTCATCATAGCACCTTTAAAGTGATATGTTTCTTCCAAACTGTCTCTGGGGTTGTACATAGGGTTGGGATGATTTTGAATCTATTTCCCATGATAGAATAAGGCAATGGTCTAATCATTATTTGGATTATAGTTATTAACTTCATTGTTTATAGTTTTGTGATATCTTATCTATATGTTCATTTCAAATTACATACACATTTACTAAACATTATTTCAATTACTTAAAGTATTTCAGTTTATAGCTCATGATATATTGCTTTTAGTTAGATTTATTTCAAGTGCCTTGCCATACTTGAGAGAGAAGGTTGAAGTGTTTCTTATCTACTATAAAAATCCTTTTAACTTGAAGGATAAGTCAAGGTATAGGCCTGCCAGCCTTGGTTTTGCAGAGCAAGAATTGCAGAAGTTCCAACCTTGCCTTGGTTGTGACTTGATAGTTGGCCAAATCACTTGGGTTCCCTAGCATTTGATTGGCAAGTCCATAGGAAATCCAATCAATTTATTTGAGTACCAACATCTCTAAAATATAAAAAGCCTTGTTAATGGGCTTAATGGTCAAGTAATCATGAGTTTTATTTTCATAGACATAATGTATATGGAAAGTGGAATCATGTTTGAATTTATGCCTGCCCTCATTAATATTTTTGGGTTTTAGACTATATTCATGTTAGTTCAAGTTAATGTTCCTTCATTATCAAAAATATTATGTTTTGTTTCATTGATAGATTACTACAGTCAAAGGACATTTATTTATTTCCTTGGGATTAAATCTAAAGTGTTTGTTCATTTTAAGAAATTTAAATCTTTGGTTAAAAATTAAAATCATGGAAAGATTAAATGTTTAAATATTGACAATGATGGTGACTTTTGTTCTATAAAATTTAACAAGTTATGTAAAGAGAATGAGATTGAGAGGCACAACAAAACATACACCCAACAAAAAAAATGAGTTTTATATATGATGAGCATGACATTGATGGAGAAGGCTAGGAGTATGCTATGTTATTCTAGTATTGAGAAAGTCTTAGGTTGAAGATCTATCCATTACATGTCATTTTATTAATAGATTTCCTACATCTACTCTCAAGAAGCCTTCAATGAGACATCATAGAGTATTTGGTTCTGAAACATGTGCTCATTTTTTGAGTGAAGAGAGGTCTAAATTATAGAACGAGGTACTAAAGTGGATCTTTATCAACTATGGTCTCAATACAAAAGAGTATAATATTGTAGATCTAGGAGCCCAAAAGCTTCTCTACCTCAAAAGTGTATTTTTAAAAGACATCAAACCTTTTATTGTTGAGCCACAACTAGAGAAAGAGGTGAAAATGAGGGTAATTCAAATTCCACTTGATAAAAATGAAAATTGAATACCTAATATGTGAACCCACTTAGTTTGACCATAAACCCTAGGTAAGAAAAGTAAAACTAAAATCATTCGATAAAGATCTTCCCCAAAAATGCATTAACATGAAGTAGACAATAAGACAAGTATACCATGAACTCAAGAGACACTTGACTCCATTGTCCTCCTATCTTCCAAGATCTTGTGTTGAAAATGTGGGTGCTCTTAGTTCCTTATCATATTTCCATCAGGCAATGGGAGAATGGGTATAGGTTTATTGATGCAAAAATATGAAAATGAATGCATGAAAGAAATGATACTAATAGGATGATAATGATTGTAGTTATGTGCTCTCGAAGATCACAAGTATGAAAGGACATAAGTTATCCAAAAGATCAAGTATGATCACAAATGTATTAGTTAGGGATCCAAATTTGAGGGGAGAGTCTTTTTATATACATGTTTCATGAAAATCAAGGGCTAGGATTAAAAGGTGCCAAGAGAGTGGCTAGGATTGACGAGTAGATAAGGATATTGTGAGAGATGTTGAGAATAAAAGAAATTCAGAGGCAAATTTAGGAAATGAGTGGATGAGATGGAGTGGTAGGTAGAGGATATTTAATTTTTACAATATATAGACTCGTGAAGGTAGACAATTCAAATGAAGAGACAAGTGTCATTTGTCACAAGCTCAAAAATTGTGGAGTTAATCCATGTGAGTAAAGATTATTGGTGGGATTTGAAAAAAGAGGATAGGAGATTTATAAAATAAATGAAGGTATTTATTTAACAAATAGGAGAAAAGGGATATGGTAAATGGATAACTAAATAAATAAGAATTTATTTAGTCATAGCATAGAAAAGGCTTAGTGAATTAGATAAATAAATAGGAATATTTATTTAAATAGTTGGAGAATAGGCTAATGAATTGATTAAATAAATAAGAATATATATTTAATTAATAGATGAATTTTCTGATTTCATGAGGACATTTTTAGGTGTCTACATTTTTCCCCTTTTTGGGATAATGCAA
This sequence comes from Thuja plicata, assembly GCA_018584345.1. Classification (NCBI taxonomy): domain Eukaryota; kingdom Viridiplantae; phylum Streptophyta; class Pinopsida; order Cupressales; family Cupressaceae; genus Thuja; species Thuja plicata. Next base: position 1,148,491 of record MU224650.1, on the reverse strand, counting down.
TCGGTTGTGTTGTTTTAAAGAAGAAAATGATTTAGACTAGAAGCATGATGCCCCAGTCACGAGAAGGATGATGAAGGATAAAATGAAGGATGGTTTCCCCTCAAGTGCACATGTGGGTTAGGAGAACACACATGTTCTCTCAAAAGGAAAGATGAAGGGAATGGCTAGAAACAAAAAAATAAGGAGATGGTAAAATTGATGGCCGTAGGAGTGGTTATGGATAGAAGAATAAATATAAAAAGATGAATAGATAGAAGGAAGTGATAAAAGCTTGTGCTTTTTACATGTTATATCATCATTTATATTATTATGGAAATCAAATGCAAGCATCAAGGACATAGAATTGGGATAAATCACATACAATTTGCAATTAAGGAATGCCCTTGTTCACACTAGACTAATAAGTCCTTGATGATATTACATGAATATGTCCTAGGATGAGTCAAAATATTACTAAAGAACAATCCACAAACAAAAATCAAGTGACTATTCCTCATAACAACTTGTCTATTAAAAGAGATCCTCAAGAAACATAGAAAGAATGTCACAAAAGATAAAATGATAAATCAAACAAAAGATAAGATTCACTAGCCAAAAAAGTCAACAACCATGTATATCTCTTCTCAAAGATTAAGTATTTTTACAAATGGATAAATGATCGATGTGTCTTGTTTCAAGAAGGATACATCCTATATAAGACACGTGATGGATCATGATAATGTCTAGTTTTGGGAAGGATTAATCTCATATAAGAAAATTGATAGTTGATAAAGATTGAACAAATGTTGATTACACAATTGATCAAATGATTGTAAACTAGCTTGATAGGTTGTTCGTTCATTCATGATTTCTTAAGCTTAAGGTGTTGATTGTGTTTTTTCAAAATGTTGGTCTCTCCAAGATAGGTTATTGGATTTTTTTTTTTTTTTTAAAATATTTTATTCTTTTTTAAATTTATTTGTTATTAATTTTTTTTAAAATATTAACATTTTTTTTAGAATTTTTTAAAAGTGTTTTAATTTTTGGTTTGATTTATAAAACTATTTTTTTTATTTTTTTATTTTAGAAATATTTTTTGATCACTTATTGGTTTTTTCTCAAACAAGATGTGTTTATTTTCCCAATGTCTAACAAGGCATAAGGCATTACGTGAGGATGATTGAACAGGTGAGATAGAAATGTAAAAGTAAAGGATCAAGGAAGATTATATGATTTTAAAGGACTATCTCATGATGGGATAATATATTTAGCCAAGCTAAGAGATTGGGATAAGGAAATGTAGGGTAATGACATGTTGCCCAAATGAATGCACATGTCAAGTGGATTTTGAAGACACGTTTTACATTTTATGTCCTTAATTTTTCTCTTATCAAGATCAAGGGATAAATTTAGATAAAATATGGATAGGATAAGAAAAATAGAAAGTAAAATGGAAGATAGAAGCTCAAGAAGTGGATAAGGGAGCTGGACTGAAGGGTGTAGATAAAAGGTGAAGCAAAAAGGATACATGATGCTTATGGAGATCCTTAACTTTTTCAATTTGTGGAAAAGACAATATCGATTTAGATAGGTAAATGAGGTATAATGGAGGATGAAGTATAATAGAGTACATATGGTGTATAGAATAGCATGGATGGACCTTGCCCCCAAGTGTAGAGTGAAAGATGATAATATGTTACATGTGACACTTGTTTGCTAGGATTTCATCAAGGTAATTTCCCTAGGTTCTACAAGAAGTAGTTTTCAACATAGGTCAAATTATTTCTCTTTAATTTTTTTAAATTTTTTCTTTTTCTATTTCTATTTCTTTTTCTTCCTTTTTTTAACATTTTTTAACATTTTTTTATTTTCATTTTTTTTGTTTCTTGTCTTTTTTGGAAGATAATGGATACATGATAGGAGATGGAGGAAGGACTCAATAATCTTATTTTTTTTATAATACCCTTGAAAGATGTGCTACAAAGAGCCATGGATATTGAAAGTATGTTGAGAAATGTTTATAGGATGATGATATAAAGGTAGATGAAATGTATGATAAGATAGAATGGGTAAGGAATTTATGAGAAGGATTGGATAAGACGAGTGGATGAATAGAATATAGGTGTTTTATAATGGATGGTATGTTGGAAGATTTGTGGAGTGGATGGAAATGTTTAAAATATCCATATTCACACAAACCTTGAAGGATGGTGGAGTGATGGAGGAAAAATAGATTTTGAAGCTTTAGATTTTGGTGGAAAAGTGAACGTGGATTTTGGGACACAAGGACCAAAAATAGTTGGAGGTGATGAAGGATAATTTAAGATAGTGAATTTTAGGACATAGGGACCCAGAAACAATTTGAAAGATAAAATATTTTTAGGTGGACGATTGGAGGAAGCCTTTGGAGTAGCGACCTTGGATGACAATTTTAATTTTCCTTTAGAGCACAAGTATTTTAAGAGTGACTTGGGAATCCACAAGGTTTTTCATTTTTATTTTTATTGATGGGACTTTGTGATTATTTGGAATGCATTGCTTCAATATGAGATTTGGGAATCCACGTGGTTTTTATTTTTATTTTTACTTTCACTTTTGGATCAAATATTTATTTATTTTTTCATGTCTCTTGAATGAGACATGTTGATATTTTGATATATGTGAATTAGTGGACTTATGGATTTATGCTTGGCATCCAAATTGCTTCCAAGAGTATTTGGATTCATGGATGGATATGAATGATATATAGGTATTTTGGATGAGTCTAGGTAGGTATTTTTGGTGATGTACTATTGTCTCTCACAGGATTTATGACATGGTTTAACCTCCTCTTGTAGATTCTATAAGCCTAGTAGTTGTATCGGGCATTGAAACGTCGATCTTTTGGTGCAACGATAATCACACTTGTAACAAGTGGTATCAGAGATTGGTCACATATTTGAATCTCCTCCATGAGTGACATGGGCCTATGAAGAATAATGTTGGGGGGATTGTTGGCTATGTGCTTGTGTCCCTTGTAAGATTTGTGACATGGTTTAACTACCTCTTGGGAAAGTGCACAAATATGGGGGACCAAAAAGGGGTATAAGATGCCACTTTTTTCTAAAATCAGTAAACTTAGAACTTCAACAAGAAATTGAGGATAGTTACACTCAAAATTTCAAAATTTGACTAAAACAAGAGTTGTTCTACTCCAAATCTAGTTTCTAAACTACTAATTTATATTAAAAATGGTGGAGATTAAGGCCCTCAAAAAGGGGGAGCACAAAAAGTGGTCCTATTTTTTATGAAAAAATATAACATATTGTCTCGTGTGCTCCCCCTAAAATGTTGAATTTTTTTTTTTTTAATTTTTTTAATCACTTTGGTGAGAAGTTAGCTAACACCACCTAGTTTCTCCCTAATTTTTCTACTATTTTTTTGAATAAAATATATATTTTTGTGATTTTCTGAAGTGGACACCCTCAAAATGTGAAATTTATGTGTGCTCCCCCTAAAAATCATTGAAAACTAATTGAAAATCAAAAATTATTATTTTTAAGTGTGTAGAATGGAGTCTAGTTTTTGAAAATGTAATTTGTTTCAAAATTTGACGAACGAGCCAAAATATAAGCCCAAAAGAATACACGTTGGTTTTTGACAAAAAATGGACATACATATAAAAGAAATTAGAGATGAAAATCTCAACATAATGAGAATTAAAAATACATTATATGGTTAGATAGCTAACAAAGATATCTAAAATATCAAGCCCTCTTATTTTATCATTATTGAACCACATGCAAACCTGACAGGGAGCACACAAGAAAAAATGTTATTTTTTGTAGGTTTGTAGGAAAATACGTCTCAGACCTATTTAAATCCTCCAAGCCTTTGGGTTGGATTTCCAACGAAAATCAAAACCTTAGGATTGGTAAAATCTAATGTTGTTTTAAAGTATGTACATGCAATAGCTTGCGCGTGCTATGCAAAATTATACTTTCCATAGCGTGTACGTACTATGTAAACCATAAAAAATCCTTAATGGAGAGAGAGAGAGAGAGAGAGAGAGAGAGAGAGAGAGAGAGACTAATTTCTAATGGCCGTTAGTCAGAATTTTGACCTCCATTAGTCAGAATTCTGACCAAAAGAGCTACTGGGATGTTTTAGTTAGAAAATTTGATATATTAATTTGGTCATCGCAATTCCAACATCTATTTCGACAACATTTTTTTCAGATAATGATGTTCTACTTTTGGATAATTTAGGTCACATTTACGACCCTACCCTCGTTGTTTTATGCTTTCATTTGTTTCAGAATTACAACACTTATCAGATGAACCATTCCGTCCCATTCTAGCGATTGTTTTGTCAGATGTACATCGGTGTCATCAATTTATATTAGCATGGGTGCCATAATTTTGATAGGAATCAGATGAACTATTTTGATGATAGTGCTATCAGATGTACAATAGGGTCATCATTTTATGCTTGCATGGGTGTCATAATTTTGATAGGAATCAGATGAACTATTCTGATGACAATGTTGTATGATGTACTACAACATCATCAATTTATGTTTGCATGGGTATCTTAATTTTGACAAGAATCAAATGAATAATTTTGATGATAGTCCTGTCAGATGTACAATAGTGTCATCAATTTATGTTTGCATGGGTGTCATAATTCTGATGACAAATTGGACTAAAGATACCAGGGCTCAAGAGACCAAAACAATTGGTCCCTGTCTTTGGTCGGTGTGATTGCCAAATTTTTTTACCTTTGATTAGCTCATTAAATGCAGGGGTCTTAAGGAATTTAATAGATCACATTTTCATGGTAATTTATATTATTTTAGTTTAGGTTGCATGATTCATCTATTTTTTCTACTTTTGGACTTCGAGGACATCCATAAAGAAGAATCACCTCCTATGGCATGCATTACAAGTTCTAACAGGGCCATATATTTTCTAAGACAGTCTTAAGTGTCAACGAGAAATATAACATTCAAAAGGGTGAACTAATTGAGGTGGGGGATGTGAAGAATATGACAGTAGAAAGGCTTGAAGATTGATGACTTGAGTATGAGGTTTTTATCTCGTAATAGGTAATAAAATCCCCTAAAATAATCTACCAGGAAACAATAGGTGCACTAGGCATGACCTAGGGGTGTGAAATCCATTCGAGTATAACTAGATGCAATCATTTATCAACCTTTGATAATGATAAATGATTGCATCTAGTTTGGTTTGAATCTATTGCACACCCCCAGTTCATGTGTAGTCCACCTAGTTATTGCCTGATAGATTATTTTAGAGGCTTTAATAGCTATTAGAAGATCAAAACCTCAAACTTATGTCATCAACCTTCAAGCCTTTCTACTGTCACATTCTTCACATCCTCCACCTAATGCAAGAGCATCCTGGGGTAGCTGGAAATCTTGTATATTGGACTGCTTTGACCTTAGTGTTGGAGAACATGATTGGTGAGGTGTTTCTTAGTTGCAATGTTGGCCAAGGGACTCAATCACTGAAGATGGACTTGGTCACTAAAGGGAGGCTCAGTTTCTAATGAACTTGGTGAACTCTGGTGCCAGCTGAACCTACTCAACAATGCCTATGGAGCTTGATCATCATGCTTTCTCGGCGATGCCTTGCTTGCTCGATGTGGATTAGTTTTTGGCACTCGATAGTTTTGCTGACACTCAATAGTTTGGCTTGCCGATTGGTAATATTGTGGATTTGGGAGGCCGACTTGATGTTTTAATTCATGTACAATGTGTGATCGTAATGTGGATCAATCATGGGGATGTGTGTGGACCTTTCTGGGTCTTATATTTTATCTTATGTGGATTTAATGGGTTGTAATGGCCAACTGGGCCATTCAATATTTGTTTACAGGCCAACTTGTGGCTTGAATATGTATTTAATGTAAGGGTTTATTTAATTTTTAATTTACTAGGCCGACTTGTGGCTTAGATGGGTATTGTTTATATATAAACTATACCTTCATGAAACTAGTTTGAAATCTATCAATTCTATGAAAAGATAATCTATATTTAATCAAAGAATTGATAAATTAACAATAAACATTACATGGTTCTCTAACTAAGTATGCTAATGAAGCTCTTAGCCTTAATCTCTATTAGTGATAGTCCTAGAATGAGAAATGATGTTTGATTTTCCTAATCTAGCTCTCAAATATCTCAAATTGCCATGCAATTCATTCAATTTTTCTCTCAAATTGCATTATTATGCTCAAAATGTTATGATCTCAAAGAATTTATCTATAGTGTAGATGCAATTGATCCTGAATATCTAGGATTAACAATGCTCTAAAAATGCTTGGTATCTATAGGATTTCCAAGGTTAGGGGGTAGAGTTAAGTTGATCGTGATCAAGGCTTGGTTGAGTTGAAGGCTTTCAAATGGAGAGACCATTTAAATTTTGGTCTCAAAGGTTGGGACAAAGAGGCAAATGGAGTGGGGAGGAGGTTGAAGGATCAAATGAGTGATCAAGATTGCAAAGTTTGGAGTGATCCATGTGCTTTCAATTCTTGATTCTCATTGGCTCTTCAGGTTTTTGTCTCCTTTGTTGAAAGAAAATAGGATTTAATCAATTCAATTAATTAATTAAATTATCCATGTAAGGGAATGGGTTGAATTTGATTTTTGATTTAAACTATATAACTAATTGATTAAATCAATGACGTAGCTTTGATTAATCCCTTTTAGGCTTAGATTTAATTAGTTCATATATTATTAATTGATCCTTTGATTTTCATGTGATTTAGTCCCATTTGATTTGATTAACTTCCATTTGATTTGATTAGTTGTCATTTAATGTGATAAGTACACCTGACCAAATTTAGGTGCCTACAAATGCCCCTCTTTGAATTGATGTACAAAGCACATTGATTCAAATAAAATTGATGTCTTGATCTGATTGACTCATGTGATTTGATAAGATGCCTGATTTGATATAATGATAAAATGCATGATGTGAAACTTGATTTGAAAATTTGATTTGATGAACTTGATGTGAAAACCTGATGTCTGATGAATTTCCTAATGAGAAAACCTGATTTAAAAAGCTGATGATAGATAAAACAGAAATGCCCAACTGATAGAAAATTAAAATTTTAGTACCCGAGATTTAAATCTTGTTACGAAACTATGATGAAAAATCATGTTTTGACCATATGATGCCCCCTCAGAAATGAAAATAGAATTGATTTTAGAGGCAAAAAGATGTTGAAGAATGAACATACTAGGTTAATTCTGATTTCATTTCTGATAACCATGATGTTAGATTGATCACAACATGCCCCAGTAATGAAAAATGACAGTTTGAAGGCCCTAAAGGGTGAAAATCTCTTGAAAATTAGGTCAAAAAGTATAAATCAAAGTAAAAATGTCATTTTTACCATCCATTTTCACTTTTTACCCCACATTGTTACTCTGAGCCCTTTTGAGATTCTGACGATGGTGGTCCCCATTCACGAGCATCGATTTGAGTGAGGATGCAGATTTTAGAGACCTGCCAACTATTGACCTTCGGTGAGTGATTCCAACCTCTCCGTGCATTTATGACTTCATTTAATGCTTTGAAATGTTTATTTCACACCTAGTTAGGTTTTTTTCATGAAATTTTAGCAAAGTAACATGTAGAATAGTTTAAATGACATGTAATATCATAAATTAGCATGTCCTCATAGCTAAGAAGCACATGTAAATAATGAAGTTGCACATAGGAAAGCCTTGATTTAACACATAGGATAGGTAAAATGCCACATACAAAACCCTAGGTAGAAACCTAAAATTAAGTTACGTGTATGAAAAATGAAGTTATGCATATATTGTGAAGTGCCGCGTACTAGGAAAAATAATGCCTATGAGTAATAAAATGCCACGTAGGATTTTTAAAATGATTCATAACTTGAAATGATGCATAGGATGTTAAAAATAAAGTGTACCAGGAAAAATGATGCTTGGATGAAATGTATGAAAAACTTGATCATTTTTTATTTTCTCTAATAGAATGAATACCAGATTGATGACAAAGATAAGTAGGCTTAATTTAGTAATGAAAGCAATTGTTTAGGATGTTTAGGATAATCAGTTAGATGGATGTTTGAATATATCAATAAGATAGGTATGATAGGATAACTGTTGTATTTCCCCTTCTCATGATATAGAGTTAGGAAAAATAGTTGATGTTGCTCAAAAAGAGTGATAGGTTGATTTGATGTATGATTGATGTACAATAATCCATTTGAATGATGATACTAATTGAATTCACTTGATTTCAAAATAGGTTTAGTTCCATAAGTTATATGTCTGGGGACTACTAGCTTGACTCATAGATATGGTATATCAGTTGATGGGTCACAAGAAATGTATGATTGGCTGGTGTGGTATGTTTTTACTCCTTTAGTTACCTTGGTTCTAGATGAACCAAGGAATATTGATAGCTATGGCAGAGTGATGGAACTCTAACCGTAATACCTTCCACTTGCCATTAGGAGAGATGACTATCACACCAGAGGATGTGTATAGGCTATTTAGGATCCCAAATCAAGGAGAGTGGTTGTACTATGATCAAGTCTATGATGGAAGTGCATATAGATGGGTATTTGCAGATCCTATGATTGGTGACGAGAGTATCCCATGGGCTCAGTTTATTTCTTTCCCTCCACTTTCTACAGTCTTGGGCACATTAATCGGTGGATTACTATTACCAGATCGATGAGGTCATAAATTTATAGTGGGATGGGGTTGGATTATCTAGGATATGATCACACATCCATGGAGATTTTATTGGGGTTCTTGTGTACTTGCACAGTTGTATCATGAGTTACACCATGTTATTTACAGAGGCAGTAACACGTTATCATCTAGAGCTATTCTATGGGATCATATCCCTATTTTGAGGCTGATTTCTATGAGAAAGAGAGATCCCAGATGGATGTATGCATACTTATATTATGGAATGGTTGTCCAACCTCAGCTAGGCAAGTTATATTCTTGGAGATGTATGCTTGATGGTATAGATCAGGTCATATGGAGACCATATCTAGGATTTGAGGCTTGTCAAGAGGATGATGATGAGTTACCTTTCATGTTTTCATCCAAATGGATGATAGGTTAGTCACCACTATTGGCCGAGAGATTTTTTTATAGAGTTTGTCAACAATATGGAAGACTTTAGAATATGCCCCAAGGTTTAGCATTGTATGCTCAAGTTCAGGTTGAGAGATCTATGTGGGGTGCTCATGTTGATTTTAGTATGCCTATGATGAGATTGATAGATTAGGATATGTGCAGTGGGATATGCATGAGCACATAGTAGATTCTAGGATGTCTATAGATTATACACAGTGGTTTTCTCGACATAGGTTCCTACGGTTCACTAATCCTAGTGAGCTGATTCCTGGTATGGTTGATCCTTCTAATGATGATGATGATGGTGATGGCAGTGGTGGACAAGGAGGTAGCATAGTACAAAGAGTGTAGAGAGGTCCAAGGGTTCAGAGATCTCCTCAGCGATATTGAGGTAGAGGTAGAGGAAATGTAGGTCCATGGATGAGGGGTGGTCATGTTTGAGGTAGAGGAGGTGGTTACATGATGAGACCAGTATAGCCAGTACCAGCATTATTATGGGGACAATGATGACAGAGTATGGCTAGAAATGCTTAGATATTTGTTGCTAGATAGGTTCCTCTATAGGGATAGGATCCTCCATAGAGACAGGTTCTTCCATATATTTTTCTATAGGTACATATTGCACCACAGGATCCATAGGCCATAGACACCTTGACATAGGATGTTAGGACCTTACAGACTGGGATGAAAATGATGAGTGATCTAATTGATAATGTTGCAAGCATTATGAAGTAGTTCATGACTATGATGGCACAGAGGCTGAGTATACCTAGTACTAGTCAGGTACCTCAGATAGATCCTAGTAGTTCAGTAGGTAGAGGTACAGATGGCATAGGTGGTCCTGATGGGACAGATGGTATAGGTGGGATAGGTGATACAGGTGGTGCCCCTAGTTGAGAGTTGGATCCTTATTTGATATATCAATGTACTATATATATTTTCATTATAATGTACCTCTTTGATATGATGTATCTTTGTTTAGATATGTTGACATTTGATTTCCACTTGTTATGATGACTTGATCACTTTTAATTTCCATGATGATATATGAGACTTTCTCTGATGATATGATTTTTTATATGATGTTTTATGATGCATTTTATTTTTACATGCTATGGATGCAATGCCTTATATATGACATAGTTAGATGAGTGAAAATGTATGCAAGTCTATTTATAAATGCTTTTAATTTATGATGTATGCAATTCTAAATGGTAAATGCAATGCAAAGTAATTAAATGAATGCATGTTATTATGTTTTTTAGTAATGCAATTTTTTAATGAAATGTACCTATACGAATAATGAAATGTTTAAAATGATTTTGATAATGAATTTATGTTTGATGATGTATAACTTGTAAATAATGTTTAATGAATAATGAATGCAATGGTAAATGCACAAGAAAGTCTCCATAATTGATTGATTTGAACCAAGATAATGATGTCAACTTTTTGAATAATTAACCCCATTGAACTTAGGAAATCCCCTAAATGCAATTAATCTAAGAATGAAATGCAATTAACTATCACTTTGTTTTTGCAAAAGAAATGTAAAAGAAGATATATTTTCATCATTGAGTCTTTTTGAATTAGGAGAAAGTAAAATTATCACTGATTGGATGACCACATCATGATAATCTGAATACTGCTTTCATCAAATTTTGATCATTTGAAACTAGTACAACCCTCACTAGTTGAAAAATTCAACTATGGGAATCTGAATACCGGTTTCATCAGATTTAATGTTGTAATTGGATGTTGGTATTAAGATATGGCAGATCTAAATATCCAAGGTATCATTTTGCATAAACAAACAAAGGTCAAACCTCCTCGATATATGAATGTCCTCGATGATTCTTTGATGACCATGTCTTTAGATGAATTCATATAGTTTGGTGGTTGTTCCTCAAAATAGTCACACAGAAATCAAGAAAAATATCATGTCTTCATCATCACCAATCTAGTCGAAACATCATTGATTAGCTAAAAAGAACACGACTCAATCAACATAATAAAAAACTTCAATTGTTTGTATTGTATCAATATTTTTCAATAGAATTCCATCCATTCTAACCAGTTAGGTTTTGTCAAATTTTAATCCTGATAATAAAGTCATGAAGTTCAAATATCAAATTTCAAGATTGAATGTTTGGGTTGAAGATTGATATAAATCAAAGGTTCAAAAATGTCTACCCTTTGAATTTTTGAAAATTTCTCATGTTTATGTGACTGAAAGGTGTCGTTATCGAATCCATTTGTGAAAAACCAATCCTTCCCCCAAGTGAATATGAAACCATGTGTAAATTTGGGCAAATGAAACCTGATATGTGACAAAGGCTTTAACAATATAGATCAAAGACTTTATTATGACTATGTACAAATAACAGATGCACACATATATATAATGAGATAAAAATGTAATATGTACAAATGCAACTAGGAAAAACCTAAGCGATCAAAAAGCACCTATTTTCCAGGTTTTCACCTTTTGAATTTATTGCCCTTTTTCTCTTTTTTCCTTTTTTTTCTACCAAGGCGCCCATTCCTAGGTTTTCACCAAAGAAATTTTCTCTTATTCTATTTTCTTTTTCTTTGATTTTCTTTTTTTCTTATCATCAAGGCACCTATTTTCTAGGTTTTCACCAAGACAACATTTTTTGATCTTTTGAATGTTTTTTCTTTCTTCATGCTCAATTTTCCTCTTTTTATGCTTTTCCATTATTTTTGAATTTTTTGATCTTTCTCATTTTTTGGATTTTGAACTTTTCTCATGTACAAAGAATGATGCTAATCTCATTGGATACACTTTCATTTAATACTCTTTCAACCTACACACTTTCATCTACTTAGGTATAAAACCTCTTCAAGTGAATGCTATTGATAGGTTCTCGTAGCTCATCTCCTTCACAATTTTCTAACTTATATGTTCGCATGCCAAAAGAAAAAGTAATAACAAAGGGTCCTAGCCAAATTTCTTCCCATTTTCCTTTCTTTTCTTGCTCTACTTGATTCTTATGGTTTTCTCTCAACACTAAATCTCCCACTTGAAATGCTCTAGGTTTGATCTTCTTGTTGTAGTTCCTTGAAATTAGGTTTTGGTACACTTTGAAGTGTTCATAGGCTTGAGTTTGATGTTCTTCTAATAGTTCCAATTGTTGAAGTCTTGCAACCCTATAATTCTCATCATTTATCAACCCTTGTAATGATACTCTCAAAGATGGGATTTCTACCTCTAACGGTAAAATAACTTCTGCTCCATAGACCAAATAGAATGGTGTTTCCCCCATTGGTGTTCTAATGCTTTCCCTATAGGACCACAATGTTGAGTTTAATTGTACATGTGATTTAGGAGAATCTATGGTTCTTTGGCAATCCTGATCAACCAAAAATTTGTTTGTTTCAATTTAGTAGTTTGTTGGAGGCGTCTCAGTAAAGTTCTCGATAACTGTTGTTGCTCGGTTACTTGTTCTGTGTTTCTTTACTAACGAGTCTTGGTGATCATTCTGGCTACTCATTGGTTTCTTTCACTAAGTTGCTTTTTTTTCTTGGTTAGCCATCTTACCGAGTCTTTTTGGTTTCTTTGTTGGTCTTCACCAAGTTGTTCCTATTGCTTGGTCAGCTTCTTACTGAGTTGTTTATCTCAATCTAGTCGAGTTCAGCATTTAATTTCCATAATATAACTAATGTGGGATCTCTCATTGGGATGTGTGTGGACCTAAATATGGGTCTTAGTTGTCTCCTATGTTGGATCTTTAGGATCTGAGTGCTGACCTCCTTGGTGGACTCTTGTATATATTTGGTTTTCTATTCTTAGATTAGTAGTCCAATTTTGGGATAGAAGATTAAGGGTTAGCAGATTCAGATCGCAGGTCTATGACCTTGCATGTATTTAGATTATTTGTAAAAATATGAATGTATATGGCTGAAACTGGGAAAGCCTTACAGATCGACATGTAATGAGTTTGATGATTTAATACAATTATTCTACTGTTTCTTCTCTTCTTTTCTATGCTATTTCTTCTGTGTTGTTCTGCAAGTTGGTTTGGATAGCTGGGAGTGCCTTGGGCCCCTATTCTCATCACCCTCCTTGTGTCAAGTGGTATCAGAGTGAGGTGAGATCTAGGTTTCTTCTTGTAAGCCCTAAACCAAGTTGGTTGATATTGTTGTGGGGTAATAGATTACGACTTGACCTACAATTGTAGAGGGTTTCAAGATGGTTTGTAGGAGAGGAAATGCAGATCTAGGTATAGTTGATATGATAACACAAATGGCTGCAAGATTGGAAGTTGTTGAGACAGCCTAGCACAGAGGAATACATCTTGAAGATATTAGTGATGATGAACTTGAAGAAGTGCAAGGAGAAGCTGCACCTGCACAATCTCAGAAAAATCAGGTACAAATCTTCTCAGAAAATTCACTTGACCAAAGAAAGATTTAACACCAGTCTTACTCAAAGGTAAAATTAATTGCTGAATGGCTTTAACTCTGTCAGGATCAATTTTAACTCCCTCTTGATAAATGATGTGACCAAGAAGCTTACCTCCAGTGACACAAAACACTGATTTCTTTGGGTTCAAGGATATGCCTCGATCTCTACATCTCTGTAGAACCTTGGTTAGATCTCCTAAGTGATCTTTCCTCTTCTTAGAGAAAGCAGTCAAGTCATCAAGATACATCGCAATAATTTTATTTTTGAGATCACCGAAAGATAGATCCATAGCCCTTTGAAAGGTTGCAAAGTTTGAAGCAGAAAGATAGCTCGGTAAAAGACTACACTGAAGAATTTAATAGATTAGACATTAGATATGGACATGCTGAAGATGAAGTGGAAAGAAAACAAAGGTACCTGAATAGATTGAGAAGTTCTATAGAAGATGAGATCAGCTTGGTAAAGATGGAGAGTATTGAAGAGGCATATCAGTTTTCCCTAAAAGATGAGGAGAAATTGAACAAGAGATATGAACAAAGACAAAGAGGAAGAGGTGGTATATTCCTTAGAGGAAGAGGTAGATCTCATGGTGAAGACAATAGATCTGAACTAGACAAGGAAAATCTAGACACACATCAAGACAAAGGAAAGATAGAATGGAAAGGTGTAAGTTCATTATGAGGAAGAGGCAACTACTCCTGAGGCGGTTATAGTAGAAGATGGTTCCAAGTAACTTATTACAATTATGTTGAAGAAGGACATAAATCCTTTGAGTGTATGCATGCAAGAAAGAAGGTCGGTAGTAGAAGAAATGCTTTGGTGTCAGGAAGAGTTTGTTCAAGACCAGATGTAGAGTTCGAGACAAAGTTTGGAAGGTAATTGTTGATAGTGGAAGCTCAAAGAATATGGCATTTGAGGAGATGGTCACTAATTTGTAGTTGGAAAGGATGAAGAATCTAAGGCCCTATCATATTTCATGGATCAAGGATGAGCATACACTAATGGTGAGTGAACAATGTTTTGTGAATCTAAAAATTGGAAAGTACTATGATAAGGTGTTGTGTGATATTATGCCTATGGATTGTTGTCATATTTTGTTGGGTAGACCTGGGAAATATGATAGACATTCTATACATGATGAAAGAGTGAATAGATATACTATTTGGGCTTATGGGAAGAAGCAAATATTGTTACCTTTGGTTGAAGAATCTGTTGGTGAGATATGTACATATATGCAAGTTTTTTTGATGGAAGGGAGATAGTTTGTTAAGGATTTGAAAAGAAATGATATCTATTATGCTTTGATTCCTAACAACTGAGTCAGAATATAGAAGATGAAGTGCCTATAGAGGTGGATAAATTTCTTACCAAGTACAAGGAGATCATTTTAGATAATGTACCTGATATTTTTCCACCGATGAGAGATATTAGTCATTGTATGAATCTGATTCCTGGAGCTATTTTTCCAAACAAAGAACCACACCAGTTAACACCAACTGAAAATGAAGAACTAAAATGATAAATTCACGAGTTATTGAACAAGAGTTTGATCAAAGAAAGTTTGAGTCCATGTATAGTACCAGTTGTATTTGCACCTAAGAAGAATGGAGAATGGTGAATGTGCAATGATTCAAGAGAAATCAATAAGATCATAGTTAAGTATAGGTTTCCTATACCGAGGATGGATGATATAATGGATTGATTGAGTGGAGCAAAATATTTTACCAAAATTGATTTCAAGAGTGGATATCATCAGATTAGAATCATAGAGGTGATAAATGGAAGAATTCTTTCAAGACAAAAGAAGGTTTGTACGAGTGGTTGGTTATGCATTTTGGTTTAACTAATGCACCGAGTACATTTATGAGGTTAATTAATGAAGTTTTAAAGAAATTCTTGACTAAATGTGTGATTGTATACTTGGATGATATTCAGATATTCAGTAAGAATAGACTAGAACATTTGAGGCATATAAGACAAGTATTGGAAAGATTGAAAGAAGAAAAGTTGTTGATAAATCCAAAAAAGTGTTCCTTCATGAAAGAAGAACTTGTGCATTTAGGTTTTGTGATTTTGGCTGATGGTTTGAAGATGGATACTAAGAAGGTTAAAGCTATACTTTGTTGGCCTACACCTAAGAATGTCAATGAGGTAAGATCATTTCATTGATTGGCAAGTTTTTACATAAAGTTTATCAGAAATTTTAGTTCTATTTGTAATGCTATGACCAAGACAATGAGAGGAGACAAAAGAGAATTCAAGTGGACACATGGAGTTGATAATATTTTTGAGACTTTGAAGTAGAAGGTTGCTGAATTTCCTATTTTAGCCTTATCCAATTTCAATAAGGTATTTAAAGTTGAATGTGATGTGTTGGTTAATAGTTTGTCCTCCCGTTAGATTTGTAATCTCTGACTCTTTATACACCAAGGTGAGAGAACAAAAGGATGTCCATGAACAAATGGGTTAGTGTATGTCTTCTATCACTACCCTCGAAATTGATAGGTACAGCTCCCTGATTGTGTATGATATTCAATGAATTTGTTTTTATGCTGATCACCAGGTTTATTCCTTATGAGTTTTAACCAAATTGCTTGTAGACACAAACAATTCAGGAAAGGATAAGATGAAGATAATCTACAACCCTCAGTAGAATGTTGATCATAGATCATCACATGATTTTAGCATCTAAACTAATTCTATCCTACTCTTTTATGAAATGCAGGTTCTACTTGGTGAATAGAAGCAAACCTATATGATGAAAGGAAAATGGAATCACCATTACCGCAATTGCTTAGCAAGAAATAGAATTCAGGAAGAAATCACAGTCTCAAAATATAGGTGTACTTTCAGTTTAGAAATGCAACTAAAACAAAGAGTGAACAGAGGAAGAATTACAAATGAAAGACGAAGTGGAATTGATCACACCACAATTTATAATATGAAATGACATTCATTAAGAAAAAGCAGTTTCACTTATAACTATTCTTTTTATTCACCATGCAAATAGACTATCAAAATGGAACAACAAACAGGAATTCAGCTTTTGTAAATAGAATCACTTCTGCTTCATTAACAAGTTTGCTGACCCTCACTACTGAATTCTTTATAGAATTTATAGAGTTTACACACAATGTTCCCTGGAAATGACTCAACTTCCAGAATACAAAAAGACAAGGCATGAAGAGAGAACATCTCGATGATAGAATCTGAAAAGCCAATCACTGACATGGGAATAAGAAAAGACATCATAACTGTGGCACTTCAATTTGAATTCTTCATCTTCTATTTTAATGACATCTGTCGAGTCAAATCCATTGGGCTTCGGGGTCAAATAACTGTTTATGTTCAAACTTAGCCAACCTGTAAACAACAATTAACATGATCCACAACTGACATTCATCCTTTCTTAGATGTATTAAAGAAAGCGTAGCATAGTTTCTGTCATTTTTTCATAAAAAATCAATCTCCATAATGCAATTGGCAGAAAATCCCAAACTGAATGCTTCTGGCAGAAAATACCAAATCTGCTTCTCCATTGCGAAAAATGTATGAGGGGGTGCGAAATCTATAATATGTGAAAATCCTTCTTTGCGGGAATTATTAGAGTAATATCCTATCAGGTTACTAAATTAAATCATTATGATCTAATTAGTAACTTTCCTATTCACTCTAGTTTGCTTCAGCTAACCTTAGGGTTTCCCTTTTAGGGTTTCGTGTTTCCTTTTATAAGGATTCACTTGTTAGTTTTCTTTACACAGAGATTGTAATCATTTCATTGTTGATAATATAGAATTTATTTCTGTCAACATATTTTTCCTGTCTCTGGCCTTTTGGCCGCCATAGCCATTCTTCTCTTCTATCTTGCTTCTACTTCATGACAGGTTTGCATGCAGGTGATCTTGGGAGGATTTGATGTTTATCAAATCTAATATGGTATCAGAGCTCGCCTGCAGCCCGCTGTTCAAGTTTTTTTGAAGCGTTTGAAGGTTTGAAGATCACCAGTCTTTTCCTGGCACTTTTCATTAGTTCTGGGGGGTCTCTATTTTTGGAGGTATTTTGGACCAAAACCAACCTCACGGTTGAGTTTGGAAGGCCCAAAAACCCTAGGATTGATATAAAATACATCTATTTTGGACGCCGGGGCATCTGGCAAATTTTTTTTCCCTACTAGGGCCGTACGGGCATGAGAAACAAGGCAAAATAAAAAAAAATAAAAAAAAAATTGTTTTTTAATGTGTTTTTGGGCGTGCCGCCCCGGCGCCGCTCCCGCGCCACCTGCACGCCGCCTGAGGCCACCGCGCCAATGACCTGCCCCTCCCAGGCCCCGCCGCCTCCGGCCCCTCTGGCCGCCGCCACCTCTCAGCGGCCCCTACCTTCGGCCGCCACCTCCTCTCAGCGGCCCCACCTCCGGCCTCCACCGCTCTGTGGCCCAGCCCCGCCGCCTAGTCTGTGCCGCTCCTCTCTGCGATCGCTGCCCCCAGCCTGAGCTCCGCTCCGCCACCGCTCCCCCAGCGGTGGTGCATTTTGTGACAGCCCCCGCAAGCCAATATGCTATTCGCACGGTCCTATGGAGGACCAGGGGCTGCGGCCCAGCCCTCGGCGCGCCCCATGTGCCCGGGGGCCCAAATGTTTTAGCCCCTAGGGCTCTTTTTTTCCTTTTTTGTGGGTTTTTGGGGGTACCTGGGCCTTTTTTGTGATATCTTGAGCATACGGGGGTTTTTTTTGACTTCCATATATCGTCGGAAAGCTCTTTCTGAGCTCTTCCCGACTATAGTGATTAGGATTTTTGGGTCCACTATTTCAATAATGTTTTTTTTCTGTTGAAGTCTGATATCTTTTTTTTGCCTTCCGGGAGTCATATCTGGCTCATCCAGACTCCATTTTTGGCAAATGAGATATCGTCAAAAAGCTAGTTCAGTGTGCTATTCAGTGGTAGAGGTATTTTTTCCAGATTCTACTCCACGTTTTCTCTCTTTTGAGTTTGGCAGTTTATGCACTCTGGTGGATTACTTGGTTCTACAGGTCCTGGGATCTTTTCTTCTGATTTTATAGTTCACTCTTCTTTTTGACTTCTGAGCTTGTATGCTCCTTCTGATGCATTTTTATTCTGTAAATACATTGAGATAAAGTGCCTTCTTTTGTATATCTGGGATCTTGTACACCTTGTGTGTTTTTGTGCTCGCACTCTGTTATAAAGTGCCATGGGGGGTTATGATGCTTTTGCCACTTTAGGCGCATCCACTTTTGTTAAGTGAGCATACCTTCCATGACATTAGCCCATGTTGTGTGTCGATGACACCACCCTTTATCCTCTGTGTGTGCTTCTGTTGCACTGTTGGTGTTCCTGGTTCTTCTTCTAGAGCTGTTTCTGGCATTGCATTTTAGTGTTCCTGTCACCTCTCCCAGTTCAGCATTATGGGGGGGTTCACCTGTTGGTTCTATTTCTTCCTTGTTTGATTGATTAGCTCTTCAGACATTTGTCTTCTCTACGTGGTCATGCACTTCAGTGGGGGTTCCAGCAGTCTCTTCTGACAGAGTTTTCAGACATGCTTCAGAGATGCCTCTTGGTCATTCTTGTTCCTCTCTCTGAGACATCTTTTCCCTTTATGTCTTGGGTACCTGATCAGGCCTAGTTGCCAGGACCCATCTTTCCTGCTTATCCCTAAACTTATCTTAAGGGGGGGTGTTACAGTAATAGTCTATCGGGTTACTAAATTAAATAATTATGATCTAATTAGTAACTTTCCTATTCACTCTAGTTTGCTTCAGCTAACCTTAGGGTTTCTATTTTAGGGTTTCATGTTTCCTTTTATAAGGATTCACTTGTTAGTTTTCTTTACACAGAGATTGTAATCATTTCATTGTTGATAATATAGAATTTATTTCTATCAACATATTTTTCCTGTCTCTGGCCTTTTGGCCGCCATAGCCATTCTTCTCTTCTGTCTTGCTTCTACTTTGTGATAGGTTTGCATGCACGTGATCTTGGGAGGATTTGATGTTTATCGAATCTAATAGGAATCGCACCTAGTAGGTGCAATTTTTGCATAATGGAGAAGCCACTACCTATCTTTTTGCACGTCATTTTTAAGTGCGTGGGCTACTTAACTTAAAGCACATGCTTTATTTGATCTTTGAAAACAATGACATGATATTCTTTTTTAATAAATTGGGCCCACCTTATTATAACCAAGCTTGTGAAAAATCACTTGAGAGGTGCAAAACCCGCCGAGCTCAAAGTTCTTCTTTGTGAAAAATCACCCGAGAGGTGCGAAACCTGCCGAGCTCAAAGTTCTTCTTTGCGGAAAATCACCCAAGAGGTGCGAAACCCACCGAGCTCAAAGTTCTTCTTTGCAGAAAATCACCCGAGAGGTGCGAAGCCCACACAAGGCAAAGTTCTTCTTTTCAGAAAATCTCTCGAGAGGTGCAAAACCCACACAGTGTAAAATTCTCCTTCTTTGCGGAAAATCACTTTCTTAGGTAGAATTCCGCCATGGAGAAGATGATTTATGAAATCCCGCCAAGCTTGTTCTCACTCATTTCTTAACCAAATTTCTCATCGTTTGTTGCATTAGGATCGTTGAGACCTGTAGAATCGATTCATACCAGTCTTTGATCTCTGCCTGAGAAAGAAACATCGATTAGAGCATAAATATTTGCCGGGTTGGGATCTACAACCTACCCAAATATGAAAGGACCTCAGAACAACCTGTCCGGCTAAGAGAAAGAAAGTAAAAGACAGGGAAACCCGACAAAGATAGCCTACCTAAGAAAGACTTAGACCTAGACTCAGACTGACCCGACTGACTATATGACTCCAATATTGCCAAAAAAGGGGTGACTGAAAGTTAGAAAATAGCTGGCTCCAACTGGGGGATTATGTACTGCAAAGTGCATGAAGAATTCAACTTCTCTGGTTTTGCAAGTGCCTTATCCATTGGGTTGCGGAGTCTAGACCAAAAAGAACAAAGAGAAAATGCATACAGGGAGAGTGGAGGAGAGCAGGGCAACTTGAAACAAAGGAAGAGAAAACAACTACCGACTACGACACAAAAAGAACACCTACCTAACTAACTACTATGCAGGGGTTACCTGCTCTTCAATTATGCATTTGGTATAGCTTCAAATCCTGCCCATTATAAGAATATGGTAGGGATTCTCCGGAAGGATATGCCAGTCTGAAAGAATTATTCTGATTCACCTGCACAATCTAGAACAGACCTTTCCACAAGGATTGAAACTTAGAATGCATTCCTTTAGGTTCACGTCTCTTGTCCCACAGCAGCACCATGTCACCTTCCATGAATTTTCTTGGCCTTGCTTTCTTATCAAACAACTTCTTGACTCGGTTCTGATGTTTAGTGATCCTGTCAACCATGTCTTCCCTTTCCTCCTGCAACTTGGTCAAATACATAATTCTTTTCTCTAAACCATCCTTAAAAACATCATCCTCAATGGCAGTTTTCAACTTACATGTAGCAAGCTCCAAAGGTAATGGCAAGTTGGCTTCAACTCCATATAGCAACTCAAAAGGTGAAATGCCTATAGCCCTCTTTGGATTAGTTCTATCTGCCCATAGAGCATCATGTATCTTCTTATGCCAGCTCTTCTAATTATCAGTCACCAATTTCTTCAAAATATTGATCAGATTTTTATTGCTTGACTCAGCCTGTCCATTACCTTGAGGAAAATAATCAGAAGAATGCCCTATCTAAATTCCATAATCATAACAAAAGGCAACGATTTCTGGGGATGAGAAATATGAGGCATTATCCATGATCAATTTTGTTGGAACCCCAAATCTGACCAAAATTTGTTCTTTGATGAATTCACACACTATTTCAGATGTAGTCCTTTTCATAGGTTTAGCTTCAACCCATTTGCTGAAGTAATCA
>MU224650.1:1114377-1125611 GCA_018584345.1 Thuja plicata | reverse complement strand
AAGATGAGATCAGCTTGGTAAAGATGGAGAGTATTGAAGAGGCATATCAGTTTTCCCTAAAAGATGAGGAGAAATTGAACAAGAGATATGAACAAAGACAAAGAGGAAGAGGTGGTATATTCCTTAGAGGAAGAGGTAGATCTCATGGTGAAGACAATAGATCTGAACTAGACAAGGAAAATCTAGACACACATCAAGACAAAGGAAAGATAGAATGGAAAGGTGTAAGTTCATTATGAGGAAGAGGCAACTACTCCTGAGGCGGTTATAGTAGAAGATGGTTCCAAGTAACTTATTACAATTATGTTGAAGAAGGACATAAATCCTTTGAGTGTATGCATGCAAGAAAGAAGGTCGGTAGTAGAAGAAATGCTTTGGTGTCAGGAAGAGTTTGTTCAAGACCAGATGTAGAGTTCGAGACAAAGTTTGGAAGGTAATTGTTGATAGTGGAAGCTCAAAGAATATGGCATTTGAGGAGATGGTCACTAATTTGTAGTTGGAAAGGATGAAGAATCTAAGGCCCTATCATATTTCATGGATCAAGGATGAGCATACACTAATGGTGAGTGAACAATGTTTTGTGAATCTAAAAATTGGAAAGTACTATGATAAGGTGTTGTGTGATATTATGCCTATGGATTGTTGTCATATTTTGTTGGGTAGACCTGGGAAATATGATAGACATTCTATACATGATGAAAGAGTGAATAGATATACTATTTGGGCTTATGGGAAGAAGCAAATATTGTTACCTTTGGTTGAAGAATCTGTTGGTGAGATATGTACATATATGCAAGTTTTTTTGATGGAAGGGAGATAGTTTGTTAAGGATTTGAAAAGAAATGATATCTATTATGCTTTGATTCCTAACAACTGAGTCAGAATATAGAAGATGAAGTGCCTATAGAGGTGGATAAATTTCTTACCAAGTACAAGGAGATCATTTTAGATAATGTACCTGATATTTTTCCACCGATGAGAGATATTAGTCATTGTATGAATCTGATTCCTGGAGCTATTTTTCCAAACAAAGAACCACACCAGTTAACACCAACTGAAAATGAAGAACTAAAATGATAAATTCACGAGTTATTGAACAAGAGTTTGATCAAAGAAAGTTTGAGTCCATGTATAGTACCAGTTGTATTTGCACCTAAGAAGAATGGAGAATGGTGAATGTGCAATGATTCAAGAGAAATCAATAAGATCATAGTTAAGTATAGGTTTCCTATACCGAGGATGGATGATATAATGGATTGATTGAGTGGAGCAAAATATTTTACCAAAATTGATTTCAAGAGTGGATATCATCAGATTAGAATCATAGAGGTGATAAATGGAAGAATTCTTTCAAGACAAAAGAAGGTTTGTACGAGTGGTTGGTTATGCATTTTGGTTTAACTAATGCACCGAGTACATTTATGAGGTTAATTAATGAAGTTTTAAAGAAATTCTTGACTAAATGTGTGATTGTATACTTGGATGATATTCAGATATTCAGTAAGAATAGACTAGAACATTTGAGGCATATAAGACAAGTATTGGAAAGATTGAAAGAAGAAAAGTTGTTGATAAATCCAAAAAAGTGTTCCTTCATGAAAGAAGAACTTGTGCATTTAGGTTTTGTGATTTTGGCTGATGGTTTGAAGATGGATACTAAGAAGGTTAAAGCTATACTTTGTTGGCCTACACCTAAGAATGTCAATGAGGTAAGATCATTTCATTGATTGGCAAGTTTTTACATGAAGTTTATCAGAAATTTTAGTTTTATTTGTAATGCTATGACCAAGACAATGAGAGGAGACAAAAGAGAATTCAAGTGGACACATGGAGTTGATAATATTTTTGAGACTTTGAAGTAGAAGGTTGTTGAATTTCCTATTTTAGCCTTAGCCAATTTCAATAAGGTATTTAAAGTTGAATGTGATGCAAGTGGAAGTGCAATAGGAGCTGTGTTGACTGAAGAAGGTAAACCTGTTGCTTTCTTTAGTGAAAAGTTGAATGATGTAAAAAGGAAATATTCCATCTATGATCAATAATTCTATGCTATTGTTCAAGCTCTGAAGAAATGGAGACATTATTTGATGCCAAATGAATTTGTGTTGTATACTGATCATAAGTCTTTACAGTATTTGGGTAGTCAGAATAAGTTGAATCAGAGACATATGAAATGGGTAGAGTATTTACAGAGTTTCACATTTGTGATAAAGTGTAAGAGTGGAGTTTCTAACAGAGTTGCTGATGCGTTAAGTAGAAGAAGATCTTTGTTGACTAAAATGAGAATTGACGTTCTTGGTTTTGATAACATAAAGAATTTGTATGAAAATGATCCTGATATTTTTGAGCAGTGGAGAGTGTCCAGAACACCCATTTTAAATCAATCAAGTATGAAGATTATTTCATTCAAGAAGATATGTTGTTCAAAGGTACTTATTTATGCATACCGAGAGGATCAATGAGAACTAATTTGATAAAGGAAAAACATAGTAGTGGTTTGGATGGAAATTTTGGTATTGATAAAACATTGAATTTTCTTAAGGAAAGGTATTTTTGGCCTCATTTGTATAAGGATGTAAAGAAATTTGTGAAAATTCATAGAGTTTGTCAAGTTGCAAAAGGAGTAAGTCAAAATATTAGTTTGTATACATCGATTTCTGTTCCTGAGAAACTTTGGAGTGATATCAGTATGGATTTTGTTCTTGGTTTATCAAGGACATCAAGAGGTAATGATTCCATATTTGTTGTTGTGGATAGATTCTCTAAGATGACACATATTATACCATGTAGAAAAACATCAGATGCTGTACATATAACATATCTTTTATTTAAGGAGATTGTCAGATTGCATGGATTACCGAAGAGTATCATCTCAGACCATGATAGTAAGTTTGTCAGTTATTTATGGAAAACACTTTGGAAGAATTTGGACACTGAGTTGAAGTATATTTCTACATTTCATCCATAGACTGATGGACAAAGAGAGGTTTTAAATTGAATTTTGGGTAATTTGTTGAGATGTTTAGTTGGAGACACACCAAGTAATTGGGATTTGATATTGGCACAAATAGAGTTTGCATATAACAGTTTAGTGAATAGAAGTACTGGAAAGATAACTTTTGAGATTGTTAATGGCATGCAACCAAGAGGTATTTCAGACTTAAGAGACATTAATGGAGAGGAAAAGAGAAGTGATGAAGGAGAGAAATTTTCTGAGTTTATGAAGAAATTACATGAGGAAGTGAGACAAGGTGGAGCAAAGTAATCAGAAATACAAGGATAGTGTAGATAGATAAAGAAGACATAAAATATTTTAAGTTGGTGATGTAGTTATGGTTCATCTAAAGAAAGGAAGATTTCCTGTTGGAACATATTGTAAATTTAAAATGAAGAAATTTGGTCCTTGCAAGATATTGAGAAGATTTAATAGTGGAAATTCTTGTGAAGTTGAATTACTTGATGACATGGATATATCACCTATATTAAATATTTCATATTTATATGAGTATCATGAACTTGATGAAGAAGGGATAGTACTAAGTGATTATCCTAAGAAATAGATAGAGGAAGTTGAGCAGATTTTGAAACAAAGAGTTGGAAGAAGTACAAGAGGAAATAATTACATGGAATATTTGGTAAAGTAGACGAACAGACCGATTGAGCACTCATCTTGGATTTCTCAATCTGAGTTGGATTCAATTCAAGTCAAACCGCACACATGATTCAAAGAATCATTTATTTTAATCCCATGTGTCTGGTGCAGGATCATCTTGGGTTCTTTGGAAATCTCGATTAACCAAAAAAAGGTTTTTCTAAGTTCAGTAGATTGTTGAAGGTTGCTCGGTAACTGTTGTTTCTTAGTTACTTGTTCTATCTTTATTTACCAATGGGTCTCGGTGATCATTTTGGCTATTTGGTGGTTATTTTCACTCAGTTGTTTCTATTTCTCATTTATCCTTCTTATGAATTCTTTTCTATTTCTCAGTTGGTCTTCACCAAGGTTTGCCTTTTGCTCGGGCAGCTTCTTACCGAGTTGTTTATCTTGATTTGGCTGACTTTTGCATTTAATTTTTGTAATGTAATTAATATGGGCTCTCTTATTGGGATGTGGGTGGACCTAAATCTGGGTCTTAGCTATTTCCTATGTTGGGTCTTTAGGATTTGAGTGCCGACCTCCTTGGTGGACTCTTGTATATATTTGGTTTTATGTTCTTAGATTAGTAGTCAATTTTTGGGATAGAAGATTAAGTGTTAGCACATTTAGATTGGAGGTCTGTGACCTTGCATGTATTAAGATTATTTATAAATATATGAATTCATATGGAAAAAAATGGGAAGGCCTTACAACCTGACATTTAATGAGTTTGATGATTTAATACAATAGTTCTGGCATTTCTTCTCTCCTTTTCTATGTTATTGCTTCCGTGTTGTTCTGCAAGTTGGTTTCGATAGCTGGAAGTGCCTTGGGCCCCTATTCTCTTCACCCTCCTTGCATCAAAATCCCAATACCTTCATGAATTATTAACCAATCTCTTCAATATCTTAAGGATGTTCTTATTTGTTGCTTCGGCTTGACCATTTCCTTGAGGATAATAAATTGAAGAAGATTGATGTGAAACCTGAAATGTCTCACAAAATTCATCCACATCCTTATTCTTGAATTTATTTCCATTGTCCATTATGATGGCTTGATCAATACCATATTGAAAAATGATGTGGTTTAGAATAAATATGGAGATTTGTTTACCTGTTGCAGTTGTTAATGGCACAACTTCTACCCATTTTGTGAAGTATTTTGTTGTAGTTATAGTGTACTTATGACCATTGGATGAAGGTGGATAAATCATCCCAATGAGATCAAATCCCCATTGATAAAAATGCCATGGTGTAATTATTGGGTGTAATTCTTGTGCATGCACATGAATCATATCTCCATGATATTGACATTTTGGACACACTTTGATAAATTGGCAAGCATCTTTCTCTAAGGTTTTCCAAAAGTAACCCATGCGAAGGATTTTCTTAGCTAGGTTCAACCCACTCGAATGAGACCCACAAATACCCTCATGAAAATCACGTAAAGATAATTTTGAATCCTCATCCTCTAGACACCTAAGTAGCATTCCATCAAGACTTTTATGATAGAATGTGTCAGATAAGATATTATAATAGACTGCTTGGCATATAAAATGTCTCTTTTGGGTTGAGGTTTGGTCCAAGGGTAATAATTGGTTTTTAAGATAGGTAAATATAGGTCCATACCAAGGTGATTCATGTCCATTCAATAGCAAAGTGAGTTGGGTTTTGGGTAAGTCAAAAGTAGGTTTTACAAATTCTTCTACCAAGGAACTCATACCTAGCATTCTGATCTGGCATTTGAAGTAATTATGCTAGAGTAGCCACGACATCCACCGCTCTATTTTTGTCTCTTGTAATTTGTTCAAAAGAGATCAAAACAAAGTAATTTTTCCAATCATCTACCATTCTCTTGGAAGGCATCAACTTGTCAAATTTAGTTTGGTATTAATCATTAATTTGATTAATGACTAGTTGTGAGTCTCCATATACTTGCAGTTCTGTCACATTCCATTCTAAAGCCATTTTGATTCCAATGACTAAAGCCTCATAATCTAAAATTTTATTTGATGACACATTTTTCCATTAGTATGCAAAGAGAAAATAGTTTTTGAATCATTGGTAACACCAACACCGAAAGACAGGTTTCAGTACAAACCAAAAGTATAGATAAAAAAAGTCACTGAAAGTGCTAAGTAAATAGAAACCTGATACTACCGATCATTATGTAAACTGATGACACAATTTACAAGTGCAACCCAAAAATGATGAAGTGGAACTCGACAAAGGAACCCAACAAGAATATTACTATATAAACTAAAAGAGAAGACAAGAGAAGAACCCAACAATTCACAGAAGGAACACCGACAGATAGACTTTCAAAGCAACTTGAGCATTAGTCACCGAAAGTCAGTTATATCCCGATAAATGTGGATATGACTTCCATGTCAGATAAAACACTTGTGTTTTATATTTATATTTTTAATTATCTTTAAATCCATTTCTTGAGGGATAAGAAATGTAATTGTAATTGTTTTAATCAGTCTAACTTATTGAAAACATGCAAACTTGGAGATCAGGGTCAAGTTGTAAACCTTCGGTCATAGAGTTATCTTTGTAATACATGAAACTAAAATAGGTCAATCTATTGTATAAATATATGTGCAATCAATCAAAACAAATATGTGTGATGATGATTTTAGCCGTGGAGCACATCTATGGATCAGAGACAAATTTTCAAGCAGAAGGACAATAAAGATGAGATAGGTTATCAAGAACCAGATTCATGGCTACCGAGAAATAAAGGTATTAATCAATTACAATAGGTGATACATTGTACATGTGAAATTTAATGGATCTGTAAATTAGAAATTTTAAATTGCATATACTTAGGTCAATGAATATTTTTGACTACATTCTAACAAGTGTAGAAAATACAAGAAATCATTTCAAGAAAGGTGGAATTAACAATCCTTTGTATATATCTTAACCGAGTGCACACTAAATTGTGTTGCTAAAGCTCTTAAAAAAGTAGAACTTAACCAGTCTTTATAGGGTAGATCTCAGAAGTGATCAAAATTTTAAGCCTTAACCAACCCCTTCCATTCTGCAGATAGTGAAGATTTTGTGGGTTTCATCCCCACTGTAATTTTTACCTTCTAATAGGGGTTTCTACATTACCAAATCTTGTGTCATGTGTCCATTACATTTCATGAATATTTCTATGAATGTTTAAATGCTTAAAGAGTTTATGAACTTATATAACATGCATAAAGATAGAATAGCAGATATGAATGGTAATACAAAGGATTGATTACTAAAATGATTAAGGTTAAGGAGATAAAAGTTTTAGAGGTATTGATTCACCCCTCCCCTCTTAGTACACATACTTCCCATTATTTACAATAATTGGTATCAGAGTTAGATCTCTTTCTTTGAAAAGTTTAAATACTTGGGAGAAAATATCATAATATATTGAGAATCAGAAGCTAGAAATACAAATCATCTATGAGAAATATAATGAAGAAAGAATCAAGATGAGATAGCTACAAGATGAAAGAAAAGTTATGGCAACTCAGATCCATGAATCAAACTATCATGAAGAAGAGATACCTGATTTATTTGAGTCATCAAGATCTACATCTAGAAAAGCATCAGACACATCAAAAGGAAGTATTACAAGTCTGAATGAAATCAATCAACATCTGATAGAGCAAATAAAGATGCTGCAAATCGGTCAAGAGACACAAATGGTAAGAATGATTGATGTCATGAATAAAGCTAGACAAGCTGAATAAGAAAGAACACTAGCTATTGATGACATGAGGAAGATCACTGAAAAAGATACAAGAGAAAGAGTAAAAAATTCAAAGACTTACTAAACATCATCATGAGATTACCAATTATATTATTCTTATGATTCAAGAGGTAAACCAAATGAATATAGAACTCATTGAAAAAATAAAAGCTATTGGTGAGTTAAGAGAAGAAAATGAAAAAATAAAACATGAAGTAAGAATTCAGAAACAACACAATGATATGATTAAGAGAGATGAAGAAAGTACAAAAAGGATGGATGATTTTCTAGATGGACAAATAAGAGTCAACAACAATACTGGACTAGGGTATACCGAGCATGGAGAATCATAAAATAAAGCTGATCCAAAAGATGTCTACACAAATCCAAGACCAAGAAGGAAGTCATGCAATCACTATGGAAAACTAGGCCACACTTTAAATGTTTACAGGAGCAAATAAAAAGGTATTCCTAATTCCACATCTACATTCATAGGAAATTGTTATAATTGTAGCAAGAAAGGGAATAAAGCATATGACTATAAATATAAGGCAAAAGAACCAAAGAAGGAAACCTACATGGAAAAGTATTGTCCTACTTGAAAAATGCATGGGCACACATCACTTGAATGCAGGAAGAAGAAAAAGAAAGAATGGAAGTGAAAAGATCAAGAAAATTCTTATCAACCGAAAAAGTCGATAACTCATATGTTTGGGATTACAAAACTTGGACAAACTGCACAGCATGTGAAAGATATGGTCACATAGCTACAAACTGAATGATAAAATGGACAAGAAAGTCTAGAAGCTGGACCAACCTCAAAATGGCATGCTTACATTGTCATACAGACGGTCACGTAAGAAAAGATTACAGAGACCAAATAACAAAGACAACCACTTTTTCCAGTGGAAACACCATTGAAGACATCAGGAGAATAAGGAAGCAAATGTGGAAGAAAACTACAAACACTGATGATACTTGACTGCACAATGAAATTGGTGACACCATATCCAATGGATCTGGTGACATCACCACCCCACCTAAGCAGAACAAGTAAGTATAGAACTGCACTATACCAAGTTATACTTTACATCAGTTCCATTATACATTGATGAAATGCCAAACTAGCATGATCAATGATGCACTATGGTATTACTTGTTATAATTCTGTGAATGCAATCCCGTGGGTCAATGCTTACAAAAAATCATCAGTGTACATACAAAGATAAGTTTTCAATACTTACCGAGAAGTGTCAGTTAACACATGAAAGCTAAGTTGCTAATGTAAACCAAGACTCATCGGTAATCATGTAAGTTGACAAATAAAGTCTTCGCCAAAATATCGAGATCTGTTAGTGAGCATAAAATTGACACCTACCTCGAAGCATCACATTCTCACTGAGAATGAAGTGTGTGTGCTACCCGATGAATCCATCTTCAAACACCGAGAAATGGGTGAGCATTTATGACACAACTTAGGGAAAAAAGTCTATAAATAGTCAACAGAAGAGCTCATTATTCACAAAGTGACTTGAGCGAAGAAGTAGAGTGAAACAAGATCACGAAGTGACTATATTATAGAGTGACTCCAACCCTGTTCACAACACTTAGAAATATTCATAACAATAATAGAAGGTTGAAGTAAGTATGTAACGTCCCGCCAGGGAACCCAAGAGAGATTAACCTAGAACATGATACTATGTTTTCTGAATAAATTTTTTTCCCTAAATTTTACATAAATAGACATACATTAATACGAAAGTAAATACCATTTATGCACATTTCATACACTCACATAGATTACAAGACTCAAGGGTTTCATAACATTGAATTACATAAATTAAAACACAACTAACAATATAACAGAAGAATCCATTTGAATAGATATAACAAATACAACTTACAAAACCATAGTTAAAAACCTCATGAATAACCATGAAACCACCATAAACTCACATCCACTGCACATGTCATAGGCTATGTGGTAATCAGTCTAATCTACATAAAATACAATATCCAAATTAGGTATCACATGCGATACTCTAATACAAGATTTACAATAATGGAAGGTAAGTACATAATCAATAATGAAGGAATACAAAGAGCTCATCTACAAAGAAGTATCAAGCACTTGGAACAAGGACATCGAATCTCAATGGGTAAAGAATCACTACCACCCGTCCATGTGAAACCACAAAGGTCCACCCCAGCATATTGAGGAGATAACAACAGACCCCACTCGGATATCCAAAACCAATAAGGAAGAAACCGCTAAGCAAGGGATCCTGATAGCTATCTAATCCAGGTGTTCTATACATCATGAAAGGTAAGACTCACTAACCCAGAGGCAATTGACATCTGTAGGAAATCTAGGCTGTGTAAGGGAAGGCATCATCATGCACGTCTAACCCTTATGTTTTATCTTAGAAATCCAAATGGATCTCGACACTTAAGTCATCATACATGACATCAATGACCTCTCAAACTGACTAGGCCACTAACTATGCCAGACACACACCTCTCAAAGGTGGAAAGCATCATCTCATCCTCCATCTTAGCCTATACTAACGCTCAAGAATAGGTGAGGAACACATCTTATTGGACATTTTAAGATCTCTCAGTTATACATTTAATTATCACTTATTAAGTCTACTTATAATAAGCAATCCCAGCAGTCACTTATAGACACAAAAATTATTTCAAGCCACCCCCTACTACACATCTAGGTAACCTACCCTAGGCTCATAGATCCTACAAAGATCTAGCATAGGTCAAAAATTAAGTATATCTAATCCAATATCTCGCATAACGGGAATAGTCACAAAGAGGTACACAATCATATAACATTATCGAAAGGGTTTACATGGTCAGTTGAGGGAAATTACATGAAACACACGCTACAACATAAACAGAAATGCAAAACACCCTCCAACCTCTGTTTACGTTCTAGGGCATTCTAAAACCCAGATACGCGATGCATATAAATAAACGCATAAGAAATGGAATCAACACTACATTATGCAAAATTGTCAACAAGCTCTTATACATCCACAATTAACAATAATAGAAATAGATTCCCTCGCAAAACAATAATTGTCCAAAGACTATGATACCATAGTTTATTCAATTAACTAAACTAATCGATTTAGAACCTTTACATGCATGTTACTAAATCAATTTAATCCCCTTATAGTTATCCTAAATCGAGGTTCAATATATTATTTACTAGCCTAATTAATCCACTAATATGACTTCATTATAAAAGTGATTAATTAACTAACAAACCATATAATTTAAACTAATTTAACCATTAATTAAGATAACTAGTTTAAATTCAATCTTAAATACTCTAGTTTAAATTCAATTTAATTAATCAGGTTTTTTTTTAAAAATTAATATAATTTAAAATACTAATATTATCTAAATCAAATTTTAGTTAATACTAAATAAATGAAATTTACATAGTATATATCTAAACTAGTTTAAATAATATTAAATACATTAAATTTTTTTTTTGATCGGTAAAAGGCCGAAGCCCTAAAAATTTTTTTATTAATATAAATAATTATTTTACAATGTGACCCCGCTCACTGCAAGCGCTGGTAGGAAAGAGCGGGGTCGATTAAACCTCCAGCCTTGCCTAGGACCATAGGTCCTGTCCTTATACAAAATTTACGTGGGCATATCCACGACTCGACAATTGTCGAGATTTGTTAAAATACATATCTTCTATAGGCATACCCACGGCTCGATAACTATCGAGATTTGTACATATTTTCATGGGCATACCCACGACCCGAAAAAACTCGAGATTTGTTTTACTTTTAAAATCATGATTAAATTGATATACATTGATTGATGATTC
>MU224650.1:1053441-1102254 GCA_018584345.1 Thuja plicata | reverse complement strand
ATGAGCAGGGTAAGGACACAAGCATTGAAGATGAAGACTATGTCACAAATCTGCCCCAAAGCAAACCAGTGGAGTTAGAGGAAATTTTGGACACAAAGTTACTAAGGCAGACCAGAACCAAGAAGTACATGTAGTACCTATTAAAATGGAAGGGACTCCCCAACATAGATGCTACATGGCTGACTGAAGATCAAATCAAGAAACATGGCACTTCAGTGGAGCAGTTATCCTCAAGTAGGAACTTGAGTTTTAAAACTCAAGGGGAGTATGGTGTAGGAGCACCTACCCTATACCCAACAATCAATGACTCTAAGAGTCCTAAAACATATCTAGTTTAGTCAAGTTAGGCACCTAGACCAAGTTGTGAGGCCTAGTTCCAGGATTGGCACAATTATGAGCCCCTGGCTTACTATGGTAAAAAATGGTCAATAGGCCTAAAATCATAGGATTTTAGTTTTTTTCATGTTTTTAGGGTCTTAGATCCATGTTGGATCACTAGAATAATTTTGGACCAACTTTGGTCATTAGTTTTGAAAATATTGCAAATATTACACAAAATGTTGTCAAAGTTGCTTAGCAACTTTGACAAATTTTGCCAAATGTTGTAATTAACACCCCCAACAGTTAGATTATTTAAAAATTAGTTGGAACCAATGGGGGAAGCCTTCAAATATCCCTTTCAGGTGGGTGGAAGGCATAATATGTAATTTGGCATTTTCAATCAATAAAATACACCTTTTTCCTATAGATTTTGGAGGTTTTCTGCATGGTACAGACATGTATGGACTCCTGGAGTAGAAAGGCTTACATTTTTGGATGATCCTATGTCTTAGCTTTCTTTTTCACTTGGTTTGAGGTCCTGAAACCCTGTAGATCAAAAGTTATTCACGTTTTACTCCTACAACCTGTGAATTGGCTTCCTAAAATAGGGCTTGACACAAATTTACTCATTCTGGAAGATTCCACCATGGGAATTTAAAACCCTTTGGTAGAATTCTTGTGATAACAATGTAATTTTATTTCCTTTTTGTTTGGGATGGAAATATGCAGGGTGGAGAGAGAAAATTGTTGCCCTAGGGGCACATCTTCATGTGTGACCCCAGATTTTAGAGGACAGTAGTAATTTGACTGCCTAAAACATTATTCCCAAACTCCAAATCATGGATATAAACAATTTTTCATGCTTCCCATCCAATGGAAGTGGTTTGGAAGCCCTGTGAAAAGTTTAGAGGGTAGTTCCTTTGTTAAAGTGGCCCAATTAGGCCTCTTAACCCGATCTAAAAGTTATGACAGCAAAGCCTTTTTCTTGTTTCCAATCCTCAATGCTTGGGAATGTTTAGTAAGGCCATAAAGGGTACTATAATCCCTGATCCACTTAACACTTTCTTTGGGAAACATTTGACTTATGTCTGAATTTGTCTCTAGTGAAGGCTACAAGCCAAAGCCTAGTTTGTGAAGCACCTAAGTGTTGTGGGTTGCTTGTGAGTGAAAGAACCATTGGAACTTTAGAGTTAGGACCTAAATAGGCCATGATAGTGATTGTAGGCCACCCCTAGTCTTTGTATCCATTTTTTGGGGTTTGAGTACTTATCTTCCTAAGGAGACCTCTTAGTGAATTCTTTTTTCTTGGTGCTTGGGACTTTGACAAGCCTAGTGATTAGGTTGTATTGTCTTGTAGGGTTGAGATAACATTCTCCAAGTCCTTTTACCATACCTGTTATAGGTATCTAGCACCTGCCCCTCACCTTGGGGTGTTGAAGGATTCAAACTCCACCATTGGCTCATTGTTGAAGGCTTCCGCATTGCCACTGCTGCATCATGGTAACTTTCATTGAGAGTGAGGAAGGCACTTCCCCTTACCTGAGTGCAGAATATCAACAATTTTTTGTTGATGTCTGGCTTTACCAGCTAGGTTTCTTAATTCAATAGCAGATTCCCTCCCCCTCTTTTTGTTAAGTTTATTAATATTGGGGGTGCTTAAGCCACCTCTGTTAATAGCGATACCTACCTGTCTATCTTCATTGGTTATCCCAAATAAACCAGTAATAGCCTCTTTGCTGGCATTAGGGATATCCTTGAGAAAATTCTGGGAAATACCCAAAACCTCTTGGTGTAAAATTTTCTGATCTTCATCCATCAAAGCAGGACAGTCTGGTTGGTCTATAATTTCTTCCCCAAACATCTCAATTAATTCCTCTAAGTTATTCGGCATTTCCTTGTTTAAGATTTCCATTTCCAAAGGTATGGAGAAAGGGATACTTTCTCTTGCTTGTTGATTTTTTTAAGGAGATTTTTCAGGAGTTCCCTCCATTTGAAGTTTGATAATTTTTTCTATCAGTAGTTTCTTTTGTAGTAACAATTCCTCTTTGTCACAGATTTCATCAGTGAAAAGATTCATTAGCTCATCTGTCACTGTATCAGCTAAGTAGTCAGGAATAATTTTGACTTCTTGCTCACAGGTTAATGGTTCTGAAATGTGTTCTAATATTGGTTGTTCCTCTATGTATCTATTGTCTTCCAACTGCGGAGCTATTTTAGTGGAAATAGGTGACTGAGGTGGGGAAGAGGCTGTTATATTTCCATCTCTTCCAAGGAAGCAAGTATCTATATCCTCTATCATAATAGGATTACTCACAATGTTCAAATTAGCAATTTCCATGATCCTAGGAGTAGAGAGATTATCCTTAATCTCCTAAGGGCAGTTGGGTGCTAAGTCCTCAGTTTTGTCCACTGACATATGTGAAGATGGAGGATTATCTAGGTTTTGATTTTTGGGGACAGTAATGTTGAAACCTCCCTTATCATTACAAAAATGAATTTCATAATCGTTGCTAGACTGATCAAGCAAATTAATGGTTTTCTGTTTTAAATGAGAAACTTTGTTAATTTCAATATAATCCTCTATGATAATTGGATTAACTATAATAGAGTTAGAGTTAAAACATAATTGTATAGGAGAGATGTATTTTTGGTGATAATCCATTTCAAAAATGATTATCTTATCTACATGATCAATAGATGTTTCAACAGTTCTAATAAATCTACCAATCTTATTACCTATATTACAGAAAGTATCCTGACTAATTAATTCCAATGGTAGATTTTTGATAGAGAGCTCTTTCTAATTTAAATTTTTTTAGATACATGGGGTTGAATAGATGGAACTAGTCAAACATGGAGAATGAAATATTCCTATACTTAATGCAGTTCTTTTCCATAATGCTATTTTTAATATTGATATTTTTGCAATCAATAAAAATGAAGTTATCCAAGAGTCGGGAAATACTTACCTCCCCGGGAAGTAGTGATGTTAGCCCTGCAATTACATCATTAATAGATACCCCAATACCGTTCCAAATGCAGATAAAACCTATTTCTGCAAGATATTTCTGACTTTGGACAATAGCATCATTATCTAAGGTAAGATTGTCATAGTGCATATCATACTTTGCATTGCCTTTTTTCAGATTGTTAGAATGCCTATGAGGAGGCGTATAAGGTGATTTTTGGATGAAATTATGATGCATAACAAGTTTAATCCCTAGATTAGACAGATCTGAATGATCAATTAATGAAGAGGGCCGCTCTAACCATCTACGATGGGGAGGGATGTAGATCTCAGAAAAAGTTCTATGCTTATGAGAATTAGCACCTTCCTTATATTTCCCCGCAGAGAAGGACGGATTTTTGACAGGATTAGGGTAGGGTTTTTTGACTTTGGGTTGATGTAACACATCATCCTTGTGATTCTGAACCTTAGGGCCCTAATTTTTTGAAAACCTAATCCTTTTGTGCAGGGGATTGTAAACATCTGAACGTTTATCCTCATTTTTAAGCAAATCAAAAGAGTTTTTTAAAGAAATGCAATAATTGCTAGGAGCTGGAGAATACCTCTTGACCTTTTTTTTTCTCTTTACCATTTTCCAAGCCTTTGTTTGAGCCGGTTTGCATGTGGGAGGTGCCATGGTAGTTATAAACTTGCCTTCCCCCATAGCAGATTGGGGTTCATCAGAGACACTAACTATTTTGTGATCAGGTATAGGAGCCCTAGCGGTCCTACAACGAAGCTTCCCATTTCTAGGATATATGGTCTTGGCGAAGAAATCTATTTGTCTGTCCATGGATTGGACAGAGAAAATAGTATGCATCAGTTTCTGGCTCCAGGACAGATTCTTTATAGTCCAACATGGTTTCTGAAGTGGAGCCCGAAACCCTAACCCCTGATGGCTTAATTTTTTGAGATTCCAGTAGGCTTTTAGCCTTTTGTTTAGCAATAAAATCCTTGAGGTGATCATAAGTAGGCTGCGGATTATGCACATCC
This sequence comes from Thuja plicata, assembly GCA_018584345.1. Lineage (NCBI taxonomy): Eukaryota > Viridiplantae > Streptophyta > Pinopsida > Cupressales > Cupressaceae > Thuja > Thuja plicata. The sequence continues at coordinate 1,097,933 of MU224650.1, read as the reverse complement.
CTTTGTCTGCAATCTTTCTGTTTCTGGCCGTATAGCCAGCAGTTGAAACAATAACTGGAAAACTTCTTGTCTGAGCCATTGCACAGGGAGATCGAATTAAGAGCAAAATTTCTGGAGGAGTGCGCAAGTTCATGATCTGAGACTTTAGTAGATGATCGCTGATGATGTAGGAGCCCTACTTTCACCTGCCTTCTCTGCAAAGCAATTTTTCACTGAATGCAAATTTTCCTCATTTTCGCATAGAATAATATTTATTTTCGCTGAATGCTTTTCCTCCAATATTAAATACATTAAATTAAACTAACTATTAAACATTCTAAATTAACTATTAATTTTTAATTAAAAATTAATATTATAAACATTATTTTAAAAAAATAACATATATAACAAAAAATTTTAATAATAAAATAAACATTTAACAAAAAATGAATTTTAAAAAAATTAAATAAAATAATTTTCAAATTTTTAAGGGGATGGGGAGCGGGGCCCCCCAAACCCCACATCACACATGCCGAACTCCACGAGGGAGTCGCTGCCAAGCAGCTTGGCTACCCCTTGGGGTGGCCGTGCTACCTACGGTAGTGCGGGCCTCCCCCTTGGGGAAGCCTTGCTGTGGCAGGCCCACGTGCATGGGGAGTGGGGATGGGGTCCCACCCCATCACGGTTTCCATTAATTTTTTTTTTTTTAAAAAGAACACTTTCCCATGTGTTTCCAAAGTTTTTTTTTTTAATTTTTAATTTTAAAATTTTCTTTAACAATAGCAAATTTCACTTTCTCCCAAAAAAGGGTTTTTGTTTTTTTTTACTAATTTTCAAAAATGAAAATAAACTATTGAAAGGTTAATTTTTATCTTTTTTCTTTGTTTTAGCCCTTTTTGTCTTTTCTGGGTATGCACATTTTTTTACTGGTGAATTTTTTAAAATACTGTATTTTTCTGAAGACTATCTTTTTTTGCAACAATTAATTTTTTTTTCAAAGGAAATTTAAGCAATCTTGATTATTTATTTTCCCACTATAGTCTAAACTATAGGATGTTTGATTTTCTTGATTTCTAGGTCTTCCCAAGGGTATTTTTCCTCCAAATTTTCGCAGCATAACATTACTATCCCAAGTTTATATTTTTTCTAAAAAACATAGACCTAGGGTTTTCTAAATACCCTTTTAAGAAAAACAATATAAATAGACCTAATTATGGAAATGCAAATATTCCAAACACATAGAAAGCACAAAATTCACAAACGGAAATCACAAAGGGGTTTTTTCCAAACCCTACCTCAAATCCACCAAAAATTGACAAAGAAGCTTTGTAAGAAGATGGAGAATCCCGAAGCCTCTGAATCCAATTCCTAATGCAAATTTGGAACCACAAAGCCTCCCAAGCCAAGATCTCCACAAATCCTCAAGCCTCCAAGCACACACAAAATTGACAAAATAGCAAGACTATAAGAACACACAAAAATGCTCTCACAAATTCTTCTCCTAAAAATACCTTCACCAAAAACCTGTTATGGGAGAATGAGAAGAGAACTCCCCTAAAGGGAATCAACTTCCACCTTTCAAGCAAATCCCCCCAAAATAGACACTTGAGTTAACTTAGTTAACTCTACCTCCAAATTTGAAAGCAAATCCCAATTATTAATTAATAATATGTATTTACTTGCACAACTCAACTTTGACTTATTAAACCAAGTTACATTTTGAATTCAAACTCAATTTTCAATAATATCTTACACATGTTATTAATTAAAATATATATTAAATAGATTAAATATTTAAAGCACACTTAACTATGCAATTAAATATTTAATTATTTAATAATGCATAAAATCCAATATAACTCAATTTCCAATTTAAATATTCAATTAAATTTCAATATTCAATAATTGCACTATAATTATTTTCCCAATTAAACATAGGTATTCAATTAATTAAATACTCTATATTTAATAATTAATTTCAATAATAATCAATTTCACAAATACATGATAAATCACACAATATCACAACACTCAACTGAAATCACTCAAAAACAACCCATACACATAACAAGATAGGATCCACGGATTAACGTCAACTAGACGAATCTAGGTAAGGTAGTCAAACTGATACTCGTCCAATATTTAGGACAATAGGCTTAGGTTAGGGTTTTGGATCTGTATGTTATCTCCCCTCTTTACCATTGAGATGAATATATGGGCACGCTCACTCTTGCCAATTCAGGGAAGACAATGCCTTGTAATTGCAAACCTATCATCAAAAGAAGACGCATGTACATCCAATATAATATTGCAAAGCATGATAGGGATCGATCGAATGTGTGGATCTCGCAAAGCAAGTAACTACATCTTCTTCCTCTACCACAACAAACATGTCACAAGTACAACAACATGTAAGATAACCATACACATGCAAGTATGGGGTAAGTACATCATAATCTAAAATCAACATATAATAATCATCATGATAATATCATCACATCTATCTATGGATATGATAAATCCATAACATCATAATCCAGAATCACCATCAAATGAAACAATAATAGCTCACATGAAGTAAAGCCTAAAAGAATCTGTGCAATCAACTGGAATAACTACCTAAAATAGTATGACATCAAAAATGAAATCAAATATGAGTGGGTATTATATCTAGCCCCCCTAGGATTAGGCTTACTCCTAGAAGCCCATAAACAAGTAGGGATATAGATCTCGTAATCTAGCTGCAGCCTCCCAAGTCGCAAAAGACTCGTCATTTGGGTCCCATTGGAATCTTACCTACTCTATGGTGCAACCCCTAAGGATCACATCTCGCTGCTCCTGAATACATATTAGCTCCAAAGCCAGCTGCCCATCCTTGACCTGTAATGCATTCCAATCAAGTACATGCATAATGTGAGGAATATATCTCCTAAGAACTGAAACATGGAAAACATCATGGATGTGTGATAGGCTAGGTGGCAAAGAAAGATGGTAAGAAATTGGTCCTATCCTCTCTAGGATCCCAAATGGTCCCACAAAGTGAGGTGCCAACTATGAACCCTTTCCATAATGAATCAAAATCTTCAGTGGGTGCACTCTCAAGAACACTTTGTCTCCAACTAGAAATTGTCTATCCACCCTGTGAGCATCTACATACTTCTTCTGTCTATCCTATGCAGTAACCAAATGTTCACATATGCATGCTACCTACTGCTCCATGTCTCAAAGCATCTCTGGACCAAGAAGAATACGGTCCTCCAATCTGTCCTAGATCAAAGGTGTATGACAAGGATGCCCATACAACACATGAAAATGTGACATGCCAATAGAGCTGTGATATCTATTATTGTACACAAATTCCACTAGGTACAAGTAGTCCTCCTAGTGAGTCTATCTATCCATGACATACATCCTCAACATGTCCTAAAGAACCTGGTTCACCCACTCTATCTATCCATTAGTCTCAGGATGGTATGCTAAAATAAAATTTAGCTGAGCACCAAGACCGTGTTGTAATGATGTCCAAAAGACTAAGGTAAATATAGGATCTTGATCTAATATAATCTGGTGAGGAATGCCATGTAGTCTCACAATATCCTACATGACTCTGGCTATAGAAGCCGCTATATAATTTGATCTCATAGGAGAGAAATGAGCCACCTTGGTCAACCGATCAACAACCACCATGATAGCATCATGTCTGTGAGGAGTCAAAGGCAATCCAACAATGAAATCCATAGAAACAATATCCCACTTCCAAGATGGAATGAGATTCGGTTGTAGAAGCCCTGCTGGATGCTAATGTTCTGCCTTAACCCTGTGACAGTCTAAGCATCTAACCACAAAGTCTTCAATATCCCACTTCATACCAGTCTAATGGTAAAGCTATCATAGATCTACGTGCATCTTCTTGAAACCAGGATGTGATAAATAAGGTGCATGATGAGGCTTAGATAACACTAATGTACATAAATAATCTAATGGTGGTACATAGATTTGGATCATATGATGTAATAGACCATCTGAATCCAAAAAATAACCTGAGAATCTTCCCTCCAATGGTCTCCCTGACTCTATCTCGGCCTTCACCTCCTGATACAAGGTATCTCTAGGAAGTGACTGGAGAATCCTACTCCTCAAGTCCACACTAAGTGTCAATGCTAGAATAGCCTGTCACTTGTGACTCAATGCATCTGCAACTACATTCTCCTTGCCCTAAATATACTTTATCTCAAAGTCAGAGTCGCAAAGGAACTCCATCCACCTTCTATGTCTAGAATTCAGATTAGGCTGAGTAAAGGTGTATTGAAGGCTGCGGTGATCACTATGAATCTCAAACCAATGTCCCAATAGAAAGTGTCTCCATTGTACCAATGCATGGACAACTGTAGCTAACTCAAGATTGTGCATAGGGTAATTAAGCTCATGATCTTTGAGCTCACGAGACTCATACACAATCAATTGTCCATCCTACATTAGGACTCCTCCAATCCCCTCTAATGAAGCATCATCACACACCACAAAATCTCCCATTGGATTAGGTACAACAAGGATAGGTGCACTATTCAAACACCCCTTAAGGCTCTAAAAATCCTCCTCACACTTCTCTATCCAAATAAATTTATTCCCTTTCCACTGAAGAGAAGTGATAGGATGTGCAACTCTAGAGAAGTTCTTCATGAACATGCTGTAGTATCCCACAAGACCCATGAAGCTATTTAACTTAGACACATTAGTGGGTGCTGGCCACTCCAAAATAGCCTGAATCTTTGAAGGATCTACTAAGATACCTTCTCCAGAAATAACATGACAAATATACTATACCTTCGACTGGAAGAAATCACACTTAGCCAAATTGGCATAAAGCTGATTTTTCCTAAGGCATTGAAAAAACCCATCGAAGATGCTCTTCATGCTCCTCCATGGATCTAGAATAAATTAGTATGTCATCCAATAAGATGAGCACAAAGCGATCTAGGTACTCCCAAAATACTCCATTCATCAAGCACATGAATTCTAATGGAGCATTCATTAACCCAAAAGGAACCACTGTAAACTCGTAGTGTCCATAGCATGTATAGAATGCAGTCTTGTGGATATCTGTATCCTCGATCCATAACTCATGGTATCCTTATTTAAGATCTATTTTAGAGAACACCTTGGCTCCCTTGATCTGATCAAATAGGTCATCAATGCGTGGTAATGGTTACCTATTTTTGATCGTCACCTTGTTCAACTATCTATAGTTGATGCACAAGCATAATAATCCATCCTTCTTCTTAATGAAGAGGACAGGTCCTCCCCAAGGAGAATTACTAGGGTGAATGCTCCCCTTTTCAAATAGCTCCTCTAACTACAATTTCAACTCAGTCAACTTGTGAGTGGTCATTCGATATGGAGCTCTAGAAATAGGCTCTGCTCCTAGCACAAGCTCTATGCGAAAGTCTATGTCACGCTTCGGTGACATACCTGGAATCTCACTAGGAAATACATCAATGAACTTCTATAATATAGGATGATCCAATGTCTTGACTTCTCTCTCCACTTCATCTATCTCATACATAGATACTACAAACATCTGACAACCCCTTCGCATACATCGCTTCAATTGCATAGTGGATATCATATGAAGGGATATGGGTCATGGAATCCCCATAATTTGACAATCCTTACCATCATCTGTTAGAAATACTGATAGGGAGGGGGGTGAAGCAGTGTTTGTCTATTAATTATAATTCAACAACTTTAAACTTGAATCAAATAGATAACAAATGAAGCACAACACATAACACAAGATATGATTATGGGGAAACCTTGATCAGAGGAAGACCCAGGTGGGAATTAGTACCCACAAATGATTGTACTAGTATAATGAACATGTTAAAAATCCTTTACCCTATTAGGAGAAGTCTTTACAATTCAAGTAAAATGACCCTATTAGGATTCTTTACAAAAACCCTATTAGAGGTTGTTGGCTCACTCCCAGAGCTCACTTCTCAATCAGATGAAGGCTACAACCTCTAGATAACTGATATACGCTATATCAAAAATGAGCTGTTGTAATGACATTATTGTCTGATTAGTTCCATTTATGTACTGATGCTTTAATCTCTTGTAGACTTCTACTTCATACTGGTTTTCTCATATTGATCTTTTGAATATCTTCTCTACTTCTCTTTTCAACGACGCACCTAATACAAAAGTGCATGTCTAATATATATACATGCCTGAATAGACACGACTGATAACAAGACCTTAGTCAGCCCAAAAACAACATACACATTGCTTCCAAACAAATTGTCTTAAGCATGTTTACAATAATGTTTAAGACAATTACAAACTTATTACAATAGGCGTATAGCCTTTACAAAACAAAATATTATATGCTAATTCAAAAAATTGAGGTCGGCTCCATACAATGTTTTCTAAATTGTTAGAGCAATTAATCTTCCTATAAATTCTCTGTACTATCATTCTGTACCATGTGTGTATAGGGTAAGCTAAAAAACATATCATAGAGTTTGAGTATGAACACGCATATCCTGATTCAATCTTACGCATGTGCACTGGTGCTCTGATCGACTGCATATCTCTATTCTATTCTTTCTTTTGTACTTAGCCATTTTTATCTTCTATGTTTACTCTAAAAAACTTCATATTACTTTGTTGACACAATGGCAACACAAAATAAGTCATATACATCCTGAGTGTCAACTTGCCAACAATATCACCCTTTGTCAGTAATGGCAACAAAGGAATGTGGCCAAGTTGCTTAATCTTTGACTTAACAACAAAGAGCTTTACATCATAACTTTGGCTATAAAACATACTCCTTATATACATACATTACTCCCCCTTTGACATTAATGACAAAGGTGTCAAAATTGTAAGCCTCTAGGTACTTATTCTAAGTACACATCTGGATAAGCAATCTAAAGATTCTTGATCTCTTGCTTCCAGAATGCCTTTAGTACATCAACTGTCTGAAGATGGGTGCATAAGGCATATGTAAGATTCTCCATGTTTGTCAGATCCATGCAGGGTCCTTGGTCATAGGTGATAATGGTTGTATCTATCTGTTTGATGTTCTCATTCAAAATAGCTAAGGAGGGTGCAAGTGCATTTCTTAGTTAGGTCTGCCTGATCCTTATCTTTTTGATATTCATCTTAGCTTTTTCAATCTTGTCTATCTGCTCTTGATAGATATTGTTGCAGATATTGATGTCTTGGGATGATGTTTCAACTGATTTCCTTATGTTATCAACCAAGATATCATCCTCCTCAATCTTCTTGATGTGCTCAGAAGTTAGTTTGCCTCTGTCCATGCCATTTTCTATTACTTTCCTACCTTTTGATGCCAACTCTTTCAGTATTGTCTGACCAATCTTCAATGAATTTAGATCTAAAGAGAAGTTCTTTACCAATTCATCCAATCTTTCCTTTTATTAATTTTCCTCTACAATTCTAGTAGCTGAGTCTATTAAACTTGTGAAGTATACTTTGAAGCTTTTTAAGATGCTATCAACATCATCAGCTGACTAAATTTTAGCCACTTTCTTATCTGCTGACACTAAGTCATTCAAAATGTTCACTGACTCTAGAAAGAGAGGGTTTCTCATAACTTGTTTCTCTTTGGCTTTCTCCATGGCTAAGACATTGATCTTGATCAAATCCTCTTCTCCCCATGCATCTAGGCTTGGTGAGTCAGGAGTTAAACTTGACAACATTGAGGTTGATGGTTGAATAGATGGAGTGAATATAGCATTTTGACTAGTACCCATACATTCACTTTTCACTATGATCTCCATAACAGGGGGTTCATTAGATTGATTTTCTTCCTCATTATTCAAATCTGTTGAATCTTTAGGAGGAGCTTCGTCTTGCTGTAAGGAATTATTTTCCGTGCACACCTTCTCTGTCTCTTTAGTGCTGATGAATCTTTTTAAAAATTTTCCTTGTCATTATCTAAAGCTATCATGGATATCTTAACATAATTGATCACAATAGTCTCTTCTGAATCTTTCGCTATATCAAAAGGTGATGAAACTATAGGCACTGAATCCAGTGGACCTGTCATAAGCACATTTGGAATCACTGATTCTTTATCTTTTTTGGGTGGGACTGGGGTTACTTTAGCTATAGGCACCATTGATGGATACATGTGTCTATCCAAAAATACTTTCTCAAATTCTTTCTGAGTCTCTTCACCAACCAGTTCATACTCTTTGTTCATAATATGAAGGGTTCTTGTTTTGGTTCTGAGATGAGGTTTTACCAAATCCAACAGTATATCTTTCTCATCATGTTAGAAAATAGGGAGAAGAATATCTAATGTTTCTTCTCTTATCCTCATATCCTCTGTAATTTCTTGCCTTTTCAATAGATCAAGTATATTCCATACTTTTTCTGGTATGACTATCTTGAGTTCTAATACTGACCTTTTAAACTTGATCATATGAGAGATAATCATAGAATGAATTTCTAATTTATCTATCTCTTGGTGCTTTTCATAGACATTTTTAATAGATTCTAGTCTTCCTTCATTAAAAATTCTATTCCTTAAGACTGTTAGACTAGATATGAATCCTCCCTCAGGAGGGGCTTGAGTTTTCTTTACTTTTCTCCTTGTTGTCCTTGAGGATGGGTGAATTATGGGAACTTTCTTCTTCCTTCTAGTCATCTTGCTCGGTACTGAAGGTAGATAGGATTTCAAGTCAATAGTAGTTGATGGCGCAGATGTACCTTCATCAGATTTCTTCTTCTTCTTCTTCTTCTTCTTCTTCTTCTTCTTCTTAGTAATATCATTATATTTTTCTATTTTCACTTCTACAAGAGTTTTATTAAGTTCTTTTGCAATCTTATCTTCCCTAGCTTCATCTAGGTCTTCTTGTGTGACCCCATGAACTTTTATGATATTAGATGTAATCCTTGATGCCTTCCTTTTGTTGTCTACACTGTATAAGACACAATCAACTTGATTTGTATTTTCTCTATATGCGCCCCATCTTGGCTCATTTGGATCTTTGGGCATAGACAAAAGAACTTGTGCATATCCTTCCAACACACGTTCTTCAACTTCATAACCAAGTGGATGAATCCATTTGGTTCTTGGTTCAACTGCATCCATGCATGTGCAGTTAGTTTCCACCATGAAACATATGGTGTCTTTGTACTTATCAACTATCTTCTCCAGTATTCTGAACCTTTTCTGCATCTTAATCCTGAATATTTTGATCTCCATGTCCATAGAATCTTTTACACTACTTTCTGATGTTGCCTTTAGTGAAATTTGGGACATAGTAGGTTTAAAACTATCTAGGTAAAGATTAGAGACTTTACCAACAATGTGGAAGTATAGGTAGATGATCAAAGAGCCAAATCTGAATATTTTTCTCTTTTCATTCTTGATAGCCCTAATGTTCTCAATCAGTTATGTGCACAATATCTCATAGAGATTATACTGAGTGTTGTCTTTTTCCATCCTTATTGCTGCCAGAACAGTAGCTGCAGACACACAATTCAACCTACTTGTGTGCTAAAAATTGTAACCAAGTATCATTGTGAGAAGTTTGATGTATTCTTCAACAATGGGATTAACAGTCATCGCACACCTATCACTTCTAGATAAGCATGCTTGTTCAACCTATTTCTTGACATCTTTACCAGTGGGAACAACTGGTCTAACCTTAGGGAGTCTAGTCATCTCGTGAATAAGATCAGTAGTGATGCAGACATGAACTTCACCAATCCAATACAGATCATCATGTATTCTACTAAGTAGGATTTTAACCCACTCTGGTTCATAGAACTCATGCGCATTTGAATATTCAAAGATAGGGTTATCAGTGAAATGCACGTATTCATCCTTGAATGAATAATCTAGTTTCATTATTGATGGCATAAGAGTTTCTATGTTGTTATCCCCAACAGTTTCCTTCTTAGAATAGATGTATGCACGAATGTCCTCTACATGCATGACTCCTAATGGAGTCTTCAAGAATGCCCCTTCTACATCATCTAGTATAGACTTAAATGGATTCTTCTTAAACACATATCTCTTCTTCTCAGAGATGTCAAACACTATAGGAGTAGCCATAACATACTTGATACTTGCTTAAGTAGGGTTTCTAGTAATTTTGAAATGACACGTCCACTAGGGTTTTGTTTCAACTTTGATTCTCCTTGCTAACCAACCAATAGTTATATGTTGATGCTTTGATGCTAATATTTCCCATGCTCTCTGAATTCTCAATCTCGAATGCAAAAGTGAAGATGAGAGATCTTTTTTCTAACTTATATAAAAGTTACTACATTTAATGCTTGTTGCCATAGAGTGGTTTGCATTTAGAATTTCAATCTTTTCTTCTATCACTATTCAAGCTATGCATTCATGCATACTTCCCTAATTCATCACCAAATGCATGAATCCATAGGTGCATACTCAAAGGTGAGTATACCAGCCACGCAGGGGTTCAGACCTAGAATAGCTCACCCTAAGAACATGAGGGTCACCTAACCAAAAGTAGAAGGTGCATTCACTATGGATGCAACTACTACCTTGTTCCCATCATTATCTTTCTTTACTTCAACTAATATTTTACCTGAATCTTCTGTAGCTTTTACAAACTTGACTTCACCCGATTCTTCAAATAATGATTCTTTAGGCTTCTCTTGTTTTTGAGTTCTGGATCTACAGAACCTTGAGATGTGTCCAGCTTTGCCACATGAGTGAAAAATGATTGGAGGTCTATTGATATTGGTTATCATGCTACACTGCTTGGATGTGTATCTATTGTAATTACAAATCTAACATGTAATGTTCTGATAGTTTCTCTAAGGTTGATTTCTCTGATTGTTTTGATTCAGATTTCTTTGATTCTGCTATGACTGATTTCTTTGACTTGTTCTGGAATTAATATCCCTATGACCAAATTTATTGTAGGAGTAAAAATAGCCATTGAAATCTATTACCTCTTTTCAATCTCTTTCCAAGTGTCCATTCTTGTTACAAGTATAACAAGTTCTGTTAACTTGCTTGAGTTCATCTTTAGGTGGTTCTATTTTAGCCTCTGCAAGATTCTCAGTTTTCTTTGCTTCAGTAGATATCTCTTGTGCTTTCTTTCTTTCTTACATTTAATTGATTTCAATTTGAGCTACATTGTATCCAACACTGGTAGTATCACCTTTTAGCTTCTGTGCATAAATTTGTGATTGAATTAGATCATAACTCATGTGTAGTTTATCAATCTTATCTTTTTCTTCTATTAATTTAGATTCTATCTTTTTCTTGATGTTTTCCAACTACAAGATTCTCATGTTTGCTTGCATAAGTTCATCATCTAATTGTTTACTCTCTTTGGTCTTTTATTCAATAGCTATTAGGATATCTGTAAGTTGTTCATTCGGATCTTCAATCTTATCTTTCAAAGACATGTTCTCTTCATTCAGCTTTTTGACCATTTTTCCCAAATCATTTGTGGAGCAATCTTTCAAATGTTTTCTTAATTTCTTGATAAGAATTTGAGAGCCATCAACTTTTAGTTTTAGTTCTTCATTTTATTTTTCAGGTCTGTCAAGATCCTCAAGGGCTGCTTCAAGATTTTTTTTCAGATGTTTTGCTTCTGTTGAACCCATTGTCTCCTCAAGTGGTTAAACTTTCTTTCAGAGGACCAAAGATCTGATAGCAATTGTTAGAAATACTGAGAGTGGGGGGGGGGGGTGAATTAGTGTTTGTCTATAAATTATAAATTATAAACTTTAAACTTGAATCAAATAGATAATACATGAAGAAAAACACATAACATAATATATGATTACAGGTAAACCTTGATAAGAGGAAAACCCCCATGGGAATTAGTACCCACAAATGATTGTACTAGTATAATGAACATGTTAAAGTTCCTTTGCCCTGTTAGGAGCAGTCTTTACAATTCAATTACAATTAACCTGTTAGGATTCTTTACAAAAACCCTATTAGAGGTGGTTGGCTCACTGCCAGAGCTCACTGCTCAATAAGATGAAGGCTACAACCTCCAGATAACTGATATACACTATATCAAAAATGAACTGCTGTAATGACACTGTTGTATGATCAGTTCCATTTTTGCATTGATTCTTTAATCTCTTGTAGAATTATACTTCATACTATTTTTCTCATATTGATCTTCTGAATATCTTCTCTACTTGTCTTTTCAAAAACACACCTAATACAAAAGTGCATTTCTAATATATATACATGCCTGAATAGATGCGACTGAAAACAAGACCTTAGTCGGCCCAAAAACAACATACACAATGCTTCCAAATAAATTGGCTTAAGTGTGTTTACAATAATGTTTAAGAACTAATTACAAAACTTATTACAATAGGCACATAGCCTTTACAAAACAAAATATTATACACTAATTCAAAAAACTGAGGTCGGCTCCATACTCTATTTTCTGAACTGTTAGTGCACTTCATCTTCCTGTAACTTCTCCATACTATTATTCCATACCATGTGTGTATAGGGTAAGCTAAAAAACATATCATAAAGCTTGAGTATGAACATGCATATCTTGATTCAATCTTACGCATGTGCGTTGGTGCTGTAATCAACTACATATCTCTGTTCTATTCTATCTTCTGTACTTAGCCATTTTTGTCTTCTAAGTTTACTCTGATAAAACTTCATATGACTTTGTTGCCATAATGACAACACAAAATAAGTCATATACATCCTGAGTGTCAACTTTCCAACATCATCATCCTTGTAATGGATGGTCTTCTTTCTATAATCAATATTAGCTCCATGAGCTCCCAACCAATCCATTCCTAAAACAACCTCATATGATCCCAAAGGAATCACACGAAGGTCAACCAAGGTATTGAATTTTGCTAAGTTCAGCTCACAATTAAGAACCAATGAATCCATAGCTACCTTAGCCCCTGAAGCTAACTCCACTTGCAAACCTAAGGCTTGCTTTGCAGCCACTAGCCCACAATTCTCAAAAAGGAAAGGTGATATAAAAGAATCAATAGCTCCTATATCAAACAATATAGAAATAAAGGTACCTCGAATAGTACCTGAGGTCTATATGACTGTCCCCTAATTCTCTTCCTTTCTGTGATCTAAGGCTGCAAATACGCTATGTGATCCCCCTCCTACTACAGGCTCTAAGGCTACTAGCCTCTGTGTGGAGTACTGAGGTGCCCTCTGAGAAAAATTAGTTGCAATGTGGCCAAACTGACCACAAGTGAGACATCCAGTCCCTCTGATATTGCCTCTCCCAAAGGAGGGTGCACTCGACTGCTGGACACTCCCTCTGCTCGTACTAGGCTATGCGCTCTGTAATGGATAGTTGGACTGATTACACCTAAAGCGCTATCCACTCATGATGCTCTTACCACTCTAGGTAGGAGGTGCAACCTTCTGCTGCTGCTAATTCTAACTCTGATTCTAGTTACCTATATAATAGTTGGATGACTTCTTGAAGTACCCAACACCCTACGACTAGTTACCTCAATAACCTGATCTAGATCCCCACTAGTTTGGCCACCATGTCAACCTCCATGACCTAAGGCCAAGTTAGCCTCTGCAAGATTGGATTTAATGACCATGACTCACAAGGTTTTAGGCTCAAAGAGATTTACTTCCCCCACAATGTGAGCATTAATCCCTCACACAAAGTGTTGTATCATTAGTGCAGAGTCCTGATTGTATCCTACATACTGTTTGAGCTCATAAAAACAACACTCATACTACTCAATTATCAAAGTCAACTGCCTCAAGTTATGGAACTCATCTTCCCTCTGCTGTCTCCACTGATCAGAAAGGAATCTCTGTCTAAAGTTCTCAAGGAAGAGCTCCCATGTAACTATGTCCATCTGAAGGACCAGCTTATCCTCCTTGATCTTCCACCATATAGCTACAAAGTGTGATAGCTGCATCATAGCATACCTCACTTTAGTATTTCTACTAAAGGGGTACATAGCGAAGATCCTCTCTAAGGCTATGAGCCAAGTTTTAGCCTCCATACCAGTTCCCTTCCCATCAAAAGGAATAGGTTTCCCTCTCATCAGGTCCCTCAAGTGGTTTGTTGCCACCACGTCAGTGTCCATTGTAATGGTCCTCCTACGAGGGATCCTAGACCTCTCCCTCTATCTCTTCTCTTTATGAGAGTGATGGGATGCATCCTTCTCTACTCTAACTCTCTCTCTCTTAGGACCAAGATGATTTAGGATAGCCTGAAGCTTCCTACCTCTCCCATGGGCACTAGACACACCTCTGTGAAGGCCTCTACTGGCTCTTGTTTCAGGCAGGATTCCTGAAACAATTAGAGATAGATACAAAACTCACCACATAGCTCAAATCATAAACTAAAGAATAAAAATAACCATAAAGCAATAATATGAAAAAAATAGTGTTGTAAGTCTATGTTTTAGTTTTAAGTTGAAGCTAGAAAAAACCTAATGAGCATACAATTCCCATAATTCCTAGTATAGAAACTAGGGCTCTGATACGAAATGTAACACCCTGCCAGGGAACCCAAGAGAGATTAACCTAGAACATGATACTATGTTTGCTTAATAATTTTTTTCCTAAATTTTACATAAAGAGACATACATTAATCCAAAAGAAAATACCATTTATGCACATGTCATACACTAACATAGATTACAAGACTCAAGGTTTCTATGATGTTGAATTACGTAAAGTAAAACACAACTAACAATATAACAAAAGATTCCATTTGAATAGATATAACAAATACAACTTACAAAACCATAGTTACAAACCTCATGGATAACCATGAAACCACCATAAACTCAGATCCATTGCACATGTCCCAGGGTATGTGGTAATCACTCTAATCTACATAAAATATAATATCCAGATTAGGTATCACATGCGATACTCTAATACAAGATTTACAATAATGGAAGGTAAGTAAATAATCAATAATGAAGGAATACAAAGAGCTCATCTGCAAAGAACCATCAATCACCTGGAACAAGGATGTTGAATCTCAACGGGTAAAGAATCACTACCACCCATCCGTGTGGAACCACAAAGGTCCACCCTACCGTGCTAAGGAGATAACAACAAACCCAAATTGGATATCCAAAACCAATAAGGAAGTAACCATTGAGCAAGGGATCCTGATAGCTCTCTAATCCATGTGTTCTATACATCATGAAAGGTAAGACTCATTAATCCAGAGACAAATGACATCCGTAGGAAATCTAGACTGTATAAAGGAGGGTGTCATCATGCACGTCTAACACTTAAGTTTTGTCCTAGAAATCCCATTGAATCTCAGCACTTAAGTGACCATACATGGCATCAATGACCTCTCAAACTAACAAGGTCACTAACTATGCCAGACACACACCTCTCAAAGGTGGCAAGAATCATCTCATCCTCCATCTTAGCCTATACTAGTGCTCAAGCATGGGTGAGGAACACATCTTATTAGTTCATTTTAAAATCTCTCAGTTATACATTTAATTATCACTTATTAATTCTACTTACAATAAGCAATCCCAGTAGTCACTTACGAACACAAAACATATTGCACACCACCCCCTACTACACATCTAGGTAACCTACCCTAGGCTCATAGATCCTACAAAGATCTAGCATAGGTCAAAACCCAAGTATACCTAATCCAGTATCCCGCATAATAGGAACAGTCACAAAGAGTTACACAATTAGATAACATTATCAAAAGGGTTTGCATGGTCAGTTTAGGGTAATTACCTGAAACACGCACAACACGACATAAATAGAAATGCAAAACACCCCCAGCCTCTGTTTACGTTCTAGGGCAATCTAAAACCTAGATACCCGATGCATATAAATAAATGAATAAAAAATGGAATCAACACTACATAATGCAGAATTGTCAAGAAGCTCTTATACATCCATAATTAACAATAATAGAAATAGATTCCATCACAAAAAAATAATTGTCCAAAGACTAGGATTCCATAGTTTATTCAATTAACTAAACGAATCAATTTAGAACCTTTACATGCATGTTACTAAATCAATTGAATCCCCTTATAGTTATCCTAAATCAAGGCTCAATATGTTATTTACTAGCCTAATTAATCCACTAATATGACTTCATTATAAAAGTGATTAATTAACTAATAAACCATATAATTTAAACTAATTTAACCATTTATTAAGATAACTAGTTTAAATTCAATCTTAAATACTCTAGTTTAAATTCAATTTAATTAATCAGGTTTAAAAAAAAAAACTAATCTTAAAATTAATCTAATTTAAAATACTAATATTATCTAAATCAAATTTTAATTAATACTAAATAAATGAAATTTACATAGTATATAACTAAACTAGTTTAAATAATATTAAATACATTAAATTAAACTAACTATTAAACATTTTAAATTAACTATTAATTATTAATTAAAAATTAACATTATAAACATTATTTAAAAAAATTACATATACAACAAAAATTTTTAATAAAAAAAAATATTTAACAAAAAAAAATTTAATAAAAAAAATTAAATAAAACAATTTTCAAATTTAAAAGGGGAGGGGGAGCGCCTCCCCCCCCAAAAAATCCCACGACATGCATGCCGAACTCCATGCGGGAGCCGCTACCAAGAAGCTTGGCTACCCATTGGGGTGGTCGTGCACCTACGACAGTGCGAACCCCCCCCTTGGGGAAGCCTTGTTGTGGCAGGCCCACGTGCATGGGGAGTGGGGATGGGGTCCCACCCCCATCACGGTTTCCATTAGTTTTTTTTAAAACTTTTTTTTTTAAAAGAACACTTTCCCGTGCGTTTCCCAAAGTATTTTTATTTTTAAAATTTTGTTTAACAATAGCAAATTTCACTTTCTCCCAAAAAAGTATTTTATTTTTATTTTTACTAATTTCTAAAAACGGAAATAAACTATTGAAAGGTTAATTTTTGTCTTTTTTCTTTATTTTAGCCCTTTTTGTCTTTTCTGGGCATGCACATTTTTTTATTGGTGAATTTTTTTAAATACTGTATTTTTCCATAGAGTATCTGTTTTTGCAACAATTAATTTTTTTCCAAAGGAAATTTAAGCAACCTCGATTATTTATTTTCCCACTATAGTCTAAACTATAGGATGTTTGATTTTCTTGATTTTTAGGTCTTCCCAAGGGTATTTTCCTCCAAATTTTGTTAGCATAACATTACTACGCCAAGTTTATATTTTTTCTAAAAAACATAGATCTAGGGTTTTCTAAGATACCCTTTTAAGCAAAAAATGTAAATAGACCTAATTATGGAAATGCAAATATTCCAAACACATAGAAAGAACAAAATTCACAAACGGAAATCACAAAGGGGTTTTTTCCAAACCTTACATCAAATCTACCAAAAAGTGACAAAGAAGCTTTATAAAAAGATGGAGAGTCCCGAAGGCTCCAAATCCAATTCCGAATGCAAATCTAGAACCACGAAGCTTCCCAAGACAATATCTACACAAATCCTCAAGCCTCCAAGCACACACAAAATTCACAAAATAGCAAGACAACGAGAACACATAAAAATGATCTCATAAATTATTCTTTCAAAAATGCCTTCACCAAAAACCTGTTATGAGAGAATGAGAAGAGAACTCCCCTAAAGGGAATCAACTTCCACCTTTCAAGCAAATCCTCCTGAAATAGACACTTGAGTTAACTTAGTTAACTCCACCTCCAAATTTGAAAGAAAATCCCATTTAATAATTAATAATATTTATTTACTTGCACAACTCAACTTTGACTTATTAAACCAAGTTGCATTTTGAATTCAAACTCAATTTTCAATAATATCTTGCACATGTAATTAATTAAAATATATATTAAATAGATTAAATATTTAAAAGCACACTTATCCATGCAATTAAATATTTAATTATTTAATAATGCATAAAAGCCAATATAACTCAATTTCCAATTTAAATATTCAATTAAATTTCAATATTCAATAATTGCACTATAATTACTTTCCCAATTAAACATAGGTATTCAATTAATTTTTAATTCATTAAATACTCTATATTTAATAATTAATTTCAATAATAATCAATTTCACAAATACGTGATAAATCACACAATATCACAACACTCAACTAAAATCACTCAAAAACAACCCATACACATAACAAGATAGGATCCACAGATTTACGTCAACTAGATGAATCTGGGTAAGGTAGTCAAACTGATACCCATCCAATACTTAGGACAATAGGCTTAGGTTAGGGTTTTGGATCTATATGTTACCTCCCCTCTTTACCATGTAGATGAATATATGGGCACACTCACTCCTACCAATTCAGGGAAGATGATGCCATGTACCTGCAAACCTATCATCAAAAGAACACACATGTACATCCAATATAATATCACAAACAATGATAGGGATCGATCAAACGTGTGGATCTCTCAAAGAAAGTAACTACATCTCTATCCTGTACCACAACAAACACATAACAAGTACAACAACATGTAAGATAACCATACACATGCAAGTATGGGGTAAGTACATCATAATCTGAAATCAACATATAATAATATCATCACATCTATCTATGAATATGATAAATGCATAACATCATAATCCAGAACCACCATCAAATGAAACAATAATAGCTCACATGAAACACAGCCTAAAAGAATCTGGCCAATCAACTGGAATAACTGCCTAAAAGAGTATGACATAACAAATGAAAGCAAAATATGAGTGGGTATTACAAAGTAACAACGATCACTGAGAACTCTATTTTTATTTACGGTAAAAAGCCCTAATTTCTAAAACAATGGCAAGTACTTCTCGAACCTCTAAGATCAAGAATGCAAATGAGAATAAGGTTATCTTGATTAAGAACACTATGTGTGAGGAACCTCATTACAAGATATGTCCAGAGGTTGCCTCACAACCTGATGACTCTGGAGCATTCTCCAGAATTCCACCTAGGGTTTTGTTAATTGAGGATGTTCGATCCTACATTGATTGCAAGATCGCCAAAATCAGAGATCTTGAGGTTGAGAAACATTACAAGAAGCTTTGCAAAGATGATGGAACAATCAAAGAAGAACATAAGCATATTGAAGTCAAAGGGCTCACAAATTCGCTATTATTTCTGAAGGAATTCAAGACCGAATGGATTCATTTAGTGCTGGGTAGAGTGCATGACAAAAAAATATGGCTGGATGAGCCAAAACCGATAACTAGGGATGTTATACATGTTGTTACCAATTATCCTATAACTGGTAAAGGAAAGGAACTAAAGCACCCTCCTCGCCCTAACATTGAAAAGACCACAGGAGAAGTATGGGATGCAAGAGGACTAAAGGTATCCACCATCACCAATGATGAATTGAAATTTGGAGCATGTGTCTTAGGATACAAAATATTTCAGGCTAGTAAGATGAACAATATTGCATCCAGAGCAGTGGATACAACACACAAAATTGTTAAAAAGGGCCTCTAATTGGATCTATCAAAAATTCTACTAAGGCAATGAGATGAGAACATGAGGATAATTAGGACTGCAAAGTCTAACTCATGTAAGTTTGGATCACTCATTATGTGCATATTTTTCTATTTTCAAGAATCCTTCCCATCTGTCAGCAATGTCACAAGGGATACTACCTGACCAGTGACCATACAGATTAGTGAGTTCATCAAATCACTAGGAGATAACTTTAATTCAGTTATGGATGAATACTTCACTGGATTCAAAGACAGAATGCAGAAGAGGATGAGGATACCAGAAAAACTGATAGAATAATTCAAAGATTAAATTTGTTTTATGGTGGACACCGATAACACCTTTATCAAACCACTTGTACCAAGGACAACATGGTTAGCACCACTTGACTATGAGGTCAACATAGATCAAGAAACAAATGCAATTTAGGCATTGTTAAATGAACCATTGGACAAGAAACTACCTAGGTTCAGAGCCTATGAAGAGGCCAAGGTAAGAATAAAGACACGCCTAGTAGTAAAGAAGATAGATAGAAAGAAAGAGAAAATGGTTAAGACACTGAAGAAAAAGTTATCGGTAAATGAAGAGGAAAGAAAAAAGATAGAAGAAACTAAGTGTCAATCACCCATTGGTGAAGCTGAGAAGGTGAGTGACTCAGAGTCTACAGAGTCAATTGCACCCCCACCCCTAAAGAAATCTAGAACCACGACTGCACAAAGGACATAGAGTCAAACTGCCAAATCAGACTCACCACCTGTCAAGAAAGGTCAAGTAAGGACCTACAAAAGAAAGCCTCAAACTGAAAAGACTACAACACCTAAGAGGAGAAGGAAATCAATCAGAAGTAGGGAAGATATAGAGGACACTGAACAAGATGAACAACCTATTAAGAATAATTTTTCTACTACAATTGATGAGGTATGTGCATCTACCATCAAGAGCGGCTCAATAAATGACATTAAGATTAGGAAATGGTTAACATTGGATCCCGAGGATCAAAAAAAAATAGAGGAAATCATCACAATAATGTGCATATTCAAGTATGTACCAACTAAGTTTAAAGAAAAGATGCCTAAAGAACTTCTAGAGAGACTATCTGCAAGGTAGATATATGCCTTACATACCGAGAAGAAGATGAGGGAAAGGTCATTAATCCAAATTATGCCTCCCAAATCCAAAGATGAGGAAATTGATGAAGTATTGAAGAAATATTCACCGAAGTTCTCAGAAAAAATGAGAACCTACAAAGTATTACAGGGAAATTTAATTAAGCTTAATCAAGAAAGTTAGGATACATGGAGAAAAATACTTAACATACCCACAAATGATACAAGCCTCAAAAAATTATTGGCACTCACTGATAAGCCACATAATTCTCATCAATGATATAGAGGATGTCACTACAACTGAGTTGAACACAACATCTAATAAGGATATGGAATTTGCAGATGAAACATTTTCTAATAATACTATGATTGATAGTACCAGAGAAGATCCTGTAGATGAGGTAAACAAAGATGAAGATGTCACCGTTGTCCCAGACCACACTGACAAACAAAACACACCTACAGATGATACATAGGTGGATATACCAGGCCAAATGCCACTATTGATATATGCAATCAATATTATCTCACAAAAGGAGAAGTCACATGACAAGGATGCAAGCATACCTGAGGATGCAGGGGAAGAATAAAAGAAAGATACAATCGATGAACAAACAGTAATCGATGGAGAAAAAAATGTTACAGAAGTAGATCACACACAAAAAGATGGAGAGCACAAATAAAAAGATGAAGAGAAGAAAGATATAGGTGAAGGAGAGAAACAAGATGATGCCACTCCTCAAGATACTGAGGGATATTGTGCAAATTAACTAAAGGTTGATGTGGAGACGTCCACTCCCGATCGACATGTAGACACTGAAGGGAAGAAATAAAAAGGCAATAAACCACCAAAGCCTTCATCCAGCACATCAGACCAAGCATAAAAAATTTCTATGGTACTACATATAGGTGCATCCCACAATAAGAAGAAGACAAAGAAGAGAAAACTACAGGTCACACTTGATGAAATGTTTGAGATACCAAAGTGTGATCCTTCCACACTGGATTATGAATCACTCCAAGAATATGGAGAAATATGTCAGAGAAAAGCTTTACAAGAAAAGCTTAAGAAAGAGCACAAAGACTCTTTAGTATTTCAAAATACAAGAGATATCTTAAACCAGATAGTTCCTGACAAATGTTGATCAAAATGCACCAATTTTGGATCAACTTGCCATTCTAACCGAGGCCATCAAATCTCAGAATGTTGATGCAGAAAAAGCCATAAAAGAACAAGCAGGACAAAAATATCAATACAAATTGACAGAAAAGATCAACCAAGAAGTGGTAGAGAACAAGGTAAAGCTCTTAGAACTTGAAAATGAATTAGATCCAATAATTTTTGAAGCTATTTCCTTAATACAAAAGTTGTGCACTTTAGAGAAATTCACTAAGGAAAATAGTGATAAGATTACACAAATAGATTCTGATCTAAATACAAGTGCACAAGGTCTAACCACAAATGAAGCTGCAATCAAGATGCATTATGATAATATTATTGAATCCAAAAGGTTGAGACATGAAATTATAGAGGCATAAACAAATTTTAGAGATGAGGTTACCGAGGTACAGGCTCTACTATTACCGAATCTTACACTTCTGCAACAACACCCGACTTTGGAAAGATAGTTAATTTCCACCCCAGAGATGTTTGTAGCAGACAACATCTATAATATGCATGCCCAAATTACACTAGAGAATATGGCCCTTGAACATCTCAAGGAGAAATGGGAGAAAATGATGGAAGATTTGAAGAATTCCCATTCCCATATTTTTGATAAGTTGTAAGTATGCACCTTTTCCCTTACTATCAAATAAGGGGGAAAATGATATGTATAGGTACATATAGCACAAGGGGAAAATGATATGATAAGGTGAAAAAGGAGCATAGTATAAAGACATGTGTACATACATATACTTATACTATACCGACATATACATAGGAGGAGTCATAAATGACAAGGTAAAAACATGGTGTACATACTACACAGTTTAGTATTTTGCACATATCATTTTTTGATACTAATGTCAAAGGGGGAGATCGATGACACATTTTTCCATTAGTATCAAAAGAGGAAATAGTTTTTGAACCATCAGTAACACCAACACCGAAAGATAGGTTTCAAGACAAACCAAAATTACAAATAACAAAGGTAACTGAAAGTGCTAGGTAAAGAGAAACCCGACACTATAGATCATTGTGTAAACCGATGACATATTTTACAAGTGCGACCTCAAAATGATGAAGTGGAACCCGACAGAGGAACCTGATGAGCATATTACAATATAAACTAAAAGAGAAGACAAGAGAGGGACCTGACAGTTCACATAAGGAACACTGACAGACAGAATTTCAAAGCAACCCGAGCATCAGTCATCGAAAGTCAGTTATATCCTGAGAAACGTGGATCTGACTTCCACGTCAGATAAAACACTTGTGTTTTATACTTATATTTTTAATTATATTTAAATTCATTTCTTGAGGGAGAAGCAATGTAATTGTAATTGTTTTAATCAGTCTAATTGATTGAAAATATGCAAACTAGGAGATCAAGGTCAAGTTGTAAACCTTCGATCATAGAGTTATCTTTGTAATACATGAAACTAAAATAGGTCAATCTATTGTATAAATAGATGTGCAATCAATCAAAAAAAATGTGTGATTATGATTTTAGCCATGGAGAACATCTATGGATCAGAGACATGGTTTCAAGCAGAAGGACAACAAAAGATGAAATAGGTTATCAAGAACCAGATTCAAGGCTGCCGAGCAACAGATGTATTAATTAATCACAATAGGTGATACATTGTACATGTTAACTTTAATGGATCTGTAAATCAGAAATTATAGATTGCATATACTCAGGTCAATGAATATTTTTGACTACATTCTAACAAGTGTAGCAAAGAGAAGAAATCCTTTCAAGAAAGGTGGATTTAGCAATCCTTTATAAATCTCTTAACTCGGTGCACACTAAAAAGTGTTGATAAATCTCTTAATAGAGTAGACCTTAACTAGTCTCTACATGATACTCCTAATAGGGTAGATAATCAGAAGTGATCAAAATTGTAAGCCTTAACTAGCCCCTTCCATTCTGCAGATAGTGATGTTTTTGTGAGTTTCATCCCCACCTCAGTTTTTACCTTCTAACAAGGGTTTACTGCATTACCAAATCTTGTTTCATGTGTCATTGCATTTCATGAATGTTTAAGTGAATTTTCACATTCTTAAAGAGTTTATGAACTGATATAACATGCATAAAGATAGAATAGCATATGTGAATGGTAATACAATGGATTGATTACTAAAAGGATTAAGGTAAAAGAGATTAAAGTTTTAGAGGTATTGATTCACCCTTCCCTCTCAGTACACATACTTCCCATTATTTCCAACAGTTATTGGCACATGGAAATAAGAGTTTTTCAGATTTAGGAATAGTATATCCTTGAAGCGTGTTCAACAAAATGTCAGCTCTTGATCCATATTGGGTATAGGATCCATCAAAATAAAACTTCCATGCTTTTGCTTCCACATTCACTATTTTTGCATCTAGAAACTCTATGTGAATAGGATGATTTGAAACTAATAGATTATGTGCTAATTTAACTACTATTACTTAACCCTTAATGGATTTTATGTCCACATACTCACTATCAAACTCACTCAATATCATCACCCATTTAGCCATCCTTCCTGTGAGAGCTGTTCTGCTAAGTAAATATTGTAGAGGGTCAATCTTAGAAATCAATTTAACCTTGTGCATTAATATAATGTCATAGTTTATGGGAAGAAAAAACTACCTCTAAGGAAGCTCTCTCCACAAAAATTTAGTTTAACTAATATTTAACCAAGGTTCTGCTTAGGTAATAGATTTCTCTTTCTTTTCCATCATCATCTTCTTGTGCTAATAAAATTCCCAAAGATCATTTTGTTGCTAAAATGTACAATAATAAAGGTTTATCTTTGATGGGTGGCATCAAAGTAGGTGGATTTACTAAATATTTCTGTAAGAGTGTAAAATCTTCTTCACATTGATCATCCCCTTTGAAGATGGTATCCTTGTGTAACAACCTAGTGAAAGAGTGGCATTTTTCTGCCAATTAAGATATAAATCTTCTAATGGAATGGAGCCTTCCTTTTAATGATCTCATTTGTCTAATATTCTTAGGTGTTTCCATCTCCGTAATTTCTTGTACCTTTTCCAGATCTACTTTTATTCCTTTGGCTAAAACTATGTACCCCAATAACTTTCCAGATTGGACACCAAATGCACACTTTTTAGGATTTAACCTAACTTTAAATTGTTCCAATCTTGTAAATATTTTCTCTAAAATAGGTAGATGATCTTTTCTTTCATGTGAATTGGCCAAAATTTCATCCACATAATCTTCAAGAAATGTGTGCATCATTTCACCAAAAATTGTAGTCATTGCGCTTTGATATGTAGCTCCAACATTTTTAAGGCTGAAGGGTATAAAATTCCAAAAAAAGGTACCCTAAGGGAAAGTAAACGTAGTCTTCTCTTGATCTTCAGGTGCTATTTTGATTTGATTGTAACCACTAAATCCATCTATTAAAGAAAACATGGAGTGTCCTGCTGTCAAGTCCACTATAGCATCAATGCTTGGTAATGGAAAATCATCTTTAGGGAAAGCAAGGTTGAGATCTCTAAAATTAGTTCACACCCGAATGGACTTGTCATGCTTAGTCACTGGTAAAATGTTTGAAATCCATTCCGCATAGGCTATGAATCTTATGAAGCCAACTTTTAGTAACTTTTCTAATTCTACTTTGACCAACAAAGCCACGTGAGGATGCATCTTTCTTAACTTTTTCTTAACTAGTGTCACTCTGAGTTTCACATTGAGATGATGCATTATGAAACTAGGATCTAATCCTGGCATATCCACATAAGACCATGAAAATTTGATTTTTCATTTTCTTGGAAAAACTTGATGAAATCCTATCTTTATATTGGAGTTAAAGATGCTACTAGATGTATGAACTTGGGTTCCTATTCCATGCCAATGTTAACTTTTTATGTTGGTTCAATTAAGATGGGAGATCCTTCCTCTTCATGTTTAGGAAAGGTATCCAATCTCTATTCCTTAGGTGTCACAATTGGGTTTTCACCTTCGGAAACATCCTTTATTTTTACTTTTTTGGATCTAACACTACCACATGGTGGTTTTCACCACTAGACCATTTCATTTTTTTTTCTTTTTTTCTTGTGGATTGAGAGATTGTACACTTTCTTCCATAACCGTGCTTGGATCAATTCATTGGTGGAATATGGTTCAACCACATTGAGGTATAGGGCCATGGCATTGTCATTAGGGAAATAAAGTATGTCCTTTGGCTTGGTCAAATCCCAATCAATAAGTTCAGGATGGATAAGAGAGAGGGATTCATTAGGTAAGATTTCATTCATAGGGTTTAAGGACATGACTTCATTCAAAGGTTCATACATTGTATCACTTAAATCAATGACATGAGTTTGTTCAAGGTGTTCCATAGAAGTTGGATCAAAATTCTCTTCACTTGAGTCCTTGTGGATTTCTATGGGGTAAAATGCTCATGGATTAAACCTAATGTTTGAATCTCCTACCCATGAAAGTACCCATGCTTCACCTACCCATTGATTTTCACTTGATTCTTGGCCTATATTTTATGTTAGAGAATCATTTGGTACTTGTGTAGAACTTCATCCTTGATCCATATTGGCTTATTTACTTGTACTAGATATAGGAGCATAAGTATGAATGACATCTATTTCCTTGTCATGAAAAGAAGCTTCAAATAAAGAATCCCATTCATATTCATCGAAATAGTTTTCACTTTTGGATCCTAACATATGTACATGTTCATAGGAATCATGGAGATTACTTTAACTACTTCCTTGCTCTTGATATCCTATATATAATTTTTCATCCTTGGATCTCCAAGGAAGTTGACTGGGTTGTAACAAGCCTTTGTTTCTTATGCATAAGGGTCCTCTTCCCTTGTAACCCATCTTTTGCATGATTTGGAATCCTTTTCTGTATTGGTCGGTTTATATCTTAACATGTTGAACTCTTTCAATTAGGACACTTGTACTATCCTCATATGTGTAAAGCCATTGTAAGAATTTATTATCTTCTTTCTCTAAGGCCGAGTCATCACTTTTTGTCACAAAATGGGAATTGTATTTTTCAGGTGGCTGAGTACTAGAAGGTGTTCCATGTGTCCTTAGAGAAGTGGGTAAGTAAAATAATGAAATAGAATATTCCCCCACTCCCTTTTGATGTATTTTACATTGTTCCTCAAACTTGTGCATCATTTCATTCATCTTTTGATAATTGGCCTCTTTGGCTTGTTCCTTTTCAACCCTAGAAGGTTTTGAACTTTCTTCCCTTGGAGAAGAAACTTTTACCGAAAGGTCATTAGAACTTTTAGCCTCAAAACTAACCTTCTCTTTTCCCTTAGTCGATGTGGATAAGTTATTTTCATTGTGACTTGAGGTAGAATCATAATTCAATTTTGAACTAGGACCTTCTTGCTTAGTTTCTTTAATGATTGCACTAGGAATGACTCCCTCTCTATTGTGTGGAATAAATAGTTCATGTATAGGTTTCACCATGTTAAAATACTAAAAGGTATTTGAGTCTCCTCTAATAGTAATTTCCTCACCCATGTAGGGAAACTTGATGCATTGGTGATAGGTTAAAGGCACTGCTTGCATTTCATGAATCCACAACCTCCCTAACAAGATGTTATAAGTTAAATTTATATCTAGGACTTGACAAATGGTATCCTTTTTTATTGGGCCCACTTGAATGGGAAAACCCACCATTCCTTTGGAAGAACTCTCCTCATAAAAATATTTGATATTGATTTTCTTCTTTGGATCAATGAATGATTCAAATAATCCTAAAGCTTTAACTAGACTCAATGTACAAATATTTAGACCAGATCCTCCATCAATGAGGAATCTTTTAACATTGTTCTTTTGGATCAAGACCTCTATATGCAATGGGAGGTTTTTAGGATGATTTATACACATGTCATCTTGCTCAAAAAATAATAGACAATGAGGTGCAATGTGATGACCCACCTTGTTTTGAAACCTTTCTTCCTCCACGTTTTCTAGAATGGTCGTTTCCACAAGGGTTTTCTCCAATATTTCCTTATGATTGGGTGAAAGTTTCAATAGCTCCAAGATAGAAATTTGAGCTGGTGTCTTTTGTGATTGATCCACTAAGCTATAGGGCTTCATTGAAGAATTTTTTTGTTTTATCAAAGTGGTTTCTTGAGTAGGACCAAAAGGTTTAGGGGAACTTCCTTGTAAGGTAACCCTTTCTTCTTTCCCCCTAGTGTCAACATTAGATATCTCTTTTCTAGGTTGTTCCTTCACCACCACAACATTGATAGTATTATCATGTCTTGATAGGGCATTGATAGTATTATCATAGCTATGGGTAAAGTTTACTTTGTTGTAACCTCTTGAATTATTTCCATTTTTGTTAGTATTTGAAGATTCTCCTTTCTCATGTTTGAAGAAAGGTGTTTTGAAATCCATGTGATCTTCATTATTTTGGGGTCCTTCCACTTTGATCACTCCATTATCTGTGAGATATGCACGACATGTTTCAATCGCATATAATCGTTTGTCTTATGCCCTCTATTCTGATGGTATTCACAATGGTTTGACTCACTCCACCATAATGGTTTCACTTGTGGCTCATAGGGCTGAGATTTAGGTAAGTTAATAATTTTATTCACAATGAGGTTCCTCAATGCATTTTCAAGAGGTTCACCCAAGAGTGTGAATTTTCTTCTATGAGATGGAGCAAAGAAGGGTTTAGGCTTGCTAGCCTCTTGATTGTTCCGAAAATTATTGTTTTTATTGAAGGGAACCTTAGGTGCTTGATTCAAATTGTTAGCTTGAATAGATCCTTGTGTGAGATTGAAGGGAGTAGATTTTAAGTTGTTTGATTCCACAACTCCATCATTTACCAAACCCTTGTTAGTGTTCTTTATCCAAAACTAATTGTTATTAGGAGGAGCTCTATTGTTGTTAGAAGTGTTGTGATTATTGGAATTTTTGTTGTCCTTGTAAAGTTTAATTTATCCACTTTTCAATAACACTTCGTCCATGGTAAATCCATTTTAGATTAGGTCTTGGAAAGAATGTGGACATTGTAACCTCAACTGGTAATTCATTTCTGTATTCAAGCTATTTATGAAAATGCCCATCTTTTCCTTTTCGGGAACACTTCAAGAACATCGAGAAAATACCACTCTCCATCTTTGTAGGAAAAGTAAGAACCCTTCTCCATCACATTTTTTTGTATTGCATAAGTTAATCATTGTGAATTCATGTTTGATGTTATAAGAATAGTGTGTCATAAATTTGGAAACTAATTCTTTGAAAGTGTGAATACCGGAAGGTAGTTTAGAAAAAAAATCCATTGCTATTCCTCCAAGGATTCTTGGAAATAATCTCATTAAATAAGTTGTGTGATGCATAAGCTCCAAGCTTAGTGCACAAAATTAACATAGGTGATCTTGTGGATTGGATGTCCCCTTGTATTTCTCATACTTGGGAAAAAATGCATTAGTAGGGAATGGCACCATAATTAGGTTTTTATCAAACAGAAAGGACATAATGCTTTGATTGAAAAGGGTTTAGGAACCCCCATTTATTTCATGCTGTCTAATTTCATTTGGAATAACTTAAACTATTTTTTCCCGATGTCGATGTGATTAGTCTCATCTTCTTTCATTTTCAATTATCAACATCATAATCATGAGGAATTTTTACCCCCGCTTGTGCTAGGTCAAAGAAGTACTTATCCCTATCCATTTCAAATAATTTCTCCATGATTTTCATGAAGAATGGGCTTTGCACCACTTCGTTCACTCTTTCCTTGGTAGCCTCTTCATCTTGAAGGTCATGACTACCTCCATTGTTGTCTACGCCTTGGTTATTCGGGTCAATTCCTCCTCCAATATACCCATTATTATTAACCTCTACATTTCTACTAATTTTATTATTAGTGGTGTCATTGTTGACAAGATTAATGAGATCAAGATCCATATTACCAAAAGGAAAATACATCCTATTTTGTTCCACCTCTTTTGTTGGTTCAATCGTCTATTGTGAGGAGGTGAATGCATCACTTCGGAAAGGAATTTATTGCCTTACATATGTACCATTAGATTTAAAGATAGACTTAATGAAATGGGATCTAGTGAAAGCCAACATTAGCATGAATTGAATATTTCCTGGCTTATCCCTTCAATCAATCTGAAATGATTTTTTTGAATATTCCAAATACGAGGGATTCTGATCAATGCAAGATTATACACAAGTAAAAATTCCAAAAGGGTATCCAATTATGAATTTAATTTTTTTTCAAACCCTTGGGAAATGCCCCGTATTTCACTATCTTAGTCTGTATGTATTGCTTTATTGTTGGTATGCGGTACTTCAATGATGTTTACGCGCTCATTGGAATGATGTTACATGCAACTTTGAGACTTAGTATGCGGTACTTGATTGTTGTTACATGAAACTTAATAGTTATATGCACCACTTAGCAGATGAATACACATATTTTAAACCTTGGTAAGAACTACTTGGGTTGTTAGGCACCACAAAAAAATTGGTACGCGTGACAAGAAAGTTTGTAAGCGTCACTTAACTAGAAAAAGTTATCTGTCACTGCTTGATGGATTTTTCTTAAAAATTGAACTTTGTGATCAGATTTCAAGGATGTTTTCTTGTTTGAAAAATGTCAAAACAAATACAATACACATATAAAATTTGTATCTTTACTCCTAAACCACACAAAATGTATGTTCTTGAAATTTTTCATGGGTCTTGACAGGAAAAACTTCCAAACAAGCTACCTAAGGTCAAATTTGGCTTTTAATCATGGCTTTAAAAGGTAAGCTTGCTACTTAAATAGGTTTTAATATAACATCTATTCAAACAAATGATGAGTCTTTTATACCCCCATTACAAGGGCCTCCCACACATAAAAATATGATTTTGTGCAATCCCAAAGGACTACTAGAGGAGGTGAAAATTCTCAACACCGGTTTGTTGCCCAACTTTTTGAGGATGAATGCATTTTTATTATAGTGGGTTAGATTTTACCACAGCTAAGATGGTTGTTTCCCACTTGGGTCATTCCCTCTCACCATCCTCGTAAGGATGTACTCGAGAGGTAGACCCTCTATAGCTCTAACATGTTCATATTAAAGAAATAAATCAATCGAATAGGTAGGTTTAGGAGTTTGATTCACTCAAAGAGTGAAGATCATATCCCTACTACTTTCTTCTCTTCCAAACACGTTGTTGCCCCATTTTTGTTTTGCATATCTTTAGAGGAAAAATGGATGTTAAGTGCGTAGTATTGGTCTTGAAAGCATTGTGGAAATCTTGTTTCCAAGTCTAGTTTTTCCTTTAGGATAGGAGACCTTTATCAGATTTTCCCAAATTGACTTCTCCTTCATAAGCCGGGAGGTTTTTATCTGAGATCATGTAATATTGGGTAGGTTAAGCTCCCAAATCTGATAAAGGTCACATTTCAAAGGTTTTTAACATTGGTTTTATGTGATCTCAAAATCTTCAACTTTAAAACTTCATCCTACCTCCTTGGTAGAAAATTGGTTCTAAGTTTCTCCTTGGCAGAAAATGACCTGCAGAGTGCCTTTTCCACAATTGATAATCTTAAAGAGTCTCACCGGTCAATAGAAGCTGAAAATAGATAATCTGAGGCTAGAAAGACTATTGCATTCAAAATGAATCTCTATGGGTCATAGGAATGATTAAATGATGAGGAATCAGAGACCAAATTTTATCAGCGAAAAAGCAAAAAATGGCTTCTCCACTACTCCAACAGGCGGGTTTTGACCCACAAGATGTATTCTCTGCCAGAGTGCTATACACAATATTTATGAAGAAAAATCAACATATGAGGAGACTTAAGGTATAAAGAAAGCATATAAAACTTTCATATATCATCTTAACATTGTAACAAGCTAAAATACCTGCTTGGTGGATTTCTGAGTAGGGAGTGCTGCAAAAGAATTTCTCTGCCCAAAGGGAAGTGGAATAGTAATTATCTACTATCTCTAGAAAGTTACCATTATGTTTATCTAAGGTGAAAAGATGTTTCTTAACGGCCCATAGAGGTAAATTAATTAATTAAAATAAAGTCATTTTGCTTCATAACAAATTTTTTCATAAATGTTTAAGTCTTTTGATTTGTGTGGCGCGGGAAGTCGATCGTTAATGGTAAAAAGTTGGGAGTTATAAAATCAGTTAAGTATTGTGAAAAAGAATTACCATCTATTTGCCAAATGTCTGAACCAAAATCCCTAGTGATAAGTTGTTCCTTGCTTTCATATTTTTGAGATAGATTCCTGGTTCCCAATTCAAATCAAGCAAAGCATGGCCACCAAATTTATGGGATTCGATGGGATGAATGGTATCTCTTTCGAATGGCATAAAATCATAGATACTTTGTTGAGGTTCTTCAACATGAAGATCTTTCATAGTAGATTGCATGTAGAAAGAATAGATCACATTAGTGAGAAACTAAAGGAGAGTGGATTAGTCGAAGCCACTGGCTTTCCTATTGCGATTCAAGCTTCAGAGTTTGTTCGAGAATTCATAGCCCGTTATAATATGGACACCAAGAAAATTATTTTTCTCAATGACAT
The DNA here is from genome assembly GCA_018584345.1 of Thuja plicata. NCBI lineage: Eukaryota > Viridiplantae > Streptophyta > Pinopsida > Cupressales > Cupressaceae > Thuja > Thuja plicata. The sequence continues at coordinate 1,065,661 of MU224650.1, read as the reverse complement.
GGTTCTACTCTCTATTGATTGAGACTCCATATTGAACTCCCTTTGTATTGTAGAGCAAGCTAAATACTGGGAGATGACATACAGCCGGGCGGTTAATGAGTATGGAGCAATGAAGACTGTGTGGAAGAAGGAAATAATGAAAAATTGGTTTCAAGAGTCAAGGAGCGCCAAGGGAAAGCTGCCTAAGACACTATATGGCACAAACCTAAATCAAAAAATTGTAGATATCCTAGTATTTCTTCATAGGATAAGAGGTGAGAGTGATGCACTTAATTTTATTGAGTACCATTTCTTCCTAGTTCAGGTGATTTTCTCCCAGCACAATTTCATTGATTGGGCTCATATGGTAAGTGAAAATATTTCCAATGCCCTAAATAAAGCTAAACATCAGAATGAGTTCTATATGTCCTCAGTTATATTATATATCTTAGCTACAATTCACATTTTTTCAGGACTTCCTAGACTAGAAGAATTCTCGGAGGATGTTAAGAGTTGTGAATTCTTCCCATGTTTGTAATTACATAACAGTTATACTAAATATCTCAAAGTTATTGATGCATTCAAAATGAGACTGTGTAGGGAGTTACAAGGTTGCCCAAAAAGGAGATTTTCTCTAGAAGCCATGGCATTTATTAGCCAAGTTGGAGCTTATTTTATCGAATTTGTGAATTTTTCATACATTCATCTTGCAAGATTCTATGATTTCCCTTTGAAGTTGCCTAGGTATCCTGACAACATGATTATGCAGGCTGAAGTGATGAGGAAAGTAGTCCAAGTGAATCTAATCTATGTGGGTGCTAAGAAGAAAGGATATGCTTTCCCAATGACTATTGGAGCCTACAGTTGTGCGTCCCGGTCTGATGCAAAGAATGTTTTGAAAGCATTCTAAAAGAAGTTTTAATTGGAAACATATGATGTTCGGAGGCCGCAGTATGATCCGATGAACTATGCCCAAGATTACTTGCAAATGGGTCACAAAATTCATCACATAAATGATATAGAGGACTATTGGGCCAACTACAAAAATGATCTAGAAAGCAGAGACCGATTCTATGCAAGACTAACTATTGAACAAATCAAAAGGTTCAAAGTTAGGATTGTAGTTGAAGGCATGGAAGATGAAGGCCAACATATGTATTATGATAGATACATGGAAAATATTAAGCCCCTACCTATAAGATCTGAACCCATGCTAGGTCAATCCATTGATGACTTGCAGACCTTGACGGGCAAAATCTACAGAAGGACAGAGAAGTGGATCCAATGGACTGTGGGAAGAAGGAAGAGGTTAGAAAGGAAGCCTCCTTCTCAGCAAGCTCCTACAAGAGGGACTGGGAGTGCTCCTGCATCATCCTAAGTGACTATCCTGATCGTAGCTAAAGAGAAATTTCAACCAACAAGCGGAGGTGATGAGCCTCCTAAAAAGATGATCCCATTAGAGAAGACATGTGGAGATGGTCTGCCTCCTATCATTGGTTCCATAAAAGAAGTGGTTTCTATAGACCTAGTCAAGTCTACAGTTGAGCCTATTAAAAGTGTAGAAATAGAGTAACCAGTTAAAGCTAGCACTTTGGGTACACAAGGTGACACCTTGATTCAAGATACTCCAAGGTGAGGGTCCCGTGTTATAGTGGAAGTGGGCGAAGATAGTTCTAGAACTACAACAACATAATCAAATGAGGAGGCTGGAAAGAAACAAAAAGTTGCTCAAGTCACTAAATTAGTTTCCTCCCCTCCTACCTTAGTAAATCTATTTGCTTCCAGACCTAAAGCTACTCCTTCGATCATCAGGAAGTTGTTCATAGAAGAATTGGTCTCTGCCACCAAAGTTACTAGCACAGAGTCTTGGATAGAAAACACTCTAGAATGAAAGAGGAAGATGATAGAAGAAGGAGCTCCCAACAAGCATACTCTTTCACAAGAATTACAATCCAGTACCACCATGAGTAAGGTGAAGAAATCAAAAACATTATCTACATTAGGCCAAGACCCAGAAATAGGGCACTTCACTATGGAAGTAGCAAAGCCAACAAAGGAAGGCAGGTTTGAAGATTTAACTACTTCTAACTTTGAGCTGCAGTCATTTGTTATGGGGTTAGCTCGTCATGATACTAAGGTGGATTGGTGGAAATCCACTAATATTTTAATTAAAGAAGAGCTTGAGGAGCTTAAGACTGCTAAAGTCCAACTTAAAGTAGAACCTGCTGAGCTAACTAACTTTATCAGGTAGTTAGTTACTCTAGTAGCAAGCATTCCTAGTGCCTAAACCAATTTTGAACCCAATACTACAGAAAATAAAGCCATCATAGCTAAGTTGCAAGAAGATAGATATTTTGGGCAGATTGGTAAAAGATGGATCGAGAGGCTCAAATCTGAAGGGCTCATAGTTATTGAGCTGTTAGGTGACACTCTCTTAAGGTTGGAGAAGGATAGAAACAACATTTATAAGAATTTCCAGACTCTCACGTGAGAAAGAGTGAAGTGTCAAGAATGCATAGTAATGTTGAATTTTGTAGTCAAGATGAAGACTAAAGAGGGAATAAAGGCCAAGATCTTGTAAAAATGAGATGAGCCTTTAATTGAATGGCTCCAAAGAGTGGAATTTAGAACTGTGATTATCATCCAAGCCGAAGGAGGGTTGTAGCAAAAAGACATCAAGATCAAAGAAGAACAAAGCATAAATTTTAAATTCCTTCAGGGTCTTCACATAGAGTCATAGATGAGTGGTCAAGGAAAAGAAATGATTGAAGTAACTAACATGCATAAATATTTCTCCGAGTATGTAGACAAACTGACAGAACAATCTTCCTCTCATTTGGATAAAGTGTCAGAACTCCAACAGCTGAGTGGGTGCATCTATAAAGCCATGGAAGAATTGAAGGATTAGGTAGATGTGACTAAGAGTTTGGCCAATGGTTAGTCTCGGTGGCTCATCAGATATACAAATTTCCATATCAATAGACATGAAGAGCTTATCCCAATCATCATAGCTGTCACCATCTATAGGGAAAAATTAGGTAAGGGGAAGAAAACATAAACATGGTACGCAGATCTGCCCCTATACCCCAAACACTCCCCACCTCTCAGGTCACTAATGGATGTGAAAACCTATCTAGTACTACCTCCTAAACATGTCCCATCTACCTCCATACCCTAGATAGCATGTACCTGGATATCATATACGTTGTCCTACCAAACAACTAGTAGTCTGTCTGCACAAATCTCATATAATACAATTCATAGAACCCATCCTCAGCGTATCTATCCTACTGTGGGATCTCATGACCCCAGGCCCCACACCCTGCATAGGGTGCCCACAGTATATCCCCCATCTCATCCAATCTCCTCCGCCAGTATCCAACTAAATCTGTGGCCTCATAACTGATCAGTGGTCTATATCTACATACATAAGGCTCGTATACTACCCTAGTCTCCTGGTGTCTAATCGGTTGTGTGATCACAATATGCTCCCATGCCCATACCAGTAGGAGCGTACATTCATGACCTAGTGCCCTACCCTTGTGGTAGGAACACATATGTAGATCATAATACAACTAGCCAAGGATGACATATCCTCAGTAGTACTTGTCCCCATCCTCTACCATGTTGCTCAGTACTCACGCCCAGCCTATGGGGAACCACCTGCCTGCATGATCAGGCATGAGTCATCCCCAAATAAGCCTAGCTAGATAAAAATCCAACCAGCATGGTCGTGGCTCCATCATCATAGCCCCTGTCCCAGACATCCACTACTGTGTAATAGGTAGATCTATAAATCTCTAACCCAGTGTCATCTCCATATATGGCTCTGATCCCTCCACATAGTACTTGGGTATAAGCCCTCGAATGGCCACTCTATAGATCCTCCATACATCACGGAGGGTGATAGTCACTTCCCCTGTAGGGAAGTGGAAGCTAGAGGTGGTGCTATGTCATCTCTCTATCAATGCAGACATGAGCGCATTATGCGCTCACAGATGCAGCCAATACTGCATGTTCTCTAAACCACATAGTATCACCTATCCCCACTTAGCCACTGTCAATTGCTGCTCCAGCTCCATGGTCACTGGCTAACACTCCCTCATTCAGAATATGATGGTCTCCTCCTACAGTCAGTGAACAAATGTCAGTGATCAGATAGCATTCTGGGGCATTGAAAACTGCCCCAAGCCCATCTAGGGCATCAAAAAATGCTCTTGAACCCTTGTCTTTCCTCTTCTTCCTCTCTTTTCTTCCATTTTTGGGTCAATCCACATAGACGGTGGTTGACCCTCGCAGATGACAGATTTTCCTAATCGCCAATCTACAGAGCTGACAGATCTTCGCAAATGTCAGTCTACGAAGACAACGGTTTAGGCCACCGCTCATTTGTCATGCAGACGGTGGCGATCACACACCACCATCTCCACTGTGCTCCTTCCCCTCCCCCTACCCTCAGAGATGGAGATTGGTTGATCTCTGTCTGTGCAGACGCCAGTCACTACTAGGCCGTCTGTGAGGACGACAGTCTGTCGACTGTCGTCTGTGTAGACGATAGTCAGGCGACTGTCGTCTATGCTACATGCCAGTTTGGGAGCATTTATTGTCCTATAAATGACCTACAACAGTAATAAATGTATCAAATACTAGGTGGTTCTCAATTACTCACCGGTGGTCTAGCACCTGCAGGTTGCTGGTGCACCCAGATGCACTCCCCAAGCTGTGCTCGCTCTCATTGCGCTGCCATTACTCTCTGCTTCTTCAGTCTTTTTTCTCTTTGTGAGTGAAAGTGACTTGTGTATGGGCCCCAAAGGACTATTTATAGCCCCTTTAGACCCATTTCTTCTGTCTATCTCCTCATTTCCTATTATGGTCTCCGATTGTCCTCCATTTTCCTTAGACACTCCATGTAATTGGTCTACTTTCTGTGTTTTCCTTCCTTTTCAAGAAAATTTTATTAAAAAATTGTATTTTTTTCCTATTATTTTCTTGAGGGGGTACACTCCTCCACTCTCGCTACCATAGGTTTTCTTACCTCTCTGGGGCATCTTATTTTCTTTTCTTTGATATGACGCCACTTTCAACGTCACATCAAAGAGGGGCAAAATGTAGACATCCAAAATCATCCTTATATTAATTTAATTAATATTCCCATAACATTATAGTTAATTTTAATTAATTATATTTGTTATATTCTCTTATCTATTTAACTAAATTTATTTAATTAAATATGATTCACTTTTCTTAGTATTTAAATTTAAGTTAAATACTACCCCTTTTGATGTATTAAATCTTATTTAATACATTACTCCTCAATAATTCCCTTTAAATAAATTTTGAATTTATTTATTTCTCCACATGACTTAATTCTACTAAACCAAATTAATCTAAATTTTAAAATTAGATTAAGCTAATTTGAACCTAGATCCTGCCCTACCACATCACTCTCACCAAATAAACCTATTCACTAATTAACTAAGGTTAATTAGGCTAATTTATATATTCCTACACCAATTAGTCATAATTATTTGCTCACACAGGTATTAGCAAATTTCTAAAAATTGTCTTTTCCAAATAATCCTTATTTGGTACCAACAAGGTTTCTTACACCCATGATGACACCTTCTTACACTTTCTAAAAGTGTTTTATTGGACTAAAACTCTTACACCTCTTAAAAGATCCTTCACATGTGTACTTTAAGTACACTTTGACCCATCACATCCAAAGTTGCTCACACATGTGTGAGAAAAGTTGGCCTCTTGCATGGCTTATGTGTCCCTCATGTGGCACCTATGTGGATGCCACATGAGCTCCACCTCATCCAAGCCCTCTCTCTCCTCCAAAAAAATCTATAAATAGAGGCCATTGTCAAGAGAAAATCATCTCCATTTTATGCATTTTTATCATGTTAAAATAGCTTTAGAATTCTTAGTTCATTGTTCTTGTTCATGCTTGTAGTTCATAGTTGAATCTAGATATTACATGTTAGGATTAGTGGAATGAATTTAGTTTCCTTTCATTAGATCTTTTATATCATTCTTAGTATAGTTTGCATCATTTTTATGCATATGATGAATAGCTTGAGAAAAGTTCTTCATACTTGCTCTTGAGTTCTTCATCCATCCATTAGTTTGCATTCTAGTTTCATCCACCAATAAATCATAGTGGGATTACTATTTTGTGGTGGGAGAGCACACCCACACACCTCTCTAAGAGAAAATCAACAAGGTCTTGGGTGCCCTTGTTCAACTCATCGGAGGTCATGATGGAGTTTCTTATTTTTGTAGTATACTTTAGACATGTTAGTGTAACTTATTGATTGTTATTTCTCTAATGTTTGCATGTCTGAGCATGCTCCCAAAAGGTAGGTTTCTAGCATGTACAAAAACATTAGATAGTCTTCTCCCTGTTTGCTCACATGGTGAGAAAGCTATATTGTTGGATCTGGTAAAACCTCATCTCAGAACCAAAACTCGAACACTTCATATCATGAATAAAGAGTATGATTTGGTTAGTGAAGAGACTCAGAAAGATTTTGAGCAGGTAATTCTAGATAGACATATGTATCCATCAACGACGCCTACAGAAAAGGCAACTCCAGTTCCTCCCAAATAGGTTACAAAACCAGTAATTCAAGGTGTGCCTATGACAGGTCCACATGATTTAGAGCCCAAGATCACATCAACTTCTGATAAAGCCAAAGATTTAGAAGAAACTATTGTGATTGATGATGCCAATATATCCATGTCCACTTCTGACAATGACATGGACAAAGTTGAAAAAGCATTTGTCAATACTAAAGAGACAGAGAAGGTATGCACTGATAACACATCCTTACAGCAAGATGAAGTTTTCTCAAGAGATTCAAATAAAGAGGAAGACAATCAATCTAATGAGCCACCATTTATGGGGATTCCTGTGAAAAGTGAAAATATGGATTATAGTCAAAATGTCATATTGACTCCACCCATCAAACCATCATTGTTGTCAAGCTTGACCCCTGAAGAAGCAATGTTAGATGCTTGGGAAGAAGAATATTTGATTAAAATTAGTGTGTTGGTCATGGAGAAAGAAAAAGAGAAAAAAGTCATGAGGAACCCTCTCTTTCTAGAATAGTGAACATTTTGAATGACCTAGTGCTAACAAACAAGAAAATGGCTAAGATTCAGTTTGTTGATTATGTTGACAACATCTTACAAGTTTCAAATCACATTTCACAAGTTTAGTAGACTCTTCTACTAAAATTGAAGAAGAAGAGTAAAAGAAGGGAAGATTAGATGAATTAACAAAGAATTTCTCCCTAGATCTAAACTCATTAAAGATTGGTCAAGCAATCTTGAAAGAACTAGCAGCTAAGGTAGAAATGTAATAGTAAACTACATGGGCAGAGTGAAATTCACCTCAGAGAACATAAAAAAAATTGAGGAAGCTGACATCTTGGTTGAAAGTGTTAGAAAATCAATTGAAACATCCTTGTAGGATATTAATATATGCAAAAATATCTATCAAGGTCAGTTGGACAAGATTGAAAAGGCAAAGTTTGAGATCAACAAGATAAGAATCAAGCACACTCAACTCAAAAATGCATTGGCACCCTCTCTAGCAGTCTTGAATGAGATCATCAAATAGATAGATACAACAATTGCAACATATGATCAGGGTCCCTACATGGATTTAACCAAAATGGAAAAGCTTACATATGCTTTATGTGCCCATATTCAGACTGTAGATGCATTGAAGGCATTCTGGCAGCAGGAAATAAAAAATCTACAGATTACTTATCCAGATGTTGATATAGAGTAAGTACTCAGGGACTTACAAATTTTGGACACCTTTGTCATTAATGTCAAAGGGGGAGTAATGTATATAAGGAATATATGTATATATGGGGAGTAGTGTATGTATATGGTAAAAGGTATAATGATATATAGTTTTTTGTGTTAGTCAATTTTGAGTAACTTGGCCACATTACTTTGTTGTCATTAATGACAAAGGGGGATATTGTTGGAAAGTTGACTCTTAGGGATAATATGGCTTATTTTTAGTTGTCATTATGGAAACAAAGTCATATGAAGTTTTGACAGAAAACTATGAAGTGAAAATTGACTAAGTATAGATGACAGAACATAATAGTGATTTGCAGTCGATCAGAACACCAGCGCATGTGCGTACGATCAAATCAGGATATGCACATTTGGACTTAAGTTCTATGATATGTTTGTGTGCTTTCCCTAGAAATTCATGGTTAGATATGTTAGTATGGATAAGTTATAGGAAGAATAGTGATACTAGCAGTTTAGAAAATAGAGTATGAAGATGACTTCAATTTTTGGATCAGCGTATAATATTTTATTGTGTAAAGGCCAAGCACCTATTATACTATGTTTATAATCATGTCTTAATTACTATTGTAAACATGCTTAAGACAATGTGTTTGGAAGCATTGTGTATTGTGTTGTTGGGCCGACTATAGTCTTTTTTTGGTTCGCATCTATTCAGGCATGAAGATATATATATATATATATATATATAATGAAAAGGTATATTAGAAGTGTCAAAGAATATATAGAGAAGAGATATAGAAGAACAATATAAAGATGTTAGTATGACATAAATCCCTTTAAGAGAATAAGAGCATCAGTGCATAACCAGAATTGATCAGACATCTGTGTCATATACAATAGTTCACCTTTGGATATAGTATATATCTATTCTCAGAAGGTTGTAGCCTTCTTTCTTATTGAGCAGTAAGCTTTTTTGATAGTGAGTCCTCACCCCTAATAGGGTTACTCGTAAAAGACTCCTAATAGGTTCAAACCCTTAACGACGTCATTGTACTTGCATTGTAAATACTACTCCTAACAGGGCAAAGGAACTTTAACAGGTTCATTATACTAGTGCAATATTTGTGGGTGCTAATTCCCACCTGGGTTTTCCTCTGATCAAGGTTTCCCCATAATCATATCATGTGTTATGTGTTATTGTGTTAAACTTCAATTGATATATATTTGATTTATGTTTAAAGTTTCTAAAATAGAATAAATAGACAAACACTGATTCACCCCGCCCCCCACCTCTTAGTTTTTCTAACATAAAGTTGTAGACACTACCTTCATTGTTGTTCCTACTTCTAATTAGTTTCAAGCTAGTTTGGTTTCCCTTGGTTAACTACCATGCATTTCGTTGCTTCTCCCATCCACAAATGTATTAAGTTCATTCATAATGAGGAAGTGAAAATGATTAATCATAGTTTGTATCAACCTTCTAGGCCTAGAGATTGTGCTACCCTTGATTTATTTTGGCCTTCATGATGACATTATTTTCCATTAGTTTGAAAACAACACTTTCGATAATCCTACACTAAAAGATAGGACAAAAGAAAACCAAAGATCAGATGATAGAGATCACTGAAGATGACTAAGTGTAAAGAAGAATAACAACACAATTCAGTGTGTAAACTAAAATTGTAAATCAAAAAGATAAAGAGGAACCTGATAGAGGAACCTGGCATGTAGGATATAGTGCAGACTGACAGATAGATATAGAGAAAACTAAAAAAACAAAACTGAAAGATAATCAACTGAATTCTGAGCAGAACTGACAGACAGAACCAAAAGTCAGTTGCAGCCTACAAAAAGTGGATCTAACTTCCACGTAAAATAATGCAAGTGTATTTTATTTATAGGATATTTATTTGTTTTATATCCATTTCTTTAGGCATAAAAAACATGAATGTAAGTGCTTTAATCAGTCTAACTTATTTAAAACACATAGACTAGGAGATCTAGGTACAAGTTGTAAACCTGATCTTAGAGTTAACATAATTTTTATCAAAATATAATGAAGTTAATCTGTCTATAAATAGATGATGCAATCATTCATTATACATGGATGTCAGAATAGAAAAGAGAGAGGATAACATGAGTGAAGCATACGGGCACATATGTGGATTAGAATGAGAGTTTCAAGAACAAGAACAACAAAAGGAGGATTTGGTTATCAAAACCCATAATAGAGGAAACTGATAATCAAAGCTATTATTAAATCACAATTAGGTGATAATATTTTTCATGTAAACAAAATTGCATCTATATCAGCAATAGGAAATTGCATTTACTAGGTCAATTTGTAATTTTCTAGCATTCTAACAAGTGGAGCAAAGTGTAAAAATCCTTTCAAGGAAGGTGGATTTAATCGTCCAACTAAAAATCTCTTAATCGAGTGCACACTTAACAGTGTTGCTAAATCTCTTAATAGAGTAGACTTTAATAGGTCTCCACAGATACTCTTAACAAGGTAGATCATCAGAAGTGATCAAATTATAAGCCTTAACTGGCCTCTTCCAATTTGCAGATAGTGAATATTTTGTGGGTGCCATCCCCACCACAATTTTTACTTCCTAACAGGAGTTTTCTATGATATCATATATTGTGTTATGTGTCAATTAATTTCATGAATGTTTCTATGACTGATTCTCATCTATGTTAATGTTATGAATTGATATAACTAACATCAAGATAATATAGATTAGATTGAATGGATATGCAATTGATTACAAAGGTTAATTGATTAAAGGATACAAAAGTTTTAGAGGTATTGATTCACCCCTCCCCTCTCAGTACATACTTCCCATCAATGCCAACAATTGGTATCAGAGATAAGTCTCTTCTTGGAAAGCTTAAAGGATTAAGAGAAAATATCATATAGTGGAGAAGTACATACTTGATAAAAATATTGAGAATAAAAAGCTTGAAATTCAGATGTTCTATGAATAGTATAAAGAAGCTAGAATCAACATGAGACAATTGTTGGATGAAAGAAAGAATATAGAATCTCGCTGTAATGAGACAGATTATCATGAGGAAGAGATACTAGACTATTTTAGTCTTCAGGATCAACTACGAGGGAAGCATCAAATACATCAAAAGAAAGCATCACAAGCCTAACTAAAATCAATCTTCATATGGTTGGACAAATTAAATCTTTGGAAATCGATCAAGAGACATATATGGTAAGGATGATTGATGTCGCGAACAATGCTAGACAAGTTGAGAAAGAAAGAACATTAGCTATTGATGATAGAAGAAAGATCATAGAAAAGCTTCAAGAAAAAGAGTTTGAAATACAAATATTTACAGAGCTTCACCATGAGATTACAAATCAGATTATTCTTATGAGTCAAGAAACAAATAGAATAAATGTTGAACTCATTGAAAGAATAGAATATATCGATGAACTAAGGGATGAGAATGAAAATTTGAAGCATGAAATAAGAATTCAGCAACAACATAATGGAATTATCAAAAAGGCTAAAGAAAGCAATAAAAGAATGCATGATTTTCTTGAAGGACAACGAAGAGTCAACAAAAAAAATGGTCTAGGTTTTACCAAGAATGGAAAATCATCAAATCAAACTAATCCAAAGAATGACTATGAAAATCCAAGACCAAGAAAGCTGACATGCAATCACTGTGGAAAGCAATGCCATACATCAAATGTATTCAAAGGCAAAATGAAAGGTATTCCTAAATATACATCTTCATTCATAGGATTTTGCTATAAATGTAACAAGAAAGGTCATAAAGCATATGAATGTAAGTCTGAGATGAAACAACCAAAGAAGGAAACCTACATGGACAAATACTATCCTACATGAAAATGAATGGGCACATAACTCTTGAATGCTAGAAAAAGAAAACACAAGCATGGAAGCCAAAAGGTCAAGAAACTCCCTATCAACCGAAAAGAGTCGGTAATCAGTATGTATGGGATTATAATACTTGGACAAATTGTACATCATGTGGAAGATATGGTCACATTGCTACAAACTCTATGAGACTGTGGACTAGAAAGTCTAGAGACTAGACTAACCCTGGAATGGCATGCTTACACTATCATATAGTTGGTCATCTCAAGAAAGACTGTAGAGACTGAATGAAAGAGACAAGCACATATCCCAATGGAAACACCTTTGAAGACATCCATAAAGCAAGAGAAAAATGTGGAGAAAAGATTCAAACAATTAGGAAGCTAGACCAAGCAATGCAAATGGTGACACCCCATCCAATGGATTCAGTGACATCACCACCCCCACCTAAAGAAGAACAAGTAAGTGTAGACACCCTAAAATGGACAGGCTTGCGACTTTACATTAAAAACACTAATTTTCATCTATTAATTAATGATTTTTTAATCATTAATTAATCATCTATTTTCTTCTAAATTCATTCCCCAAATCAT
>MU224650.1:1041261-1053391 GCA_018584345.1 Thuja plicata | reverse complement strand
TCATTCCCCAAATCATCTAATCAAATTCCCAAAATTAATTAAATAATTAATTTTATTTAATTAAATAGCTTTAATTGATTAATTATCATTAATTAATTAATTAAACTCAATTTCCTATAGTTTAAATTCAAATATTTAAACTTATTAATTAAATTCTTCCAATTAAATTAATTCAATTTCATCAAATAAAGAAATTCTTAATTAAAAAGAATTCAATTATCTCACATGTTGAAAACAATTATTAAATAAATGAATTAAATATTCATTTATCTTCAAAGAGATAACTCCAATCAGATCACATGGGTTACTCCACCCATCTCTCCAGTCCACATGGGTAACTTCACCCACCTCTTCAGTTCAAAAAGGTAACTCATAATTTGCTCTTCAATTAACCAAACTCTATCTCCTCTTTACCAAATAGAGAGGTGGAGTTTACTGAGGACCTTTTCCGTTCCTTTTGATCTCAACCGTTTATCTCCCCATCTCTAAGACTGATCTCAACCGTTCATTTCATCACCAAATCCTATTTAATAAACCCTTCATAACCATTTGAAGGATCCAGGATTTCAAGCTCTTGTGTGCCATTACTCCGTCAGTTTGGTTCTAGCATTCAAGCCATCTTGCGATCACACACACAGATTTCAATTATCAAATTCTCGAAGCTTCTCAAGTCATAGACGCTGCCCTGCCAATACTGAGAATCAAGAACAATGTTTCAGAAGGAGTAGAGAGAAACAATAGAAGCTTCAAGCATCATGGGGTTTGCATTTATTTGTCTTCCTTTCTCTTGCTTGTACATTTTATTGCTCACATTTCTATTATTCATTTAGTAGTCATTGTATACCTGATTTGCATTCGTTTGTGAAACCTTTGCTACTAACCCTCACCTTTGGAAAGCTGTGGGAACCAGAGAGAGAGGCGTACATTTTGGTGAACCCGACATGAAGAAACAATCTAAATATCTCTTGCAGATGAAGAAACAGATTGATCAACCATGGCTGTACAGTCGTAAATTTAAAAATTGCACTTTTCTTTGACATTTGTACTATTTTGCAATTGCTGGTATTTTACCATAATCGTCCATACTGTACCACAATCGATTGGTTTAATACCGCAATTGATTGTAGGCTTTTGTAGTAATTCTGTCCATTTCTTGTCTTCTGACATCTAGTATTTTTCCACAATCGCCTGATCTGTGCCATAATCGCAATAATTTTGCCGCATTTATCTGATCCGTGCTACAATTGACAGCATTTTGCTGCACTTGTCAATTATTTACCGCAACCGATAGAAGTTTGCCACAGGTGCTAGTTATTTACTGCAGTCGACAGAAGATTACCGTAGTTGCAGGAAGATTGCCGCAATTGTAGGAAATATTGCAAATATCATATTCAAGTCTTCTACTCATCTATTTCTAAGTTGACATTCTTTTTGGTTTCTGTGTAGGATTGGATCAAAGTCACCAAGGATAGAGAAGGGTAAGTTTGGTAATCATCATTCATAATTTCAAAGTTATTTATATCCTTATTTTACAAATAATCCTTTTTGGTACTAACCTGTTTAAAACAACACAAACCTAAAAGGAATTCATTTGTCGATTTGGGTTTAAAAAGAATAGTGCTTGCAAAATGTATAACACCTCATATTTCAAATTTGGGCTTTAAAATTGACGTGGGGATTAAAACTAAAAAAAGGCAAAAAATCTTTCAATTTGGTGCAATAAAATTGAACAAGCAATCAACACTTCATTTTGGGGTTTAAAATTGAACATTTGTGCCTATATGGTGGTGTAGATTAGTTCATATTTCAAAATTTGGAGCTTAATCGATTTACCTCATGTCTTGAGTTTTGGGTGCACTTGCACAAACTGTTAGATTACAAACCTTTATACTTTTTTTAGAAAGGCCTGTCCAGGGAATGCGCTTCTTCTTTGGAGAATGACCTTAAACCAGTAATCCTTTCGATCGGTATATAAACAAGGCACAAACCAAATTTTCATCTTATCTAGCCAAGCTCGGGCGAGGCGTGTTGACAATAGTCTGGATCGGGTGAATATCCCTAAGGATCTAGCATGGTCAATTAGGCTCTTAAGTGAGTCACACACGTACAAACCGATTGGAGAGACACCACAGACCCTTATTACAACCTGGTTAATTAGAGACCACCTATTTTACCTCCGAATAGATACCTTATTATAGTGCAAGGGGTTGTATAATTTCCCCCCAAGATCCCCAACATATGTGTCCCATGGTATTTGTGTAGTGAAAGAGATCTTCACTTCATGGCAAAAATACCTGGAAACGGAAAAAACATGAGCACCTACATCATGAATCTTCGTGTCCTAGTAGTGTGACAATTGCTATGTGAACTAATAAATATTCAAGCATTGGGCCTATAACATTTTACTCTAAAGCCAATTTGACCTAGATTAAATCTGTTTGTTCATTGTTGAGACCTTGTGAAAACCTTGCAAACTTGAAAAATTTGTAGAACATACACTCTTCAATCTTCATTCTTCAAAACATTGTCTTTTGTGCTTTTTTCTTTTGCTCAGTTTTAGAAAAATGTAAAACCAAAACATCAAAAATATCAAAGCAATTCAAACATGTTAAAAGTCTAGGGTGTCAAAGTCAACTATCTTTCTTATCAGAAGCATTGTTCAAGAAAATTCAAAAAAAAAATCAAGTAGTGATACTTTTCCCTTAGTCTTTTTTTAGACTATTCCCATTTTACCGTAATTGCCCACATCAGGCCACAATTGAAGGAAGTTTTCCGTAGTTGATTCATTTATTTCCATAATCATCATATTTATTACCACAATTAGTTATAAATTACCGCAATCGACTAGTCATTTTACCACAATCGGTGGAATAGTGCCACAATTGACCAGATATATTATATTCCTATTTTGACTTGAAACCTTGGAAAGATTTTTCATTTGGTGTCCAAAACTAGTGTCTATCCCAGGAAAATGTGAAGAACAATGTGTGAATCTCAAAACATTAAAGATTACCCTTTCCTTATAGAAACACGATTACTGTCAAAAACATTGTTAATTCATAAGCTCAGACTCGACATATCTTGATCTCATCATATCATCATCTTTTTCAAATTGACTTTGTCCAAGGCAAAGGTCAGCAAATCCTATCTTTTTTATCACAACTTTGAGATCAAGTTATTTTCAAAATATGTCCTTAGAATTATCCTTGTCCAAAACGTAACTTGAATTTCCTCAAGAAAAGGATCTTCTTCCTTGTTTGGTTTATATCACTTGTTTTAGTTACAAAACCTAGACAACATGATGTCTCAGACACCTCATGACAGACCCTACACAAGGTCTAAGGCTAGAAATCAACTAGATGAGTCCTATATCAATCGTTTCCCCGCTTGAGAGACAGAGCAAGAAAATGATCCCTTTGCGAATACCAGTCCCACTCTATTCATTGAACAGCCCTGTGGGGCAGCCTTTTTCCAAGATATCATAGAAGAAGAACTTGAAGATGTGGAACAAGATGCCTACTCCACCAAAGTAGTTGATGTTGTTGTAGAGAGGAACCCTAAACATTATTTGGCCATGCTTATCAAGAAGGAAGTCAAACTCCCCGCTAAATTCAGTGTATCAACTATATGGCCCGAAAACCCTCTCGCAGGTCAAAACACTACTCACACTCATTAGATCCTACCTATTGTGTCACAGATATTTCTACCATTGGTTTTACCTGCATCAACACAGACTGTATCCAATCAAACCAAAGACCCAACCTAGGCCAGCACATCATCTACTCAAGCCATGATAGGCTTACAACTAAGTGCACCAATGGTCACTAGTATGCCCCCACCCTTGGTCTCATGGCCAGCGCAATCAAGCTCTCATGCTATGCCTTCCATCCCACCAAACACCAACTGTTCTAAAAATATGCTACTATTACAATCCATTCACACTAGTCTTGGGATCAACACCTCATTCCCATAAGGATCCATCTCAGTAGGACCTATTTACAGTCAAGGCCCACCCAAACCTACATCTTTGTCCATTCCAACACCAATCCAACCTCCGCAACAGCAACCCTAGCTTCAGTTGCCTCAGTTCCAAACCCTGCAATAGCAACCCCAGCTTCAGTTGCCTCAATTCCAACCCCCACAACAGCAACCCTAGTTTCAATTGCCCATCCAACCTCAGTAGCAGCAATACCAACCCTAGTTTCAGTCACAACAGCAAACACATCACAACCCACCATGTGCTACTCGTATGCCCTCCTTCACAAATCACTTGGTGGGAAATCAGTATCAAATCCCTAGGATGAAATCCTATATTCCTACTCAAGGGACACAGAGGCACAACCTCATACCCACCACGACACAAAGGAGTGTTGCTCATCAGCCTCAGAATCAAACAGACATGTTGATGCAACAAATGCAAACCCTTCAAACCCAAATGATGGATATGAAAAATTAGGGGCAAACTAAATCCTATACCATAGAGGAATTATACCCATACCCCTTTAACCACTCTCTTCACATGTCTCCATTTCCCAACCACTTCTCGATACCAAAGTTTGACAAGTATAGGGGTAGTACCAACCCTATTGAACATATTCGAGAATTCTTCGCTAGTTGTGTTGAAGTCGCCCATGATGAAACATATTTAATGTGACTATTCCCACAAAGCTTGGCTGGACCTATAATGGAATGGTTTTCACATCTACCTCATGTCATCCAGTCTTGGGGTGAATTGGCTGAAAAGTTCATAGCTCACTTCCATCATAACATCTAGCGCAAGGTCAGCATCAAGGACCTTTGCAATATCAAACAGAAAGATGGAGAGTCTTTTGTGAAATTCCTATAGAGATGGAGGAATACAGCAAACCGCATTACATATGATGTGACCGAACAAGATTTAATAGTCATGTTTGTTGACAATCTAATCCTAAACATGTCATTCACAATGGAACTACAGTTAGCTCCAAACTTCACACAACTCATCGAAAGAGGAGTTCGTTGTGAGTAGAACTTGGTCAAACGAGGAATCCTTGCAGATCCCACACAAATGAACACAAATAAAAATGCAATGGAAAAATCTAAGTGGTGGAACAAAAACAAAAATGTCACTAGCGATGGTGTCATTAATGTAAAGACAGTTAACTACGCGCAACCCAAGGTGTCACTGCAAGGTGCACCTGTGGCCAACCAAAAAGCCACAGGTCCCACTCAACAAACATACATCTAGAACCAACCTCCCCCCTATCCAAGTAGCCACTGTGTTAAATAGTCAACAACAGAATCAATGCAAACCACAATTTCAATTCCAGAAACGAGATTTCACACCATTAGGAGAGCTGATAGAATCAACTTTACGTAAGTTGATGCAATCAAACACTCTCACTCTCCCATAAATTAGGGACTTTGAACAAGATGAAAACAAACCAAAGTGGTACAATGACAAAGATTACTGTGGGTTTCATCAAGTGAAAGGTCACAAAATGGCCAACTGCTACTGATTGAAGCATGCTATTCAAGATCTAATTGACACAGGGGTCATCGATGTGACAAATACTCAAAACAAAGGCACCACTGATCATACCATATTCAATGATACCTTTCCTGATCATAATAAGGGAAAAGCCTCTAGGTTTGGTGGACAAACCAATAAAGTTAACTATACATATGCCAATAGTGATAATGTCATCAATTGCATCAATCCTTCAAATAGCAATAATCACTATCAGAGACCAAGGTAACAATTGTGCTATAACAATGCATCATGCTAGAGTCATCTTACAAGGAGTACCATCCTCAGCTACTACATCAACCAATCCTATAGTGAACTCGGATCCACAATCAAGCATAGTGGACCAACTAAAGTGCACACCTGCCCAGATCTCCATGTTTGACCTATTGCGCATATCTCCATAGCATAAGCTGGCACTTGACCAAGCACTTCAAAATGCAGCTGTCCCAAGGGACATAACACCTAAAAGCTTCAAAATGATGATCATTCATATAGCAGCCAACAATCATGCCACATTCACAGACCATGATGTGTCACCACATAAACCCTTGCATAATGATCCTCTACATTTACTTTTCCAGATCCATAAAAGTGTTGTCCGTAGGGTCCTTGTTGATGGTGAAGCTGGGTTAAACATTTGTACTCTAAAGTTAATCAAGCAAATAGGCTATTCATAATCAAGAATTGATGTCACAAGGAGGATAAATATCAGAGCCTATGATGAAGAGGAACGGTCCTCTAAAGGTATTATCATTCTACTTGTTTGCATTGGTCTTGTGGTAAAAAACACACCCTTCCAAATCTTAGACCTTGAGTTGGGATACAACATGCCATTAGGGAGACCTTGGATACATGAAATGCAAGCTGTACCTTCGACATACCATCAATGTATCAAGTTCCCTCACCAAGGAGAGGAGATCATCATAGAGGGAGATCCCAACCCCTTCCAATATTGCAATGTAGTCCAAATCAGCACTGATAACCAAGTACCATCAAACCAAGATGCAAGCATCCCATCCTCTTTTGAATCACATCCCAAGGATGTCACACGAGCAGCAGGAAAGATAGTCATTAAATAAGATGCAAGCATCTTGTCTTCTTCAAATCCAAATCTTAAGGGTGTCATAGAGAAAGCAAGCAAGATATCCATCATAGATAAGGGCTATGGTGAATACAGATATGAAGAAGCCTTTACCATCATTCACATGCCTCAAAGCCCAAGAGCTCATGGTATGCCACAACCTGTTATTGTAACAGAAACACCGTAGCCGGTGCTATTCAGATGTCCACTCACAACCTTTTTCTAGTGGGGAGACATAGCAGAAGAGAATCCTTTTGAATAAGACATCAACACTTGGTTATATCAAGACACCCCTAAGACAATTCGACCACCAGTACCTTTGGAAAACTATGGTCATGGATACACAATGATACAAAGATTTGGGTACGATGGAACAACTGGGCTGGGGGCAAGGCAACATGGCATATATGAATTGCCTCTCCCACCAACCCAAAGAAACACAAGAGGTTTGGGATATGGACAACAAAGAACTACTCCAATGACCCAAGATGTTCAAGTCAATCATGAGAAAATAGCAGAGATGCACTGGGGGCACAACACAGAGCATGTTCTAATAAGAAACATATTAGCGCAGTTGTTGCCCGCCGAAGAGGGAACCACACAATCCTAAATAAACCTACACATAGAAATCAATGATAACCAAGGAAGTGAGACATCAGATAAACATTCCATTGAGATAGACTCCCATGAGTATGAGTGGAGATCCCTCCATGATTCTGAACCATCAATCCCTTACTTTTCCCCTCAAGCTAACATTATCATTAATCTAGTGGACCTGTTTGACCAACTGACCATTACTAAACAACCCTTTATAGAAAAACATATCATTCATTAGACCTCAAGTGGTGCATCCTCATCACAGTCCCATTTTGTAGGTGCCATATCAACAGTCCCATTCAATCAACTAAAGCCAAACAGTAGTGAAAGTGTCTGTCTGGTACACCCTGAGCTTATAGAGTGGGATCAACAAGGACCACCTGATCTAGATGTCTTTGAGAATGATGAGGCAATAGCTCATTTCATGGGACTGAGGGAAGGCATTCCATTAGGAGATCACAAGTCAAGATTCTCCATTGACCTAGATAGAGCAGCATACTTTGGGGAGGAAGCTCCTCTTTCTAGTCCACAAAAGAAAAAGGAACAAAAGAATAAAAAGCTAAAAGAAGATGTATCTTCTAGCGAAAACCTCTTTGAGGCACTAGAAGATGGAAAGAGAGAAATCCTTCCCTTAACAAAGGAGAAGTTAGCACTACTAGCCGAAGTGATAGAGGAAGTCAACTTAGGGGATGACAAGAACCCTAAGAATATATACTTGGCACAATCTTTCACCCCTAAGGAGAGAGATCAGTTCATCAGTTTCTTCAAGGAAAGAATGATCAATTTTGCATGGTCTTACTTAGATATGCCAGGTTTAGATCTAGAGTTGGTGCTACACCACATCCCATTGCTACCAAATGCTAAACCTGTCAAATAGAAGCTAAGAAAGATGCATCCTCACGTGGCATTGTTAGTCAAGGAAGAACTGAAAAAACTCCTAGACGCTAAATTCATCAGACCTATACCATATGCAGATTGGATATCTAACCAAGTACCAATAACAAAGCACAATGGTCAAATACAGATTTGCATAGACTTTTGGGATCTCAACATAGCATGTCCCAAGGATGACTTTCCTTTACCAAACATTGACATGATAGTATACCTAACTACGGGACATCAAATGCTATCCCTCATGGATGGCTTTTAAAGTTACAATCAAATAAGAATCACACCAGAGGACCAACACAAGATAGCTTTCACATGTCCTTGGGGAATATATTGTTGGAATGTCATGCCATTTGGTTTAAAGAATGCCAGAGCAACATATCAAAGGGCCATGACAACTATTTTCCATGATCTCATTCATAAGACAATGGAAGATTATGTCGATGACATACTAGAAAAATCCATACTTTGAAAGGATCATCTACAAGTCTTGGGACCTATATTTGATAGAATGGAGGAATTAAAAGTCCAACTAAATCCAAAAAAGTGTGCATTCAATGTCATAGCAGGAAAATTACTAGGGTTCATAGTATCACACAGAGGAATTAAAGTGGATCCAGTAAAGGTCAAAGAAATATTACAAATACCTCCACCATCAAACCTGAGACAACTAAGAGGGTTACAAGGAAGGCTCCAATCAATAAGATGTTTCATAGCTCAACTGGTAGACAAGTGCCACCCATTCTAGCACCTATTGCATAAAGACATCAAGTTCATATGGATAGAGCAATGTGAACAGGCATTTCAGATATTCAAAGACTACCTACTAAAGTCTCCTATATTGGTACCACCAGTACAAGGTAGACATTTGCTTCTATATATCTCAGTGATGGAATCAGTGTTAGGGGTCCTTCTGGCACAACATGATGATGCAGGAAAGGAGAGGGCCATCTACTAACTAAGCAAGACTTTGGTCGGATATGAACTAAACTACACACCAATAGAGAAGTCATGCCTAGCAGTTGTTTTTTCTTCACAAAAGCTAAGACACTACATGTTGAGTCACCAAATGAAACTGATAGCACATATTGATCCTCTCAAATACCTCTTGAGCAAAGCAGTGCTAACTAGACAATTGGCCAAGTGGGTAATGATCTTAAGCGAGTTTGACATTGAGTATGTAGACAAAAAAGCTATCAAAGGACAAGTGATCACTGATCAACTAGCAGAGGCACTAATACAAGACCACCAGCCTATTGTTTCAGACTTTCCTGATGAATCTATCATGACACTACAATCGGTGATCAAAATATGGTAACTTTATTTTGATGGATCATGTACAAACCATGGTGCAGGGGCAGGGATAGTTCTTATCACTCTAGACCATGATACAATTCCAAATTATTTCAAACTTAACTTCCAATGCACCAACAACATAGCAGAATATGAAGCATTGGTGATCGGTCTGAAGATAGCCATCCAATGGAGAATCAAGAACTTGAAGGTCTTTGGTGATTCGCAGTTGGTAATTAGTCAAGTCAATAATGATTACATGACAAAATATGAGAAACTCATACCATATAGAGCACAGATGGAGCAATTGTGCACCAAATTCCATTACATTCTCTTCAAACAGGTCCCAAGAACACAGAACAAGGCTGCAAATGCGATGACTACCATAGCATAACTGATTGATATGCCAGGTAACGAAACAAAGTTCTAGTTTCTAGTGGAGCAACTATTGGTGCCCTCACATCAGGAATCTATCATAGAATCTACGTGTATCCTTGTTGGTCCTGAATCCCATTGGTATCAAGAGGTCTATAGCTATCTCCAAAACAATGTCTTACCCCCAAACTTGTCTAGAAACTAAAGAAAAGCCCTCATCTGACAAGCCTCTAGGTACAAAATCCTCTCAACTACTCTATACAGATGAAGTCTCGATGGAACATTACTATGATGTCTCACTTCCATGGAATCCCAGAAAGCTTTGTATGAGGTACATGAAGGAATATGTGGAACCCATGGAGGTGGCAACAAATTGGCTAAGAAAATCATCCGCATGGGATACTATTGGCCCACAATAGAGACAGATGCACACAAGCATGTTCAAAGGTGTAGAAAGTGTTAAGTCCATGGAGACCTCATCCATGCACCAACCCAGGAACTAAATCCCATTACATCACCATTACCATTTTCAATGTGGGGATTTGACCTAGTGGGAAAAATAACACCTTCTTCAGCGAACAGACACAAGTACATCATAGCAGCAATGGAGTACTTCACCAAGTGGGTGGAAGAAATTCCCCTCACTTACATCACTGGAAAACATATAGCTATGTTCATACTTAACCACATAATCTGCCGATATGGGATCCCCCAAACGATCCTGACAGATCATGGGACCTGTGAACAGTTCTGCATCAAACAAGGGTTCTCATCATTTTAATACCCTCAAGGGAATGGACAGGCTGAGGCTACAAACAAAATGATCCTGAAGATCCTGAAGAAAACAATAAATGAAATAGGGTGAGACTGGCATTTACAGCTTAGTCCCGCATTATGGGCATACAAAACTAGTGTGAGAACACCAACGGGGGCAACTCCTTTCTCCCTAGTCTATGGAATAGAGGTAGTATTACCCCTCAAAGTAGAAATTCCATCCCTCAGGATATCACTAAAGAACCTGGTTTCAGATGAGGACTATAGAGTCGCAAGGCTCAGTGAGCTAGAATTGCTAGATGAAAGAAGGCAACACGCCTTCGACCACTTACAAGGCTATTAGAATTGCCTTAGAAGGAATTATCATAAGAAGGTGAAGCCAACAACATTTGAGGTAGGAGACCTTGTCCTCATGGAGAATCAGAAGAAACAAGCAGAGCAAGTCAAACCTGGTAAGTTCGAGCCTAACTAGCTAGGACCTTTTGTCATTGTCAACTCTACTCAGAGTGGGGCATTCATCTTAGCAACACCAGAAGGAGATCAGCTCCCTGGCTACATCAACAACATGCACCTGAATAAGTTCTACCCTTAAGGTCTCTATGACTAGGGCAGGATATACCAAAAAAATCAAAAAATACAAAAGTTACCTTGGTGAAAACTTGGAAATCAGGCGCCTTGGCGACAACAAAAAAATTAAAAAAAAGCAAAAAGTAAAGAGAAAAAAACAAAATCACTCTCTTAGTGAAAACTTGGCAATTAGGTGCTATTGAGTAGTGTATGCCTCTCTCTCTGGTTTCCCATAGCTTTCCAAGGGCAGGGGTTAGTAGCCAAGGTTCACAAGTGAATGGAAATCAAGTACGCAATAACTACTAAATGAATAACAGAAACATGAGCAATAAAATGTACAAACAACAAAAGAAAGACAAACAAATGCAAACCCTTTGATGCTTGAAGCTTCTATTGTTTCTCTCTACTCCTTCTAAAACACTGTTCTTGATGCTCAGTATTGGCTGGGCAACATCTATGACTTGAGAAGCGTCGAGAATTTGATAATTGCAAAGTGTGTGTGTGATCGCAAGATAGCTTTGAATGCTAACAGAGTAATGGCACTTGTAAGCTTGAAATCCTGGATCCTTCAAATGGTTATGAAGGGTTTATTATATATGAAATGATGATGAAATGAGTGGTTGAGATCAATCCCAGAGATGGGGAGATGAATGGCTGAGATCAAAAGGAACAGGAGAGATCCACAGTAAACTCCACCTCTTTATTTGGTTAAGAGGAGATAGAGTTTGGTTAACTGAGGAGCTAATTATGAGTTACCTTTTTGAACTGAAGAGGTGGGTGAAGTTACCCATGTGAACTGGAGAGATGGTTGGAGTAACCCATGTGATGTAATTGGAGTTATCTCTTTGAGGATAAATGAATATTTAATTCATTTATTTATTAATTGTTTTCAACATGTGAGATAATTGAATTCTTTTTTATTAAGAATTGCTTATTTTGATGAAATTAATTTAATTTAATTGAAATTAAATTAATTGGAAGAATTTAATTAGTAAGTTTAAATATTTGGATTTAAACTATAGGAAATTGAGTTTAATTGATTAAAT
>MU224650.1:1014221-1035379 GCA_018584345.1 Thuja plicata | reverse complement strand
AATTAAATATTCATTTATCTTCAAAGAGATAACTCCAATCAGATCACATGGGTTACTCCACCCATCTCTCCAGTCCACATGGGTAACTTCACCCACCTCTTGAGTTCAAAAAGGTAACTCATAATTAGCTCTTCATTTAACCAAACTCTATCTCCTCTTTACCAAATAGAGAGGTGGAGTTTACTGAGGACCTCTTCTATTTCTTTTGATCTCAACCGTTTATCTCCCCATCTCTGAGATTGATCTCAACCGTTCATTTCATCACCAAATCCTATATAATAAACCCTTCATAACCATTTAAAGGATCTAGGATTTCAAGCTCTCATGCGCCATTACTCTGTCAGTTTGGTTCTAGCATTTAAGCCATCTTGCAATCACACACACACATTTCAATTATCAAATTCTCGAAGCTTGTCAAGTCATAGACGCTGCCCCACCAATACTGAGCATCAAGAACATCATTTCAGAAGGAGTATAGAGAAACAATAGAAGCTTCAAGCATCATGGGGTTTGTATTTATTTGTCTTCCTTTCTCTTGCTTGTACATTTTATTTCTCACATTTCTATTATTCGTTTAGTAGTCATTGTATACCTGATTTGCATTCGTTTGTGAAACCTTTGCTACTAACCCTAACCTTTGAAAAGTTGTGGGAACTGGAGAGAGAGGCGTACAGTAAGTATGGAACTGCATTACCCAAAGTTACTACTTTACATCAGTTTTATAATATATATGTTGATAAAATGCCAAATTAGCATAAGAAAGATACATCATGGTATTACTTGTTAAAATCTATGATAACTATGCTATCGAGTATTCATACTGAAACCCATTAGTATACTCTCAAAGCTAAGACTGCCTACACTTACCAAAAAGTGTTGGTTAAACTAAGAAAACAAAGTTGCTAAGTATAAACCGATGTGCATCGGTAAACAAGCAAAGTGAACAAGTTTCCTGCGATACCGAAACCCGTCCGTAAAGGAAGAAGGAATGTTGGTTTCTCTGAAATGTTATGTTGTCACCGAAGGAAAGTAAAGACCTCACCGACAAACTCCGTCTTCATACACTAAAGAGTTGGTAAGAATTTATGACACACCTTTTAGGGCAATAGCTATAAATAGGGAATTTGAATATCTCATTTGTTCACGACACCCAGAGAAGAGCAACAAAGGCAATCACAGAGAGACCACAACTCGACACCTATCACTCCTAAGCACTTCATAAATATTTGCTATAGTAAATAGTAAGTTACAAAGAACCAACAACTATGTTCTTACGCATTTCACAGGAAGCCCTAAATTTCTAAAAATGACCCCGACATCAAGAATCTTGAAATCTAAGAACACAAAGAAAGATGAGTTTAAGCTCATCAAGAACATGGCATGTGAGGTACCTAATTACAAGATCCATCTTGAGGTTGCCTCACAACCCAACAACATTGGAGCATTTTCATGCATACCAGCTAGGGTTTTACTTTTGGAAGATGTTTGATCTTTCATACACTACAAGATTGTAGAAATAGGAAGTTTAGAGGTTGAAGAAGCTTATAAGAAGTTGTGCAATGAAGATGGAACACTAAAAGATGAACACAAGCATATTGAAGTAAAAGGGCTCACAAATGCACTAATGTTCCTAAAGGTTTTCAAAACCAAATGGATTTGGTTAGTGCTAAGCTGAATGCATAACAACAAGTTTTGGTTGCATAACTTGAGATGTCATCCATGCGGTCACTGGTTACCCCATAACCAAGAAAGTAAATTCACTCAAGCATCCACCGAAGGTCGAGACCAAAAATATGATAGGAGCTAAATCGGATGGCAGCAGACTAAAAGTTACCATAATGACCGATGATGAGATCAGGTTCAGTTCATGCATTCTAGGTTATAAATTCATCTAGGAAAATAGATTGAAAAACATAGCATCATGTGCAGTAGACACAACATATAAGATTGTGAAGAAAGGTACATAGTTGGACCTATTAGAACTACTCCTGAATTAGTTGAAAGACAACCTAAAGACTATCAGGAATGCAAAGTCAAACACATGTAAGTTTGGCTCACTCATAATGTGTATCTTCTTTTATTTTCAAGAAACATTCCCATCGGTAGGAGATGTAAAATGGGACAAAACCAAACCGGTCACCATGCAGATCAGTGAGCTCATAGCTACACTAGGAGATAACTTTGAGACAATCATGGATGAATACTTTAATGTATTCACAGACTAAATGCAAAAGAGGGCACGGATCCTTGAACAAATCATAGAGAAATATAAAGATGACATATGTTTTATGGTTGATACAGACAATACATATATCAAACCTGCTATACCAAGGAAAACATGGTTACAACCATTGGAGTATGAAATAAAAATTGATCTTGAAACCAAGGCAATTGATGGCTTGATCAATGAACCATTTGATAAGAAAAAAATGAAATTTGGAACATATGAAGAGGCCAAGACAAGAATTAAATCAAGCCTAGTTGTTAAGAAAATTGTCAAAAAGGACAATATGGTGAAGAATCTGAAGAAGATACTGTCGGCAACCGAGGATGAAGCTAAACATGATGAAGAAGTTGGACAAGAGGAAGAAATTGAAGAATAGTTATCTGTCTGTAAAGATGAAGAAAATAATGACTCTAAGGAAATAGAGTTAGATTCACCACCTTGTCCACAAACTAAGAAATAAAGGACAATAGCTGCTTCTAGGACAAGAAGCCAAACATCAAAGGATTCTACTCATTCATCTTTAAAGAAAGGAAAGGTCAGGACATACAAGATGAAAGCTGCCACAATGAAGATGGGACAAAACAAAAGAGGTAGAAATCTCATCAGGACATGAGAGGATATTGAAGCCATAGAGAAAAATGAAGTTATAGAGGTAGAAAGTGTCAAGGTAAAAGAACCTAGATCTATTGATGACATTTGTGTATATATTGCAAATTTTGGATCAATTACCGATTCAAACATAAGAAAATGACTGAAACTAAATCTATAAGATCATAATAAAAATTGAGGATGCCATCATAGAAAAAATGTACAACTTCAAATATGTACCAGTACAATTTGAAGGTAGTTATGTACCGAGAGAACTATTCAACAAACTTTACTCTAGGTGGACATTTTCTTTGAAGAATGAGAAATAAATAAGAGAAATATTACTTGTTACTCTCATGCCACCTGAATCTAAGAAGGAAGAAATAGATGAGATGATGGAGAAGCACAAAAAGGATTTCTCACCAAAGCTTAGAGCATATAAATTTCTTGAAGGCAGGCTAATAGAGCTTGAAAAGGAAAGCCACAAGAAATGGTGCAAGATAATGAATAGACCCACTAAAGAGGTAAGCCCCGATAAAGACCTTCAACAACAAGATGTTGAGAAGGCAACACAAGATGACACATAAATTGAGTTAGACAAAGAAGAGGTTGATACAACCGGAAACAAGTTTGTAGATGTTACAGATGAATCATGGGAAGACACCACAAATGACAACATTGTGGATACTAATGTCATTGAAATTACTGATGACCCAGCAAAGGAATTAAATAAGGATGAACATATCACTTTTGAAAAGGAAAAAACCGATGAGCAGGACACAATAGTTGATACTACACAGGTGAACATTCCAGGAAATATGCCAATAATTATGTAGGCTATCAATATTATGCAAGAATCAAGCAATTCACTTGAAAAGGATACTCCCAAAGATGAAGGGGAAGAAGAAAATAAAGATAACACTAATGGTCAGAAAGACATTGGAGCCACTCAATATGTAACCAATACTGATAAGGTTACTAGAGGAGATAAAGAAAAGGATGCAGATACAACAGAAAAGAATACAGAAACAAAGAGTGATGAAGAAAATGACACCAATGATAGAGACAAACTTAAAGATGGTACTCCTGAGGAAATTGACAAAGGTGCTAACGACGATGCAAAGGTGAATGTGAAGACATCTACAGACACCTGACAAGCCAAAACTGATGCCAAGCAGTAGAAAGAAGCACAACAAGTCACTTCATCAAGAACAATTGAGAAAGCAAAGAAATTAGCAATGGTTTTACACTCTAGTGAATCACAAAAGAAGAAGAAGAAGAAGAAGAAGAAGAAGAAGAAATCAAAGAAAAATAAGATGGAAGTTAAATTGGATGAACTTATTGAAAGACCAAAGTGTGAGCCATCTACAATTGATTTTGAAGCATTACAAGAATATGGAGAAATATGCCAAAGAAAGGCATTGCAACAAAAGTTGAAGAAACAACATAGGGACTCCATGGTACTAGAGACAACTAGGCACATATTGAAGTAGATTGTACCCAACATTGATATTGATCAAAACAATCAAATACTTGATCAATTAGCTACTCTAACCGATGCCATAACAAATCACAATATAGATGCTGAGAAGGCATTAGAGGAAAGAGTTGAAATGAAGTACCAACAGAAGCTTATTGAAAACTTCAGCCAAGAAGTGGCGGTAAATAAGGTAAAGCTATCAGAATTCATCACTAAATTAGATCCAATCATATATGAAGCTGTAACCTTGATTCAAAAATTGAGCACAATTGAAAAGTTTATAGATCTAGCAAATAGTGCACAAAGGTTAACCACTGGTGGATACAAATCAGTTAAATTACATTATGAGAAGATCATAGAGATTAAAAGGTTAAGGAAGGAACTGTGGGAGGTAGAAACACACTTTAGGGAAGAAGTAACAAAGCTCCAAGCTCAACTTCTACCAAACCTAAAATTGCTCCAATAACATATCAGCTTAGCAAGGCAACTGATAGCAACTCCCAAGATGCCTATAGCAGACAACATCTATGATATGCACTCAAAGATCACACTTGAGCACATGGCTCTGGAGAACCTCAAAGAACAATGGGAGAAAATGATGGAAGACATGAAGTCTTCACACTCCCATATTTTGGATAAGCTCTATGGTAAATACCTTTGCCCTTATTATCAAAAAAGGGGGAAATGATAAGAGTACTAAATAAAAAGGGGGAAAATAATGATATGTATATTCATTCATTCAGATGGGAAAAAGGTAGATATGTATATGTATAGTTATATGGGGAAAATGATAGTACTATACTGTACAAAGGAGAAAATGATATATATATATATATATATATATATATATATATATATATATATATATATGGGAAAANAGAAAAAGATATATATATATATATATATATATATATATATATATATATATATATATATGGGAAAATGATATGTAGAAAGAAAGATATCATATGTACAAATATACTGACATATACATAGGGGTAGTCATTAAATGACTAAAGATTATATATGTTGTACATACTTAACATTTTGTTAGTATTTTGCACATATCAATTTTCTATACTAATGTTAAAGTGGGAGATTGATGACATTCATTTGTCATTAGTATGCAAACAACACTTTCGGTAAGCCTACACCAAAATACAAGACAACATAAAATCAAAGATCAGATGATAGAGATCACTAAAGATGACTAAGTGCAAAGCAGACCGATGACACAATTTAGTATGCAAAACGAAATTGTAAATTAGAAAGATAAAAAGGAACCTGATGTGCAGGATACAGTGTAGAATGATAGAAAGATATAGAGAAAACTAACAAAACCAAACCAAAATAAATTCAACTGAATTATGAGCAGAATCGACAGTCAAAATCAAAAGTCAGTTGTAGCCCGCAAAAAGTGGATCTGACTTTCACATCAGATAAAGCAAGTGTATTCTATTTATAGGATATTTATTTGTTTTAAATCCATTTCTTTAGGGACAAGAAACATGAATTTAAGTGCTTTAATCAGTCTAACTCATTTAAAACACATAGATTAGGAGATCTAGGTACAAGTTGTAAACCTGATCTTAGAGTTAACATCATTTTTATCAAAACTTAATGAAGTCAATCCGTCTATAAATAGATGATGCAATCATTCATTATACATAGATGTGAGAATAGAAAAGAGAGAGGAGAACATGAATGAATCATATGAGCACATCTATGGATTAGATTGAGAGTTTCAATAACATTAGCAACAAAAGGAGGATTTGGTTATCAGAACCAAGAATAGAGGAAACCGATAATCAAAGGTATTATTCAATCACAATTAGGTGATAATATTTTTTATGTAAACTAAATTGGATCTGTATTAGCAATAGAAGATTGCATTTACCAGGTCACTTTGTAATTTTCTATCATTCTAAAAACTGGAGCAAAGTGTAAAAATCCTTTCAAGGAAGGTGGATTTAACAGTCCAACTACAAATCTCCTAACCGAGTGCACAATTAATAGTGTTTCTAAAGCATGATTATTGCTGAGTGCTTGGGGAGATATATTGACAGTGCTGTTAAAAATGAATACCTCAAATGGATAAAGCCTTCTTCTTCCAATCATGTGTGCTCCCACCAAAAATTTGTGGATGACTCTATTTTTATGGGTGAAACTTATATAAATGAAGCTCGAAATCTCAGAAAGATCCTTAACAATTGTAGTAAGGCTACTAGTTAGATCATCAATTGGAATAAAATATTTATTTATTTTATTTAAAATCCTGAATATAGACAACACAAAATAAGTAGAATTATGGGATGCGAAATAGGCCAGCTCCCTGCTACCTATCTAGGTCTCCCACTTGGGCTTCATCCTCCTGATTCTTTTTGGAGCTCCCTTGTGAACAAATTTCACAAGAACTTGCAGGTTGGAAAGGGGCAATGCTCAGTCAAGCTGGTAATGTTCAGCTCCTAAAATATTCTCTTCAGAGTATGCCTACTTATGTTCTTAGCCTTTTTAAAATTCCTAATAAATTCGCTGAGGTAATAGAGAAAATTCAAAGGCACTTTCTATAGAATGGGGTGGAAAAAACTAAAAGATTTTCTCTTATATCTTGGGACAAAGTTTGCATGCCTAAAAATAAAGGAGGCCTGGGGATAAGAAAAATTAAAAGTATGAATGAAGCTCTCCTTGCCAAACTTGGCTGGAGGGGTTTCACCTTGAAAGGGAATGGAATGCTATTTGCCATAGAAAATATAATAGGAACTCTAACTCTATCAATGATTTCCTTATCTCTGAAGACTTCTTGGTGCGATCTAGTATATGGAAGAATGTTATTAAAGAAAAAAACACTATCAGGAGAGGTGTTAAATAGAAAGTGGGTAAAGGGGATAAAGTGGATTTCTGGGATGATATTTGGATTGGAAATTAGGCTCTTGCTATGAATCCTTTATGGGCCCCCCTTGCTGATACCTATAAAGACATAATAGGAACTAAGTTCATGGACTATAGAATTAATGGGGAGTGGAGGGACTTAACAATTGTTGATGATGCCCTTCTATCTCTGAGTAATACACTTAAAGCTATGATATTAAATTCTGAGGAAAATTCCTTAAAATGGAAATACACTCCTAATGGTTGTATTACTATGGGATCATCCTACAACCTCAATTATGATAACTGTGAAAAGCCTTTTTGGGCAAAGGCTTGGATCAAAGGGTTTACACCTAAGATGAATTTTTTTTTTGGATGATGATTCAAAACAAAATCCCTACTCTTGATAACCTCAAGAGTAGAGGGATGTATTTAACTAACATGTTCCTATTGTGTAGGAAGGAGGAAGAATATATTAACCATTTGTTTATTCACCGCAACTATCCTAATGAGATTTGGTCATATTGGATGAAGGAATTTAATATGGATTGGGTCTTACCTTCTAATATGCAGAACATGTTCAACTCTTGGGAAATAAATAGCATGTATGAAAGTATTAGAAAGGTATGGAAAATTTCCCTCCCCCACATTACCTGGGCTGTCTAGAAAGAAAGAAATGACAGAATCTTTAGAGAAAAAGCTCCACCTCCTAAAATATTATACAGGAAAATCCAAAGCATGATTATTGAGAATATCAAAATCATGAAGATGAAAGGTTATTCTAGAGGGGGAGAGGATGGTGCTACTCTTAAAAGATGGGGTATTCAAATGAATGAAGAAGAACATAACAAAAAAAAAGAGGAGGTGGTATGGGAATGCCCCCCGATGGGATGGAATAAGATCAACTTTGATGGGGCATCAAAAGGTAATTTGAGCATTGCTAGATGTGGGGTGGTCATCTGGGATGAGAAAGTACATTGCAAAGCAATGAGGGCCATTCCAATTCATGTTCAAAATAACCATATGGTGGAGGCTTTGGCTTCTCTCAATGGTCTACTTCTTGCTAAAGAGCACAACTGTAAAAAGTTTGGCTTGAAGGATACTCCCTGAATATTGTCAAGGCACTTAATAAAATTTCTATCCTCACTTGGCCGATTAGAAATATTATTGAAAATGAAAAATCTATAATAAAGACCACGAACAAGTGTATTATTACACATGTATACTGAGAAGGTAATGAAAGTGCTGACTGGGCGGCTAATTTTGCGTGTAAAACAAATCATATTTTTACATGGCAGAATGAAATCATCTTGTCGTATGATATCAAATCCCCTATGCACAAGGATATGATCTACGAAATTCAGAGAAGTGAAAAAGAAATTAATAAAATGATTTTAGCTAATATGAGTTTTGTAAGGCCTAATTATTATGTGTTCATCCTCTTTAATGCCACTTTTCATCGACATGCTATTTCACACAGATTCTGGGTGTCTTCAAAAATTTTGGTTATGTTATAAGAAAGGAGAAAAATAGAGAAACTAAGCAAAGAAAAAATTAGAGTGACAAGTTTAGTAGAAACAAAATGGGAAGAAGAAAGAAAATATACAAGCCCTCTGATTGTAGTTAGTGGAAGCAAAATGTGAAAGTCTAGGATATTTTGTAGAAGGGGGATTTTGCAACTTACATGGAGAAGTTGCGTGGGTGTAGCCCTGATATTACTACCTTTTTTATGAGAAATTGGAAGGAAGGGAAGATATACTTCAACAATAAATGGATTTTCATCAATGAGGAGCTTATTGCTGAGGCCATGGGCTTACCCATGGATGGGATGAAGTTCTACTGTGATCATAGCTATTCTCATAGAGATTATGAGATATTTTTAGAGAATGATGAAGAGGCAGCCAGATTGGAAAATAAGGTAAGAGGTTATTTCAGTCTTAATAACATCAGTCATCCATAGAGTTTCATTTTATATGCAGCTATTAGTTATTTAACCCTAGATGGGAGATTTTATAGGGCCTATGGGCATCATTTCATTATCCTGAATCACTTTAGGCATAACGAGAATATGAGCATCCATTTTTATCTTATGAGCTCATTGAACATTACGATGAGATATTTCCAAGATGACCCTCATGGGGATCATGCCTCTCATCAGGGGCCGATGGTTTTGATTTATAATGTGTTAAAACTGAGGAAAATTGAGAAGACTATTTTTAAGGGAAAGATTCTTAATGATGTGGATACTAAAGACGAAGACTTGGGTGAAAAATTTGAAGCTGATACTGAGGAAGATATGAAACCAACTAGCACTAGATGGATAAGTAGCATGAAGGGAAGGTCTTCTAAGAGGACCCCTAAGAAAACATTGGATTATGCTAAGATGGATTCTAAGATGGAGGGTTTCAGAACCGATGACGAATATAACAACCCTAAGGGCAACAAAAAAAAGAAAGCTAGCCTTAGGGAAAAGAAACCTTGCTGCTAAGAGAACCAAGAAGAATAAGGGATTCCTTGTGTCCTCTGATGATGATAGTTTAGAGACCAAGGAGAAACTGGATAAGGATCTGGAGGATGAAGCTAAAATTAATAGCAAGGATGATGAAAAAGATGATAGAACTTAGGGGAAGGACAATTTTACCACCACTGTAGATAAAAAGGATAGATTTAATGTTGGTATAGATCAGAAAGACAACATTCTCTCCTTTGGTAGATTTATGGCTACCATAGCATAGGATACTATGAATATGAAGGCTAAGCTTCAGGAACAAGGGAAGATTGTAATATGGTCAAGATTATGACCTTCAGAGAGGAGCCTATAGCTACCAGTTTGAAGAAGTAGACTAAAGTGATCAACAAAGGGGAAGCTTTTGGGGAGTTGGGAACTAAAGTGGTGACCATGGAAGAAAAGATTAAAAAAAATGAGCAAAAAGGCAAAGATTAGTAATAATGAGGTTTTCATTACTAATCTAGAAGGGAAAATGGAGAAGATGAACATGACGCTTAAAAAGATAAGTGAACAAAGCTTCAATATTCTGAAAGTCTCTGCTGAACAGTGCAAGAACTTAATGGACAAGATTGAGCTTAATAGGGGGAGGAGAAAAAGGAGCCCAAAGAGGGTGCGGTTTGTAGTATCAGAACCTATGCTAGTATTAAGAAGAAAGACACTGATCTTGAAGACTTTAGTATTTTTTGTGGGAAACATGGAGCTTCTCGTAGATCAGGTGAAAGAACTGATAGAAGAAAGCTAGTTGTTTTCTTTTGTGCTTTCCATGTTTTCTATCTTTTTTCTAGAACTATCTTTTTCTATTTTTGTTTTGTGTGGCCTAGAGCCCTATCTTTGTCCTTGTTTTGTCTTTTGGTTGTTGGTTGATCATTAATTCCTATCTTCTAATCTTTTGTACAAGGTTTCGGGACCTTTAAAATCTTGCTTTTACTTAATCAAAATAGTTTTGTTAAACTTGTTAACATAGTAGACTTTAACAGGTCTCCACAGATACTATTAACAAGGTAGATCATCACAAGTGATCAAAATGTAAGCCTTAACTGGCCCCTTCCAATCTGCAGATAGAGAATATTTTTTTGGTGCCATCCCCAACATAGTTTTTACTTCCTAACAGGAGTTTTTTGCGATATCATATCTTGTGTTATGTGTCATTTACTTTCACGAATGTTTCTATGACTGATTCACATGTATGTTAATATTATGAATTGATATAACTCACATCAAGATAGTATAGATAAGATTTAATGGATATGAAATTGATTACAAAATTTAATTGAATAAAGCATACAAAATTTTTAGAGGTACTGATTCACCCCTCCCCTCTCAGTATATACTTCCCATTAATCCCAACACTTCATTACCTAATTCATATCCTTCATGTCCTGATAACCTTTTTTGTTCATATCAAGCCTATAAACATCACAAGATTCTTGAGCTAAGCATGTGTCAGATGGATCTTAACCATGGTTTTTTTCCTACACCTTTCATGCCTACTTTATCCATCACTTCTAGTTCTATTAATCAAGTTCCTAGTGTTTCTTCTCAGCCTATTGAGAATCCTCCTAGTCCTCCTCTAGAACCTATGAAGGAATCCATTATTGTTCCTCCTAGTTCTCAACATGTTTCAAACAAAGTGAAACATAATAAATCTGCCAATGAATTTCATAAGAAGCATTAGGCTAAAGCTAGGGCCCGTACCTCTGATCTTCACAGTTCTTCACCTTCTTTTGACTAGCCTATGCCTGATGCGTTAGAATAAGTTAATGTTAATGTTAAGATGAATGATTATGATGATTCCATTTGCATATTAGATTCTATTTTAATTAATATTGATGAGGAGGATACTCTTGATGAGCCTACTGATGCTAATGATGAATATGAGACTATTGATCTTAATACTGATTTACCTCATATGCTTTCCACACAACTGATAATTACACCTAGTATCGAACATCATGATTCTCAAGAGGATCCTTGTTTGGAACTGGCTATTATTCCTACTGTCTTAGATATAGTCCCTCTTGCGAGTCGCCCACCTTCCCTAAATGATATAAACCAAGGTGGGTAGAGTAGGTGATGCACTTGATTGACTTGTCCTCCATGGTAGCCTTTTATGCATTTTCTTGTTGTACTATGCTTCTCCCTTAATGTGTTTGCTAAATGTTTGTTAGATTCTTTTATACAACCCTTCTTACTTTGTTGGTGCAAGGTGTTAAAGGAATCACACCTATTGTACTATTCCTCTATATGTATCTCTATTCTTCTATATGTTTTTTCATGTTATGTTTTCCCTGTGCTATTGTTTTTAAATGTTTTCCTTGTGTAGTCCACTTGGATCCACGACATGGTAGCATTTTTTCTTTTTGGTCTCCATATTGTGGTCCAAAAAGACTGGTTCTACTTTCTTTGGGGAATGATGTCAATTCATTTTCTATAATATCATACATATATATATTATCTTATGATCATATTGATCCCACGGTAAATAGATCCCTTTTTTTCTCTGTATGTTTATATGGTATTTCCCTTGATTTGTCTTCCTTTGGGGGCATCTCGTAGTGGAAACATAATCGACAGAGTTGTTTATGTTTTTGTTAAATCCATTGCTCCTGTTAAAGTGTTAGCAATGACTTTAACATGGGGGCATATGCTCTACTCAATTTTTGCATACACACACTTTCAAAATATTTTCAAACTTAAAACTTAATTTTTTTTTCCCTTTATGGATTAGAGACTAATCCTTAAAACATGGATTTTTACTTTACAAGATCTCTTGATTCCTCCCTTTTTACTTTACAGGATCTCTCGATCCCTTCATTTTTACTTTATAGGATCTCTTGATCCCTCCAGTTTCAATTTACAAATTTTTTGATCCCTTAAGGTCAGGAAGGTGTCCTTAAGACCAGATCTCCCTTGATGGGTTGACTAGTGAGTAGCCACATTCACTAGGTTGTTCAACTTCATCTTTCCAATTGCATTGTTTCCTTCTGTGATTCACAATGGGACATAAGTTCTTATTGGGTAGGGTAATCTCTCTCTCTCTCTCTCTCTCTGAATAGCATTGTCTCTCTTATTATAATCTTGGGTTGACATAGACTTAGGTCCCTAGGGGCTTGAGGATTTTTTTGTCCCTTCAGTTTTAATAAGATCATCTTTCCTTTGTCATCTCCTTTACAAAGAGTTTGCATTGAGTCCATACTCTTGCTGAAGTGGGGGATAAATGTATAGTCAAAAAATGGAAGAACTTCCATTTAGTACTAGTTTATCCTTGTGAGAAAGTGTTTTGGGGTCATTTCAAGTGCCTTGAATGGGTCTCTGATTTAGATCTGGCTATGTCCCCCTATTCTGCCCCATTTTCTACTTCTCTCTGGCCCTTTTTTGGCATCTTGAACTATAAATCTGAGATTCTTGACCTCAGAGTCAAGGTCAACCTTTTGGTGCAGGGTCAACCTTAACCCTGACCTAGGTTAAGGTCAACCTTGATCCTGACCTAGGGTCCAGATTTTAGGTTTCTGGGGTT
This sequence comes from Thuja plicata, assembly GCA_018584345.1. Lineage (NCBI taxonomy): Eukaryota > Viridiplantae > Streptophyta > Pinopsida > Cupressales > Cupressaceae > Thuja > Thuja plicata. The sequence continues at coordinate 1,022,190 of MU224650.1, read as the reverse complement.
TCCAAATGTCAGGCTTTGGAAAGATTTAATTCCCGCTTCTGGGTTAGCTATTTCGGTCTTCAAGGCGGTGACTCTTGAAATTATATTTAATATAGGTCCACTTCTAGGGGTATAGGTCTAATTGGAATTTAATTCTCCTTTGTAGGCCTCTCTATAATATTGTGCCCTAGATTTGTATATAAGGAATCTTTGTCCTCTCATTTTCTCTAACCACGAAACCATAAGATGCAAGAAAGAAGCTAAGTGAAATCTAAGACTTGAAACCATGAAATGATAAGAAGAAAGACTTGAAGCAAGATAATAATCCATTGAAGCAGTCATCTATACTCAAGCATTCAAGCACTTTCAAGCATTCAATTCATCAAGGAGATCCATTGGTAGCCATTGAAGGATTCAATCTCTATGGAGCCCTCTTGCTGAAGATTTCTCCATCCACATCCATGCAAGCCTCTTCCTATTCTTAGATCCATTCAAGATTGGTGTTGAAGATATAAAATCCATTTATTTGAGACATCCCACATTCTAAATTCTACATTGATTTGGTGGATACATACTTGTGGGTTCAAGGATTCGAATCCTCCACAAGGGTTTCTATACAAGCAAGGTGAATTATTTCATTTACTTTCTTTATTTGTGCAATTTCAATTATACTTTAAGGTTAATTCCAAAACTAGAGTTTGACCAAGGAAAACCCCTCCCCATAACAAAAAAAACCATTTTTCTTGCAGGAACAAGTACAGGGCAGAGAATTGAAGTGCAGATCTAGATACCCATTTCAGAAAACTTTTAGGATCCGGAAACAGATCTTCCTTTGAACTGGGTAGGGAACAATCAATCTTCTGGGGTGGAATTGACCTTCTATTCTAGGTCAAAATCTACCTTTTGGGGTAGAATAGACCTTTTGTTTTGGGTTAGAATTGACCTAGGCTAGATCTGGAAAACTTTTCTGGGTTTTCTCCATCTCTGTATTTTTGTGCCTAATCTAGTTACAAAATATCTAGAAACTCAGTGCAGACACCCAAAAATAGCATTCTTTAGATCTGTTACATTTTTAGGTTAGTACTTGCCTTCTACTTCATTTCAATTAAAGCTTTATTATTTCTAGATCTATCACACACTCTTATTCATAAAATGAAATCTAGGGTTTTGGTCTTCATCCTTATTCTTAATAGGTTGATTTGTTTATGCATTGATCCTTTCTTTGAGTTCAATCAATTTGGATCTTCCCTTTATTAATTTAGGATTGAGAGCGACATCTTATATTCCCACACCCCACACACATACATTCATTATTTTATCATCATCTACATTTTATACCTCTACAATACACACTTCTTCATTTTACCTATTTATAGTAACCTTGGGGTCACTTATTGGATCCAAGGATGTATGTAAAGGTCAAGGACCTAGAAGGATGCCTATGTTTGTAATATGGCCATTAATTCTATTAAATCATGTAATTCCACTCAAAAGTGCAAAGATACAAAAAAGATGTGAAATTGCATTTTATGCAATTATGGCCTATAAGGCCCATTGTGGGATTGAAGGGTAGTTAAGGAGTTTAAATGTTTCCTAAGGTCATTTGAGGACCATTATAAGTGATATTTGTGTCTAAGTTAGTAATTTTTTGAAGTTGACAACCTATTCTTATTATAAAAGTTGTAACAGTCAGTTACAACTGTCTTTGGTCAGTTTGGGAGTTGGTTAGAGAGTAGTTTTCAAGTTTTTGGACCCATTTAATGGAGATAAACATTATTTTGAAAGTTATGTAGAGTTTGGGTGTGAGGAGAATCATTGTAGATGGTTTGAATCAATAAAGAAATAACATTCTTGCAAATAGTCATGTTCAGCCTGTGAAGTATAGTCATCAATTGTGTGCTTCACTTTGTCTATTTTATAAGTTCAATGGATCATTGAATCTCCCACCCCTTTGGCTTATGTGATTGGTGGGAGGAGTAAAATAATGTATATTATCCTTGTATGATATTATTTTATGTAGGGATGTGAAGGAATGTGGAGGAGAGACCACAAGGATGGAGTAAGTTGCTGATTGGAAGTGTACAGTTTGACACCAACAATTTATGTGAACAAATCTCAATAGGATGGGGGTATTTTATGTTGTATCTTGGATATTAGGGTCCATGGGGATGTGTTAGATCCATTGGGTGGAACTAGAGATATTTTCAAGTGTCCTTGTGAACAAGCCCTATCCTAGGGACCCTAGAAGGGAGGGTTTGATACCTACAAGCATATGAAAGTCTTGGTGATCCAAAAAATTAATAATCCTTAGTTTTTTTTCATGTACTAAGAATTTTACATGGTTAAGAATCAAGGGATAAATTACTTGTATAGTTTTCTTTGTAAATGGGTGCCAATTATGCCTATTTGTGTATTGCAAGTGTATTGGATCTGGTAGTTGGTCCAAAGGAACATACCTTGGGTTTGGGATATGTCTTGTAACAATGAAAAGGGTATCTAAAACCATTGAGAGTTTCCCTAGATGTTTATAAATTTTGTGAGTTAAAGGAAGATTACTGACTGGACACAGCTACAAGGAGATTAGGCTCTTGGAGCGAGTTTGAATGAATATATCTCAACCAGACTTGTGGATACCCATTTTGGAAAACTTTTAAGATCTGGAAATAGATCTTCTATCATATTGGGTAGGGAAGAATAGATCTTCTGTGGCAGAATTGACCATATGTTCTGGGCAAGAATCTACCTTTTGGGGTAGAATAGACCTTCTATTTTGGGTCAGAATCGACCTAGGCTAGATCTAGAAAAGTTTTCTAGGTTTTCTTCATCTCTGTATTTCTGTGCCTGATCTAGTTGCAGAATCTATGGAAACTCAGTACAGACACCTGAAAATAGCATTCTTCAGATCTGTTACATTTTGAGGTTAGTACTTTCCTTCTACTTCATTTCTATTAAAGCTTTATTTTTTCTAGATATATCGCACTCTTATTCATAAAATGAAATCTAGTGTTTTGGTCTTCATCCTTATTCTTAATAGGTTGATTCATTTATGCATTGATCCTTTCTTTGGGGTCAATTAATTTGGATCTTCCCTTTATGAATTTAGGATTGAGAGGGACATCTTATCTTCCCATAGCCCACACACATGCATTCATTATTTTATCATCATCTACATTTTATACCTCTACAATACACACTTCTTCATTTTACCTATTTACAGTAACCTTGGTGTGACTTATTAGATCCAAGGATGTATGTAAAGGTCAAGGACCTAGAAGGATGCCCATGTTTGTAATATGGCCATTAATGCCTTTAAAACATGTAATTCCACTCAAAAGTGCAAAGATACAAAAAAGATGTAAAATAGAATTTTATGCAATTATGACCTATAAGGCCTATTGTGGGATTGAATGGTAGTTAAGGAGTTTAAATGTTTCCTAAGGTTATTTGAAGACAATTATAAGTGATATTTGTGTCTAAGTTAGTAGGTTTTTGAAGTTGAAAACATATTCTTATTGTAAAAGTTGTAACTATTGAGCATTGTTTTGACACGAGCCAACTTGCTAGGATCTCGAGATTCAATTTCCTCTCTTGAAAGAATAATGACATCATTCCCAAGGTTCTCTTGGGTTGGATCACAACGTGCATGGTTACTCAATTGAAGATAAATGTGTTTGTTCATGAGGAGGCCTTTGCTGGTTCATTCAAGACATCAAGCTGCAAAACACTTTAGTTCTTTTTTGGTATTTTCCGTTTTAACATATGGGTGTTGTAAATAGAATGCGATTTTGGTATTTTAAGATGTTTAGATTTTCATAATTTAAGAGACGGAAGAGAGTGGGGATTTGAGTAATGAGAAATAAGCAAATGACTAAAAATAAAGTCCTATGGACATAAACTGTTGTAAAACCCTTCCTTGCGAATTGAATGATGGGATAGATTTGGAGTAAACCCATGAAGCATAAATTAGACCAAGTCACAATTCACTCCCCATAGATGCAATCATTTGGAGAGAAGACATATTAACTCGTACAAGATATTCAAAATCATTCAAATCATGAAGCCACCAAGATGTGCGCACCCATGAGATAGATTTATCATTAAGCCCAGAGATGATCTCTTCCATGCATTAATCACAAAAAGATAAAGTAATAAACATCAAAATCCAACTAAAAGAAACATGAATTCAAAGTGCAATAAACAAGAGGCTCTCTGAAAATAATGAACAATGCAAGCATATTCAATAATTTTGTATAGGTAGCGGCAATTCACACACCACGAATGAAGCACCAAATGTATATCTTTATTGCATTAAGAATCCAACCCTTACATTGATTTTGTGATTACAATATATAGAATTTGATCCACAACTCTATTTTCTGAATCTAGGGCATCAGAGAGAAAAATAAATTAAACTAAAACTTTACTGGAAGAGAAACTAATTTTAACTGACACTAGCTAACTTGCATAGATCCATGAACCCATTTACAATCAATTTTTCCATGCAAGGAGGGTCAAACTTGCCAAGAAGAAAGAGAAAAGAAGATGGGGTTTCTTCATAAAACTTAGAGTCTTCTTCTTGTTTCTGGAAGTCTTTCTTGGAATCTTCATCTGGAAGCTCTTCTGAAAGTGGAGACTGATAGGGAACCCTTAGTTGCTTCAAAATGAACTCAAGATGACCATCAATTAGATTTGGAGTTCAACTAGTGTGAAAAATGTGATCTCGCTAGAAAAACCTTTTTTTTTGGACCCTGACCTCAACCCCAAAAATTTTCTAGTGTCAAATATTATAAATGTTTATCATCAAAACCTTGGTCTAAAGTTCAAATCTGTCAGAGGTTGAAAAGGCTAAAATAATCAGAAGGCCGAAAGGGTTGAAAACTCAAAGGGGCAAAAGGCCAAAAAATTTAAGGGCCGAAAAGCCAAAAATTTTGTAAGGCCGAAGGCCAAAAATCCTAGAAGGCCGAAAGGCTAAAGGGTTGGATCGTTTATGTGGGCCAAAAGGCCGAATGACCAAAAACTCCTTTAGGGAAATCTTGAAGTGTGGGGGACTTCTTTTCCAAAACTTCTTCATGGTCCAAAGGGTCAATTTGAGAACATCTCTTGGTGTGTAGCCCTGAGCCTTTATATGATCTCCTAGACTTCCTCATATTTTATTTCTTTCCTCTTTTTCCTATTAACCTTTCGTTCCTACTTTTCTTTAAAGGCAGTTAGCTCAGAAGCAAAGAATTGGATTTCTTCTATGTGATTGGCCATCTTCATCAGTTCTTCATTTGAATAGAACAACTGTTGCATGGCTTCCTTGGTCCTTGTACCTGCCATAATGTCCTTGAATTTTTGTACCACTTCTTTGGATGGTCGTAAGACATGCTTATCTTCATCCCGATATAAGCCAAGGCCAATCCCCATGAAGAAGATATCTATTTCTTTGACCCATTCCAAGACCTCCTTCTACTTATCCAATATAGAAGCTTGAGATTTCTCATAAATACCAACTATCTTGGTCATGCACTTGATCCATGTCTCAAATTTTTCCAGCTCCTCACCTTCATATATTTTTACCAAGATCTAGAAGCATTGTTTTTTGATGATCTGTAGATCTTGGAGGGTGGCTCTCTATTTTTTGGTCTTTGATTCTAGGCCACCATCATTTGTCAACAAATATATAAAATTTTTAGCCTCTATTAGAATAACCCTATAAGGTTTGAATATTTTCTTGATAGCACCTTCCCGATATTTCTCAAAAACCTCCTTCTAATCTGCACTTGCTTTGATGAAGGAGGGAGTTAGTCCTTCTAGTAAGTCTGGGGTGTTTCTTTTATTCAATACTAATTATTGTGAGGCCTCTAGGAAGTTAGGGTCAATGGGACCAACTAGTTTGTGGATGAGCTTCTTCATGGCTACTTTTGTTCTGTCAAGGCCCTTATGGTCTCCTTGTCCTTACTCATGAAACCTAGAGCATGTTTAATCCCTAAGGCTTCTAGTGTCTTGCTCCCTTCCTTAGTAGGTGCCCCCAAATCTACCTCTTCAAATGTATATTCTTCTGAAGTAGTTTGGTCTTGAGAGGTGCTGGCGGATGGGATTGCAACCTGTGCCTTCTAGTGTCCCCTAGTGTCCTGGGTAACATAGGACATTGTCCATGCTGGTAATATGATTTCTACCCGATGAAAGGCTTTCCCTAAGAATTCTATATCCATGTTTTCCCCTTCATCTTCATCTAAGTAGGTTCTCATCCTAGACTTGATTTATTTGGTAAACCAGGTGGGTCTACTAGATGCGGTGACCGGATCATATGGGGTAATCTAAAGGATTGAATCCCAAATTTTGGGAACCTGGAGTCACCTCTTTATCCAGTCACTCTTCTTATTCCTACCTCTATTCCACTTTACTTTCTTTTCTTTGGTATTTTTCTTCTTCTCCCCTTTCTTCTTCTGCCTTGTCTCCCTCTTGCATTGCCTCCTCTTGTTTTTGCTAACTTTTGTCTTCTTCTCCTGAGGAATTAACTGAGGCTTCAATATTGAGACCAGTCATAACCACCACTATGGTTTCAAGGGATGATGCAACCTCTTTGGTTACCGATACTCCTGGTGTTGGGATGTGGCAAGTCAAAGGGCTTAGCAGTGGTGGAGTAGATGTTAGGAAATTTGGGATTGGAAATGGGAGAGTATTTGGTGGAGTGGGGATGTAAAGGGGTGTTATAATAGTATTATTCCCTGGGGTAGGCTCATTGGTAGTCACCCCTTGATTTATTGGAGTGATGCAGTGCAAGGTAGGAGAATCCCCGATGGAGATGTCCTAGCCCCCAGCAAATATCCACAAAATAGAAGATAATAACAATACAGAGATTTATATCCACACAAGGCAAATACTCATAATAAAATCATCATATTTTCATCCAACATGCCTGGCTGTAAGGCCTTCCAGGTTACGGCCAAATACAATGCAATTACAATAGAAACTCTGTAAGATCTCACAAGATCCAAACTAAAATCTAGCTAGCCCAGATCCACACACTGGTAGGAACCCCCAAGGAAGATCTAAACTTGTGCTCGCAAGCCCACCAAGAAATCCCCTTGTTTCCCAAGCCGCAGCCACTAGCTCTTCTCAAAACTCGCTTCTCCTCCTTTTCCTCTTCTCTAGGATGGATGAATGAATGACTAAAGACTTCCCCCACAACCCCTACTTATACCAATCTAAGCAACAGGTTGTCCCTAAACATAAATTAAATACAAATACCAAAATTAAATGCCACAAGTCGACCAACAACAACAATTAAATGCCCTAAATAGTTGTCTTAGTAAAATCACGATATCTCCTAGCTCCGGATGAATTAGGACTTGTGCTTCAAACCGTAGGTAGAAATCTAGGCCCTCTTCAATCCATGAATTTTTAATCCTCTAAATCTTTGTGGAAAATTACTTATATGGCTTGTAATAGGCACCAAATTCCTAAGCAAGGCTGATCTCCTCCCAGTCCATGCCAAGCAACCAAGACCATGCCAAGTTCCATTAAATACATAAAAAATAATTACCAAAGACCTAAGTAGGTCCAAAAAACTCTACCAAATCCCTCACACATGAAAATAAGTCTACACAACTCCATCAAATCTCCCAAACATGGAGGATAGCCAGCTACCCTAGGATGCTCCTGCATTAGACTCCCTAGGTGTAAAAAGATGTTCTCAATAGCTGGAAGAACATCGTTTGGGATTCAAAACATAAATCCCTAAATGGTTCTTCACATATATGTCCTCCAAGTCTTCAACTTTCACATTCTTTCCCTTGTTTTGCTGCTGCTTCTTCGTATCCATCCTTGAGGTCTCACAAGTTTTCTGTCCATGATGATCTCTAACCCTTTCAGAATCTGTCAACTCAACTCGGCTACCAATGCTTAGGTTCCTTCTACCAACCTCTTCCTTTTGCAAGGGAATTAGGGAATGCTTCCTACCATCTTTCACAATTGTAAACACATTCTTGACACAATCATGCATAGC
>MU224650.1:975761-1012171 GCA_018584345.1 Thuja plicata | reverse complement strand
CTGAACATAAATTAAATACAAATACCGAAATTAAATGCCACAAGTCGGCCAACAACAACAATTAAATGCCCAAAATAGTTGTCTTAGTAAAATCATGATATCTCCTAGCTCCGGATGAATTAGGACTTGTGCTTCGAACCATAGGTAGAAATCTAGGCCATCTTCAATCCCTGAGATTTTCATCCTCTAAATCGTTGTGGAAAATTACTTATATGGCTTTTAATAGGCACCAAATTCCTAAGCAAGGCTGATCTCCTCCCGGTCCATGCCAAGCAACCAAGACCATGCCAAGTTCCATTAAATACATAAAAAATAATTACCAAAGACCCAAGTAGGTCCAAAAAACTCTACCAAATCCCTCACACATGAAAATAAGTCTACACAACTCCATCAAATCTCCCAAACATGCAGGATAGCCAACTACCCTGGGATGCTCCTGCATCATGGAGACTCTTGATTCTCGAACCCTCGATCTGCCTTAGAATTATCTCCCACCTTGGGTCTATTTGGCTTTAGATTAGTGAATTGAATAGGAGGTGGAGTTAAGATTACCTATGGTTGAAAAAGATAAGGACCACCTACTTCATATCCAGTTGTATAACCTTGTGTATCTTGGCCCTGGTCTGAAAAACCTTCTAAACCCTCAAAGTCTGACATCTAGAACTCATCTAACCCTATAGCGTCTAAGGGGTTATCTTTCTCTTTAGGCTCCTACTATTGTTTCTGACTGATCTTTGTTTTTCTCCTTTTCTGAGACCTGGTCCCTTTAACTAGGGGAACCTCCTCCTCCTCCTCTCCTTGAGAGTCTTCCAGTACAATTTCCAATTGTGGAGGCATAACATTTTTCTTTCTTTTGTATGATTTTTTCCCCTTTCCGGTGATAGGAGGAGATTGTCCAAAAGTAGAAGGTCCCTCATTCGGTGTAACTTGTGCTTTTCCTATGGGAGGATCTATCTTTCTAGACATTCTTTTTTTAGGAGTCTTGGGCCTTAGGTTTGACCTGTACTCTACTACACATTCATGACCATACATCATGCTTGGCTTCTGTGGCGGCACCTTCTTGTATTGGGGCACCGTGTTTATCTCTTAGCATTGTTTATCTACCTTCTTGGGTGGATCCATCAATGTTTTTATAGGTATTGGGCTCATTTTGTAAGGCCTCTTGATCCATTCTTCTATTGTTCTCATTACATATATTTCGCATAAATTTATGTCATCATTCTCATCTTTGTCAACCTCTGCATTCATAATGGTTCAGTCATATATTTTTTCATCTATATAGATGGCCTCCAGGACCTCTTCTGAGTCATATTCCCAAACTTTTGGGGGAATAAGGGTCTTTATGACTTATTTGGCAAAGGTAAGAGTTATTCTACAATAATCCTAGGTTCTGACTTGATTATCGTCTATGTAGTTCATCTATTTATCCTCCAAGTGTGGTTTGTGAATGTAAAAATTGCCAATGATGTGGTTGTATGTACTGATAGGATCAAATGGAGGTTGTACTATGCCATAGAACTGCAGGGGGAAGTCATCCCACTCAAAGGATAAATATTTGAAGACCTTCATGTCCTATACGGAATAAGGCCCTAGTGAAATGGGAAAATCCCAATAGTGCTCCTTCTTGTGTTTTATAAGTTCATAGGAATCTGCAAGCTGCCAAGCCATTTCCAAAATGATTATGCAATTAGATGGATATCTAGGCAACTTATTCAGATTCACCATTGATCCTTCTATTTGAATGTATGTGAAGGATTTGAATTGTATGTAATAAGCGCCTATGGCCCTCACCTTGGCTGATGCTTCCTCTAACATCCTTTTCAAAAAATCACCCTCAATAGATCGGATGATTGCAAAAATGAAGGCATCATTGACTATCCGGTAGTCTAGGCTATGCTCAGAAATTTTTTCCCTTTTCTACAACTGGGGGTATACGATGTGAGGCCATGCATTGGGATTATTTAGTATCCCTCTCTTTATGAGCCCTGGGTAATCTGCCCTTGTTTCTAGTAGGTACACCATGTAGGTACTTATACAAAACTTAGGGTTGTGTTTTACCGCCACTAGTTGTTCATCCAACTTGTCACTAATGATGGTTCCCTAGTCGAACCTGGACCTGCAGCCCCTGAGTCTTTCTATGAGGAGAATCATCCAATTCTCTAATTGGACTTATTGGGGTAACCCATAGACTCAGCTTATCATTGTTATTGCAGCCTTGATGTCATCTTTCATGTATCCTCTCCTCAAGTTTATTTTGTCCAGCTTGTTTTTGGGGAGAGGTTGCTCTAGGTAGTAATTTTTAACTATTTCATAAGCCTCCTCCCCTTTGTTTCTGAACCATAAGTTTCCCTTTTCTATGAAGAAGTCATATAACTTTTCCACACCTTTGTGGAGATGGAAAACATCTTCTATGACATTAGGCCAGATATCCAGTACTATTTGGCCCTTTGTATTCTGGACCACTCTCTTGTCAGAGTCATAATGATTGGCCAAGGTCATGATTAGTTCAGGTGAGGATATAGCTACTGGGTGGGCTGCTACACTAACCAATCCCACTAATACTAGGGAGGTATAATCCTCTAATCTCCTGGCTGGTTGGCCACATCTTGTAAGGAAGTCATCCCAATCCATGTTCCCAATATCAGTGTTAGTAATCTCACTATGCTTGTTGGCAATCTTTGAAGGGGGAGTGTTCCCCTTTTATTGGTAAATTGAAAGAAAGCTAACTAAACAAAGAAAACATAGAAAAACTCTCTAAGTCACCAAGGATACAATTTTTTTGCACTTTCAGTTTTTCAGAAGCTGAAGACAATTTTAGAGGCCGAAAAGGCCAAAAGAGAAAAAAGCCATCATTCTCGGTGATTTCCTTTGGGCCTTTTGGCATCTGAAAGTCTGAAGGTTTTGTAGATGCCAAAAATCCAAAGTCCTGAAACTTGGAAACTAGGACTCAGAGACTTGGATGTATTGACATTTCAGACCTTTTGGGTGTCTGAAATGCCAAAAAGTCTGAGTCTCCAAAATAGCAATGAGGGACAGGACTTTCAGGGACTCGGTCCTGCCAGCGTTTCAGACATTTTGAGATCCAAAACACTGAAAGGGCCAAATCTCTAGCAACAAGACACATGACCAACTATAAAATGTTCAAGAAACCATTTCTCTTTGAGTGTTTCTTTTTAGTGTATTTCGGGATTAGGAAGACCAAGACTTGAACTTCTTCTTGTTGATCATTGATAGCTGTCATCACTTTGTCTTTTGGACACTGTTCTTCATGTTGCACATTTCTTTTAGAGAATTGACTGGGAAATACCCTTGCTCTAATTTATGGACTACTTTGGAATGGATCTGAGAACACACTAACCTAAAACAACAAACAAGCCCCAATAAAAGAAAGGAAGAAAGGATTGACAGCGAGGGCGACAAAGAAACAAAGAGAAAAGAAAAAAGGACCAAAAAAAGGGGGACTATGGTACAAGGGATGGAAGGCAGTCCCACTTAGGATTCAAAGTAATGTTTGAGGAATTTACCATTGACTGGAAATGTGGCCAACTCTCCATTCAATGTGCTAATCCTAAAAGTGTTTTCCCCTAGGATCACTTATATTTGATAAGGGCCTGTCCACAATCTTTGGAACTTGGTGTGGCTGTGTGGCTTTTCTTTCACCTTATCCCATGTGTGGACAAGGTCAGAGATCTTAAAGGCTTTAATGGTGTCTCTCTTGTCAAACCACCTCTTAAATATGGCTTTATATTTTGATACGTGTTCCAGAGTCGATGTTCACTTCTCCTCTAAGTTAAGGAGATTCATGAGCCAGACTTGGACTCGATCTTCTCCTCCCACATATCGGTCCATGAATCTGAGGACTGGGATTTTTAAGTTCATAGGGAAGACTGGTTGCAAGCCATAGACTAACTGATATGAAAATGTCCCTAGGGAATTTTTGATCCTTACGCAATTAGTCCACAAAGTGTACTTTAATTGCGCGTGCCAATCCCTAGGGTTGTCATCCAGGAGGTGCTTGATCACTATCATTAAGTTCTTGTTGGTAGAATTGGCTACACCATTGCCTTGTAGATAGTAATTTGAAGAAAAATTAAGGATTACCTGGTTCTTGAAGGTCCATTGTGTCAATGAGGCTGAAGAAAAGGAGGGAGCATTGTCACATACCAAATAAAATGGCATCCCAAACCTGGTTATGATGTGCTCCTCCAAGAATCTAGTCAAAACCTCTATGGTACAATTCTTCAGTGCTTGAGATTCTGTCCAGCATGTGCAGTTATTAGTAGCTGTCAGGATGAACTTGTGTCCTGTAGACAAAGGGGGGTTAATCATTCCAACAAAATCTAAGCTTTGTTGGGAAACAGGTGTACCTCATATACTGGTTGTAGGGGAATTGTGGGGTTTCTCTCTTTAGTTGCACTGGTTTTGCAAGTGTGGCAAGATCTCACATGTTTTCTTGTATCTCTAAATATTGTAGGCAAAAAATATCCTTCCCTTAATATTTGGTGAGTCGTTGCGTCAGCTGACCCATGTCCCATTCCATATTTGTCATGGAAATTTTCTAGGATTTGCTTTGCCTCGAGTCTATCCAAGCACCTTAGGTATAGGCCTACATAATTGCAATTGTATAGTTGTCCATTCTTCAACATGTAGGAGCTACTCTTGATTCTCAAGGCTCTTCTATGAGAACCACTCATTTCCCTTGGGCAACGGTTTTGTAGCAAATAATACACTATGTCTTCGTACCATACATCACTGATCACACCTTGATTAGTGTAGGTTTGGCAAACTAGTCCTTCTTCAACCTTGGAGATCAGATTCGTTAGGCCTTGGCCTCTTATTAGTTTCATTGGTTGGATTTCATGGTCAAGCTTTTGGAGGATGGCCATCCATTTTCCTCTCTACTCTCTCAGCTTGTTTTGCATCAAAAGGGACTTTACAGCTATGTCTGGAACTACCCCAATGATTTTACTTCTCAAAATGTAATGTCTAAATTTTTTTACCACTTTGACGAGAGTGAACAACTATTTATCTAGGTTTGGGTACTTGAGCTTGACATCTTTGAAAGGGAAACTCATAAAATCTATGGGTCTTTCATCTTCACTATTCTTCTTCTGTGTGAGGATGCTCATGCATTAGTGCTCAGATGCAAAAGAGTAAACCTTGAAAGGGATAGTATAGTCTGGGCTGAATAGGATCGATGCCATAGTGATGGCATTCTTAATCTCCTCAAAATACTTCTTGGCTAGAAGAGTCCATTCAATCTTGGCATCCTTCTTGAGCATGTCGTTCAACAATTTTACTATTTCTCCAAAACCACTAATGAACTTCCTTACGAAGTTGATCTTCATAAAGAAAGATTTCAGCTCTTTGTGGCTATGTGGCAGTGTCAATTTTTGAATGGCTTCCACCCTTTCAGAATCTATGGATATCCCCTTCTCTGACATGATATGTCCCAATATTTTTCCTTCAGTTACCCAAAATACACATTTCTTGGGATTGAGGGAAATCCTGAATTCCCTACATCTTTGAAGGCATTTTCTGAGGTCACTTAAATCGTCAGCTCTTTGTTTTGAGAAAAATGTGAGGTCATCCATATAGATGATAATGCACTTCCGAACTAGTCCTTTGAAAGATATGTCTATTTCCATCTAAAAAGTGGCCCCTATGTTAATTAGTCCAAAAGACATCTGGCAGTAGGCGAAGGTTCCCCATTTGGTTGTGAACATCATTTTCAACCTATCTTCCTCCTGCACCATCATCTGGTTGTAGCCTGAATAGCCATCTAGAAGGAAATAATTTGGGACACATTAACCTTTTGTAGTACTTTGTCGAGAGACAAGAGTGAGTAATTGTCCTTTTGAGAAGATTTGTTTAGGTTCCAGAAAACCACACACAATCTAATCTCTCCAGTTTTCTTTCTTACGGGTACCAGTTTCACAACCCAGGTGGAATGCCAGATTGGAAAGATGATCCTAACATCAATCAAATTCTAAACTTCCTTTTGAATCAAGGGTTCCATTGTAGGGCTCACAGGCCTTTGTCGCTGCTTGAAAGGCTTGGATTCTGGTTTCAGAGGGATGTTGTGTACTATGACTAAGGTGTCATATGTCTTCAATTCTTCATAGCTCCATGCTATGACATCTCGATATTTAGTGAGGAGCTAGACCATTTTCTCCTTTTCTTCTTTGGTTCCTACCTTTCCGATGTGGACCTCCCTAGGTTCTTCTTCTATGCCAAGGTTGTAGGTATCACATTCTTTACCATCTAAAGTTACATCTGGCCGTCTCCCTACTGCAGTATCATCACTATCAAAAATCCTCTCTAGTTCTAGCATCCCTTTGGGTATGGTGTTGGTTCTTACATTTATAACACCTTGATCATTAGGAGCTTTGCATTCAACTCTTTCATTACTTTCCTTTTCTTCGTTGATGATTTGTTTTTTGAACACACCGACACACTTGATAAACTCCATAATGTGTTGATCATCCTGGAAGACTTGAAATTTAGTGACATTGTCTAGAATGGCTAGAGCTATGACAAGTTCAATTGAGAATTTATTCAGGTTGGATTTTTCCATTGGATGTAATGAACTAGATGACATGGCCAAGGCATTGGCAAAGACATTTATTCTTCTTGGGATGGTTTTGATGTTGAAAGCGTCGAAGTCGTTGATCAGGTCCCATGCTCTATTTTGGTAGGTTGAGACCCTTTTTTCATTGAAAGTATACTGACTATGGATCTACTTGACAACCAATTGAGATTCCCCTTATACTATCAGGATTCTTATTCCTTTCTCATGTACCAGGAGGGGTCTGTGGATCAATGCTTCATACTCTACAACATTGTTAGTTCACAAAAATTGTAACCTATAAGCGGCATAGAAAGACTTACCTCTCGGGTTTATCAATTTGATCCCTGCACCTTCTCCCTAGTTACATTTGGAACCATTGAAGTTCAATTTCTATATTTGGGGTTGCTTGGTAGGATTGGTTTTGGCCAATTTTCCTTTTAGAGGGTCCTTGGTCTTAAGTCTCTGCACTTTCTCCCCATCACTGTCAGAAGAAGTTGATTCTCCCATACCTTGGGTATGCCTGGGTTTGGTGATCTCAAAACTTTCACCACCCTTGTCTTCTAGCATTCCTTTATAAGGGGGGCATGCTCCATCATCAGAGGTACTCCACTTACTAAGTATGTTTGAGGTCGAGCCTCTGTCATTGGAATCTGACCCACTATCTTGATCTTGGCTTGGGGTGATTGTAGGAACTAGGACATCTATCTCTGGTGGGATTTTATTCTTGTCCATTGTCTTGAGGATGTCCTTTTTTATTGTAGGGGTCTTTGATAGTTTACTTGACGAGGTGATTTCATTCAATACCCTTGATAATGCTTCCAGGGAAATGGGGCATGTGAACTTAGAATGGCTAGCTTGGTGTTATCGACAGTACCCTAATAGTAAAAAATTTTGGGATCTGTGTCTTGTCCCAAGTGTCATAGGCTAACCGTAGTGCTATTGATGAAGTGTTGGAAGATGTCATCATTGATACCTAACTCTAAGAGACCCAAAAGGGGGTGTGGTCTAATTGTAGGTCCTCTCAGATTCGGAACATGAGGATGTCATCCATCTGATAAGTGCCCAGGTTCATCTGGTTGAACATGACTTCATTTGGGGCATTGTACTCAATGTGTATTACCTTAGGCTTTACATCAATATTGATCTAGTTGTTTAGGACTCTCCATGGCAGCAACAGTTGAGTGAAATCTGTGGAAAGCCAACCTCTCAGGAACTTGGTCCATTCGTGACTTAACAACATCCCATAAGTTTTAGGTATGTCTACTATATGTACATCAATGTGCTCTTGTATTCTAGGATCTGCAACTAATTGGATGTGTACATCTTTAAGCACACTAATTACCTTGACCTCAGTTTTATCCAATTGCATGACCACTTGGTTTGTTACTTGGGGCACCATCCCCAACTTCTGACAAATTGACAAAGGCATGACATTGCATGAAGCTCCTGAATCAATCAAGCATTTGTGTAACTTTTTTCCAAATATCCATAAACTGAGTAAGAATGGTGGGACCTCCATCCTATCTTTGAACATAGCGGGGAAAGCCTCAGATGTGTTGATGTTGGATGTAGGTGGTCTTGTATTTTTGGTCGAGGAGCCAGGTTTTGAGTGGTCCAAAGATCTTAGAAGGGCCTCCTTTTGAGATGGGCACCCTTGCAGTAATTCAAACATAGATATGTTCACTTTGGTTTTCTTCAGTTCATTAACTACACTGTATTTGTCATTTGACCAAGTCACACCCCTGTAGCTAGCATACATACTTGTTGTAGGAGGTGTAGGACCATTCCAGCCTTTAGGAGGCATGGGTTTGTTACTAGCTCGAGGATCTGGTGGGGTTTGTTGTTTGCTTGGGCGAATACCGTCGGTGAGAGGTTCCTTTCTATTCTGAAGGTTGTAAGAATTTTTTTCATCATTTTGGAAGGCATGTACTTCTGAATATTCAGGTTCATTATCCCTCTGGAAGGGAAACACAAACTCATCTTCCCCTGCACAGGAATCTGAGCCATCCTCCTTTCCAAACTCATAGGAATCAAAAACCATAGTATTGAATTGCACCGGAGGCTCCTCTGGATTCTGGATGTAATGATCATGGGAGTTCCTCCCATACATGTCATTTCCTTAGTGTGAATTTGGATCCTTGAAAATATTAGGCTCTGATGCTTTGTAAGCATTAGCATTATCTGTTGGGATGCTACCATTATTGGGTCTAGTGTTCCATGGCTTGTTTTGTCTTTGCTGCCCAAATGTCTTATCTTGTGTATTGCCATTGTTGTTATTATATGTGTTGAAATTTTGATTTGGATTTTTAGGATATGTATTTGGACCGGTAGGTGCCCATTGATACCCACCTTGATTTTGAGGTGGATTCAACTTCATCTGGGTGATCTCATTGGTGAGTTGGGATAATGTTTTATTCACAACATCTAGTTCAGAGGCCATCAGAGTATTAGGCTCTGCTTGGGGAACAACTCTCTGCTCCACAAACACTGTCTTGTGAGCTTCATAACCTAGATAAGTAATAGATGGGGGTGTGGCTGCAAATTGTTATGCTGGAATGGGGTTCAACATAGGCGTGTGAGTGGCCAGAGCTTGATTGTTTTCTACAAATGAATGTGGGACACAAAGGTTATTCATGATAGGTACTGCTGCATAAATCCTTTCTTATGGTTCCATTTGTCGAGTGAACATGATGGATTCATTGTACACCTTTTCCATCATGTCTCTATCCACCGAGGGAAGCCTCCTCAGAAAGATTGAGGTAAAAGGATCCAATGCTTTTAAGTAAACTTGTATGATAACCTCTTCTGGTATGGTCTTCCAACTTCTGATGTATCTTATGAAAATAATGGTTGAACATAGTGATAGGCTTTTTAGGATCTTTCCTTGTGGTAATGAACTGGTGATGTGTCATGGCTAGATCCACATACAGTTTGAATTGATTGAGGAATTTGGTTTCAAACTCATTCCATGCAGAGATTGATCCCCAAGGTAGGTTTAAGTACCAATTGTAAGCGAACTCTCCCAAGGTGTATGGGAATAGACAACAAACAATGTCTTGGTGGGCAATCTCTTTACGGTTGTAAATTTCCTTGAAGGTGTGGATGTGTTCTTCCGCTGTCCTTGATTCACCATATATAAATTGTGTGCAAAATGTCTCTGGATTTTTGGGTAATTCATGGAGCTGCCCAACAAAATTTAGGGGTGAGCTGGTTGCATTGGCAAAAAAGGCCATCAGACAAGGTTGCTTCAAATTCTGTTTTTGCAAGTTCCAATTTTACTTTAGGGCTATGATGACAGTCAGGGCAGCGATATGTAATTGTTGTTCAAAAGAATTTTGAGACTCAGTAAGATGGGAAGAGGATTTTTCTTTTTTCTTTCCTTTGTCGCTACAAGATTTATGATGATGGGTGAGTTCAAGGAACTCACCTCTCTTCAGAGATGGTCTAAGCGCTCGCTCAAATCTCTCTAGAGAGAAAGATCCAATGTTATCTAGTTTTTGAGTCTTGATGCCCTCCTTCTAGCCCCACTTCTGTTGAGCATTGTTTTGACACAAGCCAAATTTATAGGATCTCGAGATTCAATTTCCTCTCTTCAAAGAATAACGAGGTTATTCCAAGGTTCTCCAGGGTCGGGTCACAACCTGCTTGGTTACTCAATTGAAGATAAATGTGATTGTTCATGAGGAGTCCTTTGTTGGTTCATTCAAGACATCAAACTGCAAAACACTTTAGTTCTTTTTTGGTATTTTCCATTTTAACATATGGGTGTTGTAAATAGAATGCAATTTTGGTATTTTAAGATGTTTAGATTCTTAGAATTTAAGAGACAGAAGAGAGTAGGGAGTAGAGTAATGAGAAATAAGCAAATGACTGAAAATGAAGTCCTATAGACATAAACTGTTGTTAGACCCTTCCTTGCAAATTGAATGATGAGAGAGATTTCGAGTAAACCAACAAAGCATAAATTAGACCAAGTCACAATTCACTACCCCACGGATGCAAGCATTTGGAGAGAAGACGTATTCACTCGTGCAAGATATTCAAAATTGATCAAATTGTGAAGCCACCAAGATGTGCGCACCCACAAGATAGATTTATTGTTAAGCCCAAAGATGATCTCTTCCATGCATTCATCATAGCAAGGTAAAGTAATCAACAACAAACTCCAGCTAAAAGAAACATGAATTTGAAGTGCAATAAACAAGAGGCTTTCTGAAAATAATGAACAATGCAAGAATACATTCAATAATTTCACATAGGTAGCAACAATTCACACACCAAGAATGAAGCACCAAATGTATATCTTTACTGCATTAAGAATCTGACCCTTACATTGATTTTGTGATTACAATATATAGAATTTGATCCACAACTTTGAATTCTGAATTTAGGGCATTAGAGAGAAAAAAAAATTAAACTAAAAATTTACTGGAAGGGAAACTATTTTTAACTAACACTAGATAACTTGCATGGATCCATGAATCGATTTACAATCAGTTTTCCCATGCAAGGAGGGTCAAACTCGCCAAGAAGAAAGAGAAAAGAAGAAGGGATTTCTTCAGAAAAATTGGAGTCTTCTTCTTGTTTCTGGAAGTCTTTCTTGGAATCTTCATTTGAAAGCTCTTCTGATGGTGGAGACAGATAGAGAACCATTAGTTACTTCAAAATTAACTCAAGCTGAACATCAATTAGATCTAGAGTTCAAGTGGTGTGAAAAAATGTGATCTCGCTAGAAACACCCAGTTTTTTGGACCTCGACCTCAACCCTGAAACTTTTCTAGTGTCAAATATTCTAAGTGTTTATCATCAAAACCTTGGTCTAAAGTTTGGATCTATCAGAGGCCAAAAATACTGAAATACTCAAAAGGATGAAAGGGCCAAAAACTTAGAGGGCCAAAAGGCCAAAAAAATTGAGGGCCGAAAGGCAAAAAATACTGTAGGGCCAAAGGCCAAAAATCTTGGAAGGCTGAAAGGCCAAAGGGTTCGATCGTTTACACAAGCCAAAAGGCTAAAAAATGATTTAGGGAAATCTTGAAATGTGGGGGACTTATTTTCCAAAACTTCATCGTGGTCCAAAGGGTCAATTTGAGAACACCTCTGGGTGTGCAACCTTGAGCCTTTGTATGATCTCCTAGAATTCCTCATAGTTTATTTCTTTCCTCTTTGCCCTATTAACCTTCTGTTTCTACTTTTCTTTAAAGGCAGTTAGTTCATAAGTGAAGA
Organism: Thuja plicata; assembly: GCA_018584345.1. Taxonomy (NCBI): domain Eukaryota; kingdom Viridiplantae; phylum Streptophyta; class Pinopsida; order Cupressales; family Cupressaceae; genus Thuja; species Thuja plicata. The sequence continues at coordinate 1,000,377 of MU224650.1, read as the reverse complement.
ATTGGATTTCTTCTACATGATTGGCCATCTTCATCAGTTCTTCCTTTGAATAGAACAACTATTGCATGGCTTCCTTGGTCCTTGTACCTGCCATAATGTCCTTGAATTATTGGACCACTTCTTTGGATAGCTGTAAGAAAAGCTTATCTTCATCCCAGTATAAGTCACGGCCAATCCCCGTGAAGAAGATATCTATTTCTTCGACCCATTCCAAGACCTCCTTATTCTTATCCAATATGGAAGCTTGAGATTTCTCATAAATACCAACTATCTTGGTCATGCGCTTGGTCCATGGCTCAAATTTTTCCAGCTCCTCACCTTCATATATTTTTACCAAGATTTGGAAGTGTTGTTTTCTGATGATCTATAGATCTTAGAGGCTAGCTCTCCATTTGTTAGTCTCTAATTCTAGGCCACCATTATTTTTCATTATATATATCAAATTCATAGCCTCTATTAGAATAACCCTATAAGTTTTTAATATTTTCTTTATAGAACCTTCCCCGTATTGCTCAAAATCCTCCTTACAATCTGCACTTGCTTTGATGAAGGAGGGAGTTAGTCCTGCCAGTAAGTCTGGGGCATTTCTTTTATTCAATACTGCTTGTAGTGAGGCCTTTGGGAAGTTAGGGTCAATGGGACCAACCATTTTGTGTATGAACTTCTTCAAGGCTTCATTTTGTTTTGTCAAGGCCCTTATTGTATCCTTGTCCTTACTCATGAAACCTAGAGCATGTTTAAGCCCTAAGCCTGCCAGTGTCTTGCTCCCTTCCCTAGTAGGTGCCCCCAAATCTACCTCTTCAAATAAATAGTCTTCTGAAGTAGTTTGGGCTTGAGAGGTGCTGGCAGATGGGACCACAACTTGTGCCTTCTAGTGTCCCCTAGTGTGCTTGGTGATATAGGACATTTTTCGCGCTAGTAATATGATTTCTTCCCCATGAAAGGCTTTCCCTAAGAATGTTATATCCATGTTTTCCTCTTCATCTTCATCTGAGTAGGTTCTCATCCTAGACTTGATTTCTTTGGTAAACTAGGTGGGTCTACTAGATGCCGTGACCGGTTCATATGGGGTAATTTGAAGGATTGAATCCAAATTATGGGAACCTGGAGTCACCTCTTTATCCAACCCCTCTTCTTGTTACTACCTCTGTTCCACTTTACTTTCTTTTCTCTGGTATTCTTCTTCTTCTCCCCTTTCTTCTTCTGCCTTGTCTCCCTCTTACATTGCCTCCTATTGTTTTTCCTAACTTTTGTCTTCTTCTCTTGAGGAATTAACTAAGGCTTTGGTATTGAGACCAGTCATAACCACCACTGTGGTTTTGAGGGCTGATGTAGCCTCTCTGGTTACCAATCCTCGTGGTGTTGGGATGTGGCAAGTCAAAGGGCTTGGTGGTGGTGGAGAAGGTGTTGGGAAATTTGGGATTGGAAATGGGAGAGTAGTTGGTGGAGTGGGGATGTAAAGGGGTGTTATAACACTATTGGTCCCTGGGGTAGGCTCATTGGTAGTCACCCCTTGAGTTATTAGAGACTCTTGATTCCCAAACCCTTGATCTGCCTTAGAATTATCTCCCACCCTGGGTGTATTTGGCTTCGGATTAGTGAATTGAATAGGAGGTGGAGTTAAGATCACGTGTGTTTGAAAAAGAGAAGGACCACATACTTCATATCCAATTGTATAACATGTTGTATCCTGGCCCTGGTCCAAAAAACCTTCTAGACCCTCAAAGTCTGACATCTAGAACTCATCTGACCCTAGAGCATCTAAGGGGTTATCTTTCTCTTTAGGCTCCTCCTGTTGTTTCCGACTGATCTCCTTTTCTCTCCTTTTCTGAGAACTGGTCCTTTTAACTAGGGGAACCTCCTCCTCCTCCTCCTCTCCTTGAGAGTCTTCTTGTATGGTTTCCAATTATGGAGGCGTAGAAGTTTTCTTTCTTTTGTATGTCTTCTTCTCCTTTTCGGTGATAGGAGGAGATTTTCCAGAAGTAGAAGGTCCCTCATCTAGTGTAACCTATGCTTTCCTTATAGGAGGATCTATTTGTTTGGTCATTCTTTTTTTAGGAGCCTTGGGACTTGGGTTTGACCCATACTCTACTTCATGTTCATTATCATAAACCGTGCTTGACTTTTGTGGTGGTGCCTTCTTGTATTGGGGCACCGTGTTTATCTCTCTGTGCTATTTACCTACCCTCTTGGGTGGATCCATCAATGTTTTTATAGGTATTGGTCTCACTTTTTAAGGCCTCTTGATCCATTCTTCCATTGTTCTCATTACGTGTCTTTCTCAAAAATTTATGTCATCATTCTCATCTTTGTCGACCTCTGCGTTCATGATGGGTCAGTCATATATTTTGTCATCTGTATAGATGGCCTCCAGGACCTCTTTTGAGTCATATTCCCAAAATTTTGGGGGAATAATGGTCTTTATGAATTCTTTGGTCAAGGTAAGAGTCATTCTACAATAATCTTGGATTCTGACCACATGATCATCTACGCAGTTCATCCAGTGATCCTCCAAGTGTGGTTCATGAATGTAAAACTTGCCAATGATGTGGCTATATGTACTGATAGGATCAAATCAAGGCCATACTATTCCATAGAGCTGTACAGGATATCATCCCACTTGAAGGCTAAATATTTTCAAACCTTCATGTCCTACAGGGTATAAAACCCTAGTGAAATGGGAAAATCCCAACAGTGCTTCTTCTTTTGTTTTATATGTTCATAGGCATCTGTGAGCTGTCGGGCCATTTCCAAAATGATTATCCAATTGGATGGATATCTAGGAAACTTCTTTAGATTCACCATTGATCCTTCTATCTGAATGTATGTGAAGGTTTTGAATTGTATGTAATAGGCACCTATGGTCCTCACCTTGGCTACTGCTTCCTCTGACATCCTTTTCACAAAATCACCCTAAATAGATTGGATGATTGAAAAAATGAACTTATCATTGAATATTCGGTAGTCTGGGCTATCCTCAGAAATTTTTGCCCTTTTCTACAATTGGGGGTATACAATGTGAGACCATGCATTGGGATCATTTAGGCTCCCTCTCTTTATGAGCCCTAGGTAATCTACCCTTGCTGCTAGTAAGTACACCATGTAGCTACTCATGTAAAACATAGGGTTTTGTTTCACCACCACTAGTTGTTCAACCAACTTGTCCCTAATGATGGTTCCCTAGTCAAACCTAGACCTACAGCCCCTGAGTCTTTCTATGACAATAATAAGCCAATTCTCTAATTGGATTGATTGGGGTAACCCGTAGACTCAGCTTATCATTGTTATTGCAGCCTTGATGTCATCTTTCATGTATCCTCTCCTCAAGTCTATTTTGTCCAGCTTGTTTTTGGGGAGAAGTTTCTCTAGGTAGTTATTATTAACTATTTCATAAGCCTCCCCCCCTTTTTTTCTAAACCATAAGTTTCCCTTTTCTATGAAGAAGTCATAGAACTTGTCCACACCTTTGTGGAGATGGAAAACATCTTCTATGACATCAGGTCAGATATCCAGTACTATTTGGCCCTCTGTATTCTAGACCACCCTCTTGTAGGAGTCGTAATGATTGGCCAAGGTCATGATTAGTTTAGGTGAGGATACGGCTTCTGGGTGGGCCGATGCACTAACCAGTCCTGCTAATACTAGGGAGGTACAATCCTCTGATCTCTCAGCTAGTTGGCCACATCTTGTAAGGAAGTCATCCCAATCCATGTTCCCGATATCAGTTTCAGTAATCTCACTATGCTTGTTGGTGATATTTGAAGGAGGACTGTTCCCCTTATATTGGTAATTCATGGGCAAAGTAATATTTTTCTCAAGAATTCTTGAAACAAAACATACAAGTATCAGTATCTTATTTGGAGAACAAATTGAAAGAAAGCTGACTAAACTAAGAAAATATAGAAAAACTCTCTAAGTCACCAAGAATGCAGTTTTTTTGCACTTTCAGGGTTTCAAATGCCAAAGACAATTTTGAAGGCCAAAAAGGCCAAAAGAGAAAAAATCTATCATTCTCAGTGAGTTCCTTTGGACCTTTTGGCATCCAAAAGTCCAAAGGTTTTGTAGATGCCAAAAATATGAAGTCTCAAAACTTGGAAACCAGGACTTAGAGACTTGGATGTATCAGCATTTTGGACCTTTTAGGTGTTCAAAATGCCAAAACGTTTGAGTCTCTGAAATAAAAATAAGTGATAGGACTTTTGAGGATTCGTTCTTGTCAGCATTTTGGATGTTTCAGAGATTCAAAACACCAAAAGGGCCAAATCTCTGACAATAAGATATACGACCAACTGACCTGGTTTTTGGCCTTTCAGGGGTGGAAAACCTGTGATAGGTCATGACTGGAAAAAAACCTAACAAAAAATAGTGGGTAAAAAACATGACTCGAAATGGACGTACCTCCCATGAAAATGAAGGTGCCCAAGGGCCCTTAGAGACCAGGGGAGAAAGAGGTAGCATGCCCTGGGCTGGACAAGTGCTAGGGGGAGAAAACCCTAAAACTTTAAGAGAAAACTAGGAGGAGAAAGGGAATGAGAGGAATGCAAATGAGACCTACCTTAGAGGGGATAGGAGTGGGGAGGATGACACAACAAAGCTAGAGGCACATGTGTGCGGTCAAGCTTAGGGCTGAAGGTAAAAAATGTTAAAGCTGCGAGCTCTCAAGAAAATCAAAATCGAGGATGCAAAGTGTTTTTGAATTGGGGTCTTTGAAACTTATAACCAACGGGTCCTTACGTCAGTGCTTTTAGTGGCTGAAACACCAAAATTTTAGAGGTAGACACCTTTGGAATTTTAGTGTTTTGGATTTTGAAAACACTGAAAGGACCGACTTTCGACCTTTCAGCCATTTTGGTTTTTCGGAGTACCAAGGTCCCTGAAATGTTGAAAGGGTCAAAAGGCTAAAAAAGTGTTTTTCCTTAAGATCATACTGACACCTATTATTCTGAAGCTGATCGAGTGAGGACTCCAAGGGGCAAAACGTGGGGTGTGTGTTGTGGACCCACAACAGTAACAGACAGTTACAATTATCTTTGGTCGGTTTGGGAGTTGGTTAGAGAGTAGTTTTCAAGTTTTTGGATCCATTTAATGGAGATAAACGTTATTTTTGAATTTATGTAGAGTTTGGGTGTGAGGAGAATCATTTTAGATGGTTTGAATCAATAAATAAATAACATTCTTGCAAATAGTCATGTATAGTCATTAATTATGTGCTTCACTTTGTCTATTTTATAAGTTTAATGGATCATTGAATCTCCCACCCCTTTAGCCTATGTGATTTATGGGAGGAGTCAAATACTGTATATTATCCTTGTATGATAGTATTTGATGTAGGTATGTGAAGGAATGTGGAGGAGAGACCACAAGGATGGAGTAAGTTGTTGATTGAAAGTGTACAGTTTGACACCAACAATTTATGTGAACAAATACTCAAAAGGATGCAGGTATTTTATGTTGGATCTTGGATATTAGGGTCCATGGGGATGTGTTAGATCCATTGGGGGGATCTAGAGAGATTTTCAAGTGTCCTTGTGAACAAGCCCTATCTTAGGGACCCTAGAAGGGAGGGTTTGATACCTACAAGCATATGAAAGTGTTGGTCACCCAAAATATTGATAATCCTTAGTTTTTTTTCATGTACTAAGACTTTTTCATGGTTAGGAGTCATGGGATAAATTTCTTGTATAGGTTTCTTTGTAAATGGGTACCAATTAGGCCTATTTGTGTGTTTCAAGTGTATTGGATCTGGTAGAAATCCTCTCTACACCAGGGTGGTCCAACAATAGTGTGTCGCACTCTTTTGAAAATCCTAATTTTTGTTGAAATTGCACATTTTTAAGAAAATATGATTAGTTAAGCCTTAAGAGGTCCCATTTGAAGGACTAAATTCAAAATGGCTAGATAAAAGCCTCTTAGATCAAAATCCCTTTGGTATAATCCCTCTACTCCTCACTCACACCTGTAATTGAGTCTCCTTTGAACCCATCAAAATACTGACAAAAAATCACTTTGACATTAACTTTTTGTGGGATCAAATAAATTCATTTGAAAAACCCAAATACAGATGATAGTACTCTGAGAAAGCTTAGGTTGTCTGACCATTTAGCGACTTCTTTGTTTGACACTTCTGGAAAAATAGTAAATTAGGGAAAAAAATTATAAAAAATATCTAGGAAATAGGTATTTATGTTACCTTTCCATGAAAAAAATAATAAATGAATTTTGATATATAGAGATAGAGTTAGAGCGATCAAAGTGAACCTATGTCCAAATTATAATTAATGTCACTTCATAACTCAATAAAATATTAAATATTCAACCAAATTGAATGAAACCAAATGGATTCTCTAGATATTTGTGTTACAAACCTAAATTAGAAATAATTACATTCTTATCAATTTTGTAAAAAAAGTTATGTTGATCAAAGTGAGTGTCACTCCTAAAAAATCCTAATTTTTCACAAAAATAATTTTTGAGGGAGAAGGAAAAATGGATTCAAATAAATTCCAATTTTTTTTTTAAAACATATTTATAAACTAGAAAAAAAATGCTAAAAGTCACTAGTTTACATAATCTTCAAATTCTTAATGGTTTTACGACAATAGATGTCTGAAAGTAAAGTTTTTTTTTAGAATGTTCATTTCAGTGTCAAAGTTGGCCAAAAAGTGGGACACGGTTTTGTGGGATCACCCAGCAATTAGTTTATTAAGTGATTTACGCACATTTTAGGATTTAATTAGACAAAATTATAATCAATCAATCTTGATTGCAATAAACAAATTTATTATTTAAATACCTAAGTTAACAAAAAATTATCACACTTGTGTTGTGAGGAAAATTATGTTGGTGGTTTCCTTCTTGTAATAGTTGGTGGGAGAATTTATCCACTCTTATTTTATTGATGTTTTGTGTGTATGTGAATCTTTGATTTCAAATCTAATGAATTTTGTCTTGTGGCATCTACAATGCCATACTTTTGATGGTTCTCAATGGTAGGAGCATTAGATATTAATATTAGGTTTTGTGAGGTAGGATCTAACTCAAATCCCACTTTTATGTAACTTAGGTTTTTTATTTTTTGATGTTTCATGGCCTTTTATTTGTATTCTTTACTGATGAAATCTCTATATGTGAAAGAGCTTCCCATTTTGATCTCTAAAAAGGATTAAAAGTGTTTGTACATTTGTGTCTACAATAACATTTTCTACTTCATATGGTAGAGGAATTTATCATTTAGTTATTGGTTCAACTATTCATATAAACATATGATCCTAATGGTCTACAACAAGAGTCACTTGGTTTTCATTTTTCCTTTCTATTGAGTATGATATATTTAGAAATGGATAAGAAACATAGAACAACATTTTAAAATTCACAATATGCGAAATAACTCCATGGTTGACATAGATTTCCTATATTTAGAAATTAGAATTGGGACCTTATCAATGGTACCAATTGAAGTTGAGTGATAGATAAGGACAAATGTTCAATTGGAAAGCATTTGGAAAATAATAAGCAACCTTCTATGAACAACCATGCATTGGAAGATATTTTATCCAACTAAAAAATAAGAAGCAACTAAGGTCTATAGCTTAATATAATGTTGAGTATTTGAGATTGGCATTTTGAGCTCCCAAGGTGACACCTGACCAAAGACTATAATTGTAAATTAATTGATTTACAAACCAAATTTAACATAATGTTTGTTGGAACCTTATACAGTTACAAAAGATTTGCAACAAGCTTTACACATTAAAAAAAATACACGTCGAAAGGTGAAACAATGAGAGTAATTGACAAAAATGCAATGAGAGTAATTGACAAAAATTTGATTCATCCTACTAGAAAAAACATGAGAAAATTATTTAACCTAAGAGAAAGTAGTAATTTCTCTCCCCAAGAAGAGAGAGAAAACAAAATAAAAGCATATGTTGAATTGTGATAGCAAAGGGTCAAGGACTCAGAAAGTGTTATACTTGTGAGAAAAAATGAGGTTGAAGAAAAGGGAGAAGTACTTGTAAAAGAATCAAATATAAAATTCAAGAATGAGGATTCCAATTAAAAAGAAAGCATTGTTATCTCCATATATGCCTATATGCACTGAATGTAATATATTCTAAAGTCTAATAGGGTAAGCACTTGTGGCATGCTTAATTGTAACATAAAATTTATTTAATACATTAATTGCTCTTTATTAAGATGAAGGGGTGCCTCCACATGGTTAAGCTTATAAAAAAGGATGAGAACTCTCTCATATCATCAAATACCAAATCCAAATATTATAATGATTAATATGATTATTGGAAGTTTCCCTCCAAAATGGTCTGATATATATGATCCTAATGGTCTACAATAAGAGTCACTTGCCTGCAGCCTCCTAGGTAGAAGTCTTGTGCCCTAGTTTTGGTCACAGGCTTACCAGGGTGAAGAAAGAGGAAATGAGTTTCATAGAATGCAGTGGTCACAGATTTAAAAAACAACTACAATTTTCCTTGGCTTGTGTCTACATCCTCCCTACCTATTTGATGGTAGTGAATAAATATGATCTCATAGAATGTCATTGAATCTACACAAGGCCAAGAAGCTCCTCAATGATATGTGGTCTCATAGTTTTGAATGTGTGGCAGAAATATGTATGAAAAATGTAGAGGAATCATAGAGAAAACCATGTACATCAATCAGAGAATGCTAAATAGTTCTTAGGTTTACCTGTGAGTCCTCGCCGACCTCCGTGCCCTCACTTCTTCAGCCCTTCATGGTCTTTGACTGTGAGCCCCCACTGACCTCTGTGCCCTCACTTCACTCAACTGTAGAAGTAGAAGATTTGGTTGATCAGAGCCGTAGCTTAAAGGACTATCCCTGGAAACATAAATAATAGTCTAGCTTACAAGGATTGACGAAGAAACAATGAACAATAACCCTATGGAATACAAAAATACTGGTATTCTCAACTTTCGTCAAAGACTAGCCACCCTTCGTGCCCTCTGACTATTGTGCATAAGGAAACATAATGAATCGATATCTTTCTTTTTTTTTAAATTAATGCCCGTGTTCGTCTGATTTCTAGCTGACACAAGCATAACTTAAAAAAAAAAATTCCTTCTATCAACGGACCAAGAAAAACTATTTAATGGTTGGTCGGGAATGTTGGTCAATTTTTGGGGTCAAATGTACTAGTGAGCCAAAGTGTGATATTTATATAAGGATTAAACTATGTAGTTTTTAAGTTAAATTCATTGAACCATATTTTTTTTGGGTATTAAGAAATAAGTAATTTACTGAGAGGGGGGTGAATGAGTACAATAAAATTATCAACAAATTAAAACTAATTCTAATCACTAGTAACAAACATAATTGAAAATTTATTCAATATGCATTAACCATTATTGTTGAACACAATCATAAACATATAATAGTAAATGAAACAAAAATATCACAACCATATAAACATAAGACAAAATTCTTTTTGTATCATGGAAACCCTTATACGAGGGAAAACCCATGGTGGGGATGGTACCCACAATCTTCACTATTGTAGTATGGAAGGTTCCCTGTGAAAATCTTACAAAAACTCTTTCTGAGAGTTATACATCTTGTGATAGATGTCTAGTACACTATGAGATGTAGGATAAGACCTTTTAAAGTCTACCTCATGTGAGGATTATAAATCTCAATCAAGAGACTCACCTTGTAAAAGGGTTTAACAAATAAGATTTGTAAGAGTCTACCTTGCGAAAGGATTTAGCTTGGTGCAATTGTAAGAGAAAAAAAGTGATTGATCTTAAGTAGAAATCCTTTCTTATAATATCATTTATGCTTTGTAGCTTCTCACACTTTCATACAATCTGTAACTTAAATCTCTTCTCCAATTCTTTCCACAATTTCTTGTATTAGTTGCTAGCTAATCTTGCAATTGTCTTCCTTCGCATTACTATCTATGTTTTCTAAAATCTCTCTTTGATCTCTCTCTGATCTTTGTAACCTCTCCAAACTCTGTATCATTCTTACAAATTATCTTTTTTTATGATTCCTTATTTTTTTACCTCTTCACCAACACCATTGATTTTTCTGCTTAATCTACACCTTTGTATTAAAACTATCTTTTAGATCACTTTACACTTTAGGTTTAACTTCTTGTAGAATGATCCAAATCATCATTTAGCTTAGGAAAATCATCCATCGAATCCAACCAATAGAAGCTTTTCCACTCAAATAATATTATCAACAAACTTCACCTTTAAAATTGTACCAATTTTTCATTTAGCAATCGTAGAAATAGACTTGAAAATTTTATTCCAGAATACTGATAAACCATTCAAATTTAAATAAAACTTAACCATTTTAAGAATTGGTTGACCTAGTCATCTTTAAAATATCATAATACATCATCTTTTAAAATCTCTCCTCATAATACTTCGATCTCAATATTCATTCACCAGATTTCCATCATATTGTTATTGTGTACCTTAGTTGGTTAGGTGTTCCATATAGATTCTTCATTACCAGTCGTGGTCAATTGTGAGGGTATATTATTTAGTATGTTTGACCATCAATGACAACATTTAATAAGAGAGGTATCAATTTTTTATTATCTTTGATAGTTAGGTGATCAATTCCAACAATCTCCTCCTTTGGCATTGATGGAAAACGTTGTCAAATCCAAATGTGTATAGAACAATTAAAAATAAAAAAAAAATCATAACACATTGTTCAGAGTAACTAACAACAAGACTTCACCAAAATATTTCCATTTCATTAACTGATAGGGTTCCATGTACAATATTGTTCCATTGCATTGCTCTTGCTTTCATTATACTCTAAAAGTAAATACCAACAAAAATATACATTGTATTGCTCCGTTACAACATATCCTCCCCTTTACAACATATTCTCCCCCTTTTTTCATCAAGGATAAAGGTGCATTATATCAAATAAGGCTATGTAAGATTTATTTTCTATACTCAAATTATTATCCCAGATTGTGCTCAGACGTGCAAGTGCAATAATCTGACCAATAATATTACCTGACAGATATTCTAATTCTTCTAGTGTAGTGGGTTCAAGTTGCCCAATCAAAGATTCAGCGTGATTAACACTCACTAACATAAGATCAATAGTAGGGGCTAAGAATGAACTCAAATCAAGTAAATGATTAACCTTTTGTACATGCTCATCCTGAACTAGTTTTAGATGTCCTCCCAGCTCTCTGAGTTTAGCTGTATAGAATCTAACATTTATAGAAGTAAAATATACTTCTCAATAGTATCATTCAGTTCCTTATAAACTTCTTCTACCTTTTGATCTATAGCACTTGTGAACTCAGACAATTTTGACACTTTTTTCAATATGTCACCAACAACTTTCAAATTATCTCTTGTATGCTCAGCTTCTTTTTGCAAGTTTTCTTTGTCGGTTGCAATCTTTTCCTTTACCTTGTCCATCCTTTTCTCCTCATAGGAATCTTCATCTATTGACATTGAAATTTTGTCTAGTAGTGATATATCCTACAATATTACCTTTTTCAACTTATCCATTTGATCAATGACCTTCTCGGCATTAGGTACTAAGGTATGCAATATTTCCTTTTCTGTCTTGAGTACTCTTTTCTTCTTCTTCTTCAGTCTTTCCTTATTCTTCTTAGCTTGTACTTTTAGCTTATCTATTAGTACCGTCATCTCCTTAGGACTCAACAATTTTAAATCCACATTTTCTATATTCATCTCTTTAATGGCTTCCTCTTCCTCAGATATTATGGGCATTTGTATTCGTACTCTTCTCCTCTTCTTATCTGTCTCACCAAGTTCCAACTTTCTCTTAACCAGTTTCTCTTCAATTGTTGTAGTCTGAACATTGGTAGTAGTTACCAATGACATAGCTAAATGTGTATAAGGTAGGGTAAGTGAAAATATTGGTGATTTTTCTATCTCTTCATATGGTATTTCCTCAATCACTAGTTCATATTTCTTTAACTCCTCTTGTTAATGTTCTTCTTGCCTCTATCTCTTTCACTTGTTCATGAATGACCTTAAGAAATTACTCAATTACCTCTAGTGGTTCAATAATTCTACCTCATCATTGTTTATTTCCTCTTCTTCTTCCTCATCAAATTGTTTAGGTTCATCACCTTCCTCTTCTTCATCACATTTCTCTTGGGATTTTTCAGATCTTTCAATGTAAACTTTTCAAATCTTAATTGTCTCTTCATGTAAACCTCATATTTCCCCCAAAACAATCATAGTCACTCTATTCTTTATAGGTAAATCATATTTTTTCAAATAAAAAAAACTTTAATGTCACTGATATTTAATCTAGTATTACATTCCATCAATGCTTTCTCTCTTACTTCATTATCAATTCTTAAGGCATTCTTCCATCTCCCATTGATTATATCAAACAAAATTTTGAAAATATGACCTCTAATTTCACTAGGAATTCTATTGAAATTCTTCATGATCTTAATGATTGCATTATCGATTCTCCTCTTTATCTTGTCATTATGACATAACTCATACTTTCTAAAAACTCCACTTAATCCTCCAAAATTTTTTATAGCTTGAAGAAATTCATCAATAGGAACGCCTTTAGAAGTTATACCTTTTTCCTTTACCTATTTCACTTCCTTTTCTAAAGGGTTTTCCTCATCATCATCCTTTTTAGCTTTATCCTCTTGTCTAGTAGATGTATATTTTGATCCTTTGGCTGCTCTTGTCCATGTTCTTCTTGTAGACATTGATGATGTTGTCTTTGTAGGTATCTTCCTAGCTTGTTTCTTTTCCTTTCTCCTATATGTTTTCTTGGGTGTTGATTCCTCTAACAGTTGTGAAGATGATACTAGAGGGGTCTCTTATGCAACATGGGAAGTAGATATTTCTCCTCCAAACTTGGCCTCTAACCTTTTTATCATATTCCATGTCTTTTTCTCTATGACAGGCTGATGAACTATAACTGATTGAATGTCTGAAGATGATAAGTTGACGATTACCGAGCTACAGAAAGTAAATTCAACACATTAAATCAATTAATGTATTGTCTTTTCATTGATTTTAACTCAATATGTTATGATTTCTCATACACATATTGTCACAACAATTGAAGATCTAAAGAGACAAAGTTTTTTTCGTTGGTATAGGCATACACTGAGTGACAGGGTTACCCAAGAAAAGTGAACCCCGAGTAGTTCACACTGTTGCCCGATGGATAGTCAACACTGAAGGATAGTGTTACCCAAGAACAAGTGGTACCCGAGAAAGTGATTACTAAGAAAAACTAAATTTGATTCCCAAACATAATTGAAGTCATTGATCGAGCTCAACAGAAGTCTTTGACCAAAACTATCTAGAGCTAGAAAATGACAAAGACACTTAGTTGGCAGGAGCTATATTTAGAGTTAACCAATTGATTGTATTGTTTTCATCGACTAGTTGAACTAAGGATAAGAAGAATATTTAAAGATAGTTTTATTCACTATTTTCAAGGAGAAATCTATGGAATAAAACTAAAGAAAATCTTTAAAGATTAAAGTAATTCATGGCAATATTTGTGGATCAATTTGAAATCTATGTCAAGAATAAGAAAGACAAGGAGATTGAATGGTGAAATCATGTCTATATAAGGAGATAAGTAATTCATTATGTGGAGAGGAATGTTGAGTGTAATTATGGTAAAGATAGAATTCTTCATGCAGATCTGATCATGCAGGCTAAAAATTAGAGCCAAAGAATTCTGCAGACACCGAGCAATAGACAAGCAAGAGAATTCACCGAGCATAAAGAACAAAGAGGGGAGAAAAGGAATTGAAGAGAATATTGATCAGAGAGGTATTTTGTGGACTAAAAATAGATTTGAATATCTACAAAATTAAGTTGTATTATTGAACAGATCATTTATTGTTTTAGTTTGACCATTGATTCAAAAAATCTCTTAACCGAGTGGGATTTAAGAGTCCTTATTGTATTGAGATACTCAAGGGTATCAAATTTTTTTTTCTTGTTAACAACATAGTGAATTACTAAGGTCAAAATAATAACCAATGGTTTTAAATACTCTAACAAGGTCACACTTAACAGTGTGTTTGTAACCTTTAATAGGGTTGGCTCTTCACCGAGCTCACTTCAGAAGAGTGAAAATTTTGGGTTACCAATCCCAAGTGGTTTTTCCCCTAACAGGGTTTCCACATTAAAAATACATGTGTCAAATGTGTATATGGTTCATTACTTTGATTTTTTTCTTTACACTTACTAAAATTGGATTGGTCGGTAAACACTAAGTTTAATTATTTCTACTCAATAAATCTTTGAAAAGATAAATAGTACATCTAACCGAATAGTATATATTTGATAGAATTACATAATGCATACATCTTGATGGACGGAAAGATAAATAGAGGATATTATATTTATGATATAAGTTTTGGTTGGATTATTGGAATTATTTTTGAGGCCACTGATTCACCCTCCCCCCCTCGGTTATTCTAACAATTGGTATCAGAATTTCATGCTTGGAAGAGAGTTTAAAGACTCAAGATAAATATCACAAGATGAGTAAAAGAGATATGCCTAAGCTGAACAAACACAAATTTGCATCATGGAAAATTAGGATAAGACTCCATCTATTAGGTATTGGAAATGATATCACAAAATACTTGGATACTGAATATACTGTAACTACTAGACCTCTGATAGTTGATCAATTGAGGGAGAAACATGAACAGAATTCTATGATGATAGAACTTGCTTCTTCACTATCTGATGCTGAATGTGAAGATATCAAGACATGCACAAATACAAAGCAAATGTGGGACAAAATAAATCTAGTGCATGGAGGAGATGCAAATGTGCTGAGAGGTAAGGTTGAAAGCCTAAGAGGAAGTTTTGATGACCTAAGAATGAATTAAGGAGAGAACATCACTCAGTATCGTAGCAGAATAAAAGAGGTTGTTAATGCTATCTGAGGAGTAGGAGGCGTACTTGAGAAAGAAACAATGGTAAGTAAAATTTTGAGAACCTTACTACCTATTTATGCTATTAGAGTATCTGCAATACAAGAAATAAGAGCAGTAGAAAATAACAATGTTATTCTTGATAGTTTTATTGGTAGACTTATTTCATTTGAGATGAACAACTATGACAACAGCGTCTTACCAGCTATTGAGTCTGCATTCAAATCTTCTCTGAAAATAAGTAAATCAAGTCATATACACACAATGAGAAATGATAGTGAAAGTGATTGTGATGAACAAGAACTTGATGAAATTAAAGCACTAATGGATAGAAGATTTCAAAGAGGCAAAGGAAGATACAAAGGTAAATTACCATTGGTCTATTTTAATTGCAAAGAGATTGGACACTTTGCTGCTAGATGTCCTAACAAGAGAAATTATGAAAGAAACAATGATAGATCTTATGAAAAGAATTTTGACAGAAGTGATGACCGAGACTACAGAAGCAACTGACACTTTGACAGAAGAGATAACTGAGACTACAAGGACAAAGACAAGAAGGCTTGTTACCTGGTTGAGAACAAAGCTAAAAATACCAACACCGAGTCTGATGAAGATGTTGAGGTAGTATTCATTTCTATGAAGGATGATTAAAAATAAGAAGAAAGGTATGTATAAATTGTACTCATATCGAAAGTTATCAAAAATGATGTCTAGATTATTGATAGTGGTTGTGTTGATCACATGACTGGAGATAAAGAAAAGTTTGAAACTTTTGAATATTACAATAGTGGATCAGTTAGGATGGGTAATGACTCACCTTGACCAATTGAAGGAAAAGGAACCATCATGTTTAATAATTTGATCAGATGTGAAAATGCATATTGAGTGAAAGGACTTCACTATAATCTATTGAGTGTTTCACAACTGAATAACCCAGTACACCAAGTTGCATTTGAGAACAAAAAGGCAAAGATCTATAATGAAATAGGAAGGTTGATCGGCACTGGTGAACAAACAAAAGGTAACCTATTCTATCTTGATAATATAGAGACCACTTGTTTATTGGCTAGAAATGAAGACATTTGGTTGTGGCATAAAAGTTCATGTCATGTGAATTTTGACAACATGGTTAGGATAAGCAAGAAAAGAAAAGTAAGAGGCTTACCGAGTATGTCAAAACCCGACCATGTCATGTGCAAGAATTGTCAAAAAGGAAAAATGACAAAGTCTATTTTCAAGAGAAAAACCTACACATCTAATGCTATACTAGAGTTATTCCATACTAACTTATGTGGACCAGTGAGAAAAAAAATCTATTATGGTGATAGATACTTCATTCTATTTGTTGATAAATATTCTAGGATGATGACTGTCATGTTCTTAAAAGAGAAATATGAAGCATTTAAGATGTTCAAATGGTATAAAGATATAGTTGAAAAACAAAGTGGAAAAACACTAAAATGTTTAAGATCAGATAGAGGAGGAGAATTTAATTCTGAGAAATTCACTAACTTTTGTAATGAGCATGGATTTACAAGACATGTTTCTGCACCAATAACACAATAGCAAAATAGGATTGCTGAAAGAAGGAATAGATCAATTGTTGATTGTGTCAGGAAAATAATGATTGAAAAAGGCATTATACAAATGTTCTGGAGAGAAGTTGTAAGTATTTCTTTCTATACATTAAACTAAGTTCAATTGAAGATAGACACCAATAAGACACCTTATGAGCTATGACATGGATGCACACCAAATGTGAGTTACTTTAGAATTTTTGGAATTCAATGCTATATATTGAAATATGATAGAAATGGGAAACTTAACTCCAAAAGTGATGAAGGAATATTTATAGGATATTATACCAAAAGCAAATCTTGTAAATGTCTTAACAAATCTTCTAACAAAATCATTAAAAGTGAAAATGTTAAAGTGGATGAATTTTTTGAGAAAAATGATGAGGAAAGAAGAAAGGAATCAGAAGATTACAATAGATTTGTCTACATTGAAGAACCTGACACTCTACCTGAGAAATAGTGTAACGCTACCAAGCAACAAAACAATGCAACTAAGCAACATGCTACACACACCGAGAATCAATAAAATGGTCACAATAATGAACTAAGTGATAGTGAAGATCATAATGATGATCAAATTAGTGATCAAAATGGTGAAAAGAGAGATGAATTTGTACTTGCCAAATATGTCATAAGAAATCATCCACATGACAATATCATTGGAGACAAAAGAGCTGGAATGAGAACAAGAAGTAAGTCACTTAACGCTAGATAATTGATTTGTGATTTTGATCCTAAATCTATTAATACTATACTTGACAATCAAGAATGGGTTAGTTATATGAATGAAGAGATTGAACAAATTGAAAAGAACAAAACATGGACATTAGTAGCTAGACTGAGTGACAAAAATTTCATTAGTACCAAATGGATTTTCATAAATAAACTGAATGAGAATGGAAAAGTCACAAGAAACAAAGAAAGATTGGTATGCAAAGGGTATGCACAAGAAGAAGGTATTGACTATGGAGAGACCTTTGCACCCATTGCTAGACTAGAAGGAGTAATAATTCTACTTGCTTATGCTTCTTTTAAAGGATTCAAAGTATACAAAATGGATGTAAAATCTGCATTTCTTAATGGAATACTAAAAGAGGAGGTATAAATTGAACAACTTGAAGGGTTGGTTGATCCTAACAAGAGGAACATGGTTTGTAGACTACACAAATCCTTGTATGCATTGAAACAAGAATCAAGAGCATGGTATGAAAGACTTCACTCTTATCTCATTAGTATTGGATTTGTTTGAACAAGTAATAATAGTAATCTATATATGAAATGAGATACTGATGATAAGATTCTAATTTTTGAGATATTTGTTGATGATATTATATTTTGAGTTAATGATATGCTATGCAAGTTGTTTGCTGATGAAATGAGCAAAGAATTTGAGATGTCAATATTTGGAGAGATCAAATTGTTTCTTGGTCTATAGATTCTACAACGGGATGAAGGCATCTACATCACACAATCCAAATACATCAAAGAAGTTCTAATGATATTCAAGATTGAGGACTCAAAACTAGTTGGAACACCTATGGCAACCAGATGTAAATTGTAAAAAGAAGACAAGACAGCCAAGGTAAATCAGACCTTATACCGATCTATGATTAGAAAACTAATGTATGTTGTACACATTAGACCAGATATAGCACATGCAGTTGGTATAGTTGCAAGATTCTCTGCTAATCCCAAGGAATCACACATGACTACTATCAAAATGATTTTCAGATATCTGAAGAATACTGAAGACTATGGTTTTTCATATAATAAAGAAGGCAAATTTGAGCTACAAGTTTATACCGATGCTAATTGGGCTAGAAACATAGATGATAGAAAGAGTAAAACAAGAGGAGAATTATTTATGGGTGAAAGACTTGTCATATGGATAAGGAAAAAGCAAGGATTCATATCTCAATCAACTGCAAAAGTAGAATATGTGGTTGTTTCTGCAAATTTCTCTAACATTGCATGGATCAAGCAATTGCTAAAAGGTATGAATATGGAAATTCTTGACCCAGTAATTATCTATTGTGATAATACAAGTGCTATAAAAATATCAAAGAACCTTGTAATGCATGCTAAGACAAAGCACATAGCTATTAAGTATAATTACTTAAGCGAACAAGTCTACTATTCGCTAAGCTGACTAGGAGGCTGCACCAGCCTACACTGCATCAAAAGATCATTAATGTTGATGCAAGAAAAGAAATGGACTGCAATGATATATCAATACACAAAAGGTACTTATCTGCACTAAACACCAGAGATATTTTTGGCTACTAGAGAGCTGTATTGCTGATGGAGAGAGATATTCAGTGATATATTTTTGTTTGGCATTTCTGTCAAAGGGAGAGAGACATCCAATAATGAAATATCTATCATGATCATACAAAGGGAGAGAGATTAAATGAAATATCCATCAGGGAGCAGAACATCGGTCAAAGGGAGAGAAAAAAGAAAAGATCAGAGAAAGATCCAAGGAAGATTCAAAGACATAACCATCCATTTAAGGGAGAGAATTAGAGAGAGTTAAAACTGCATATTTATCCAGACAAGGGAGAAGAGATTCTACAAGAAATGAAGAGACAGAATTAGAAGTTGCTACATCTATCCATTAAAGGGAATGAAGAAAGGGAAAGCACCATGCAAGAATCAAAACTAACCTAGAAGAGCTTACCAAGAGTTAGATATTCGAATTAGTTATAGAGCAATAAGTTTGGTATGTTATGGCATGTTTTACATTACATATTTCATATTGTGTTGATAGTATGTTTCCATCAATGCAAAAGGGAGAGATTGATGAACTATAACTAATTGAATGTTTGAAGATGATAAGTTGATGATCACTGAGTTACAGAAAGTAAATACAACACATTAAATCAGTTAAAGTATTGTATTGTCATTGATGTCAACTCAATATGTTATGATGTATCATACACATATTGTCACAACACTTGAAGATCTAAACAGAAATTTTTTTTGTCATTGGTAAAGGCATACACCGAGTGACAGGGTTACCTAAGAATAGTGAACCCCGAGTAGTTCACAGTGTTTCCCAAAAAATAGTCAACACTAATGGATAGTGTTATCCCAAGAAGAAGTTGTACCTGAGCAAGTAATTATTGAGAAGAACTAAAGTTTATTCTTGAGTATAAATAAATTCATTGACCAAGATCAACTGAAGTCTTTGACCGAAACTAACTGGAGTTAGGTAACAAAAAAAACACTTAGCTAGCAGGAGCTATATTTAGAGTTAACCAATTGATTGTATTGTTTTCATCAACCAGTATTGAACTAAGGATAAGAAGAAGATCTTGTTGGTGTTTGAAAATGTTTATGCTATCTTTAGATACCAATATGCCTTGAGGCTAATGTTGGGAGTGGTTAGATCTAACTATGGGAGCTCTACAATACAATTGGACCAACTAAAGGGACAAGACTGCCCTCTTCACTTATGGCTCTACAAAACCAAGGTGGGTACACCTAATCTAGACTAACTAAGTTCTTTACAACACCTATGACCTCTAGATTTGAACAAAAAATAGATGGTAAGTAAGTACTAAATGCCAACCTAGAATTCATTGAATTTCCACTACCATGGGTGGAATAAGAAGAATAAATCTAAATGTAAATAACTTTTTGTAATGAGTTTGATTTAATTTTTGGGATAGAATATAGCTAAATCATTCAGATAGTTATCTCAACATAAATACTAACTCCAGATCAGTGCCTTCTCCATTGGGCTAAATCCTAAATATAATATCGAAGTTAGAACACCTTAAAGGCAAAGATTCAAAACCATGAACATAAGAATTCTCAAAATCACACACTATAAGATCCTCAAATAGATATCCAAACAAAGTCAATGTAATGTCCAAAGGAATTAGTTTGACCTAAAATCAAATACGTAAGGAGCACACATATGCATAAGAAAGACTTATACAATAAGTCAAAAAACTTACAATTCAGTGAATAATCACAAAGGAGAGACTTTGTTGGCAAGTAATCAATTTTGTGTAAATGTAATTTAATTTTTGGTTGTCATTTATGAAAACACATCTAGGTTTTAGACCGATTCCAGAAAAGATGAGTTTTGGTGATTCAAAAATTGACTAAGTGTAGAAGCAGAGATACAGAAGTGTTTTGGATGTTGAAGATCGAGATCAATGATTTAGGGAGAGAGAGCTTAGAGGAAGATAGTATGGGGTATGTATGACCTCCACCTAAGATTGATTTTGTTATTGTTGAGTCTACAGTGAGTTAGATATAATTGAAGATAGATAGACAATAGTAGAATAGTGAAACTGAGCAGTTTGATAGTAGTAAAGATTGAGGGAGTATGGCTTGGACTGCAGGCAATTGAAGTTGTATTTTGGTTTTTGATAACCTCCACATTGACTATGAAAGATCACCAACTATTCATTTAGTGTTTACTATATTAAATGTATTTGGTATTGAAGGTTGACTTAGTAATATTCATATTGAGGGCCAACTTTGTAAAGTTGAGAGATATATATGTAAGATTTTTTTGATAAAGATTGATGATGGTTATTTTGGACAATTGGATGAGTTGTTGCGTGAATAGAAGAGAAGAGAATGGCAGAGATCATTGAAGAGCTATAAAGGAACTATCTAAGCACTAGTTTTTCTTGTTTTTGTTCATGACTGAGAACACTTTGTAACCTGAATTATATTGTAAGATTTGTTAGCTTAGTTGGCCCCTAACAGGGTGTTGTGAACCTTTAACAGGGTTGTTATTCCTCTAACAAGGAAATGTACTATGTAATATTCATCTCCTAATAGGGCTAGGTCTCCTTAAAAGGACATTATACTTTAGTACATGTTTGCGGATACCATCCCCACTGAGGTTTTCCCTTGGCCAGGGTTTCCTTGAAAACAAAATATGGTGTTATGAGTATAGTGTCATTTTCTTATGTTATTTTCTTTATTGCAAGTGTATGATTACTATTTAATTGGTAGATGAATTCAATAAATTGCTATTATACTGATTCAACCCCCCCCCTCAATATAATCCAGTCCTAACAATTGGTATTAGAGATTTTGTCCCTTGGAGAGAAAGCCTAATAGCTTGAGGGAGATCATAATGGATTTGGACAGTTTGCAAGAAAACTTTGATGCTACACTTGAAGACCTTGATAAAGAAAAAGCAGAGAATGGAGAATTGAGATTCAACATGCAAAGAGCTTAGAAATTCATAAAGAAACTCAAATATAAACTTGATTTTTCCAGAAATCAAAGACAAGATATTCTGGTTCAGATAAAAGAAGATTTAGATTAAGACAGTTCAGATCAGGTGAAGAAACTAAAAGAAGAGAATGAAACTTTGAAACTTAAAAATGTGACTGTGGCTAAATAAATATAGGTATAAAAGGATGCAAACAAGAAAGTTGAAGAATCTTTGAGCAGTGCATTAGATCAAATGAAGAATGAGGCTGACAACTACAAGAACAAGTATCTATAAATAGAGAAATGTAATTAGATTATAAAAGGTGAACTTGTTGAAGCAAAGAAACACATTGAGAAACTTCACACCAGTAGTGACTTGATTGATGAACAGAGAGACAAATAAAAACCTAAAGGTGATATGATTGGTATTGGCTTCAATGAAGCTAAATGTTCAAAGAATCAAGAAGAGAAATCATATGAGAAGATTGATGCTGAGAAACCTTCTATTGAAGAGCCTAAAGAATAGATCAGACCCTTCAGAGGTAGATGCTTTGGCTAAAAAATATTTGGACACATGAAGAGAGACTACAGAGGTAATGCCCCTTTTAGAAATTTTTCTAGTTATTGTTTCAACTATAATGGATATGGGTACAAGAAAGAAGAATGCAGAAAACCTAATCAATTAGGATATAGACAAGACAATGGAAGAGAATCTACAATGAAACCTACATGATAACAAACGTAATAACATTGGACACATTGAAAAGTATTGTAAGATGCAATTCAATGAGGAAAGAAGACCTCCTATATGTTACAAATGCAATAATCCAAGACATATAGTGAAATTTTGCAGGTATAATGGATCATACAATAGAAGAGTACCACCTCCTATGAATTCACAGAAGAATGGAAATGATACTAGTAAGAGTGTTGTAGATTTGAAGAATGATTTTGAAAGTTGCTTCAAAAAGGTAGAAGATAGAAACAATGGTAAGATATGGAAGATCAAAGAAACTAGTGAGACATCAGTTCAGGGAGAGTCAGTAGAGGATACTGGATCTTTGCCTAATGGTAGCAAGTCAAAAATTATCTAATTGGTTGATCATGGCCTTAGGGGAGCATTGGATACAGACATCAGAATATATCCTACCCTAAAATTCATGGATTGAGCTCATGTGAGCTTAGGTATAAGCTTGGCCAACATCATGAAGTACACATCTAAGAGCGCAACATCAACTGACACATATATTTTGTTCACGAGATCTAACAGCAGACTAGAAATTTTTAAGTAAAAGTGAAATTCATAACTTAACTTGTATAAAGAACCACTTAATGACTTATCTCTTTACCATTTGACGAAGAGAGAGCTAAGGAAATCAGAAAGTAGAGAAGTTTAGATTATTCTAAATTGGTCGTACGTGATCGATTGAAGGATAAACTCAGAATTCAGTGAAAGAAAGGTATTTACATCATCTATCCATGGATGCACCTATTATTTTTGATGTTACAGATAGACCTAGGTATAAGTTCAAGTCATGTGAAGAGGATCCAGAGGGAGCATTTCCCTAAACCTTGAATGGTGTGTTACACATAGAAGATATTAGGGTTTACATAAATTGTAAGTATGACATACTGGGAATTGATGATATATCAACTAAGATGGAGCATATGACTGATAATGGAGTCATGAGAGAAGAATACAAACATATCAATCAACTAAGCATAATGAACATTCTAGATTTATGCGAATTCAATGAAGATGAATGGTTCAAAATATTGTTAAGCAAGGTTCATGATCAATTTATCTAGATTGGTAATCAACCTATGAATATTTGTAGTGACCTAATCCATGAAATCACTAGATTGGACAACACTGGAGTAATCCCTATTGCGGAGAAATATGTGAAGAAAGAATTTGAAACCCTAACACATTCAAAATGGGAAAAATGGGCAATGACAGTAAATGACATCTTTCAGTAAGATGTAACATTGATTGCGATGATACTTGGGTACAATTTCTACTACAATAGAAGACCTAATTCAGTATCTGTTGGGGTAATCATGATGGCATGGAGAATGGTGAAAGAAAATGTATAGTATAATCTATGTAAAGTTCTGGCACAATAATTACTTGAGAATGTGAAGCTTGTGAAGAAGGAAAAATTGAAAACCTTCATATTTGGTTCATTGTTGATGCATATGTTCATTAATATTGAGCACAAGTTTCCTAGTTTACATCCTAGTGGTTGGAAGTCTGGAGCACCCACTGGCATATTGATTTCACAAAGCTACAAAAGAAAAAATGCTACTTGGGTTGATGGTGAATTATTTGGTATGATCAAGATACTACAGAGACAGATGAAGACAATATATAGAATACATGGAGACATTGTTGATAAATACAAAGATACAATTTGTTTCATGGTTGAACTAATTGTGTGTGCTTTGAAGCAGTCATACCCAAGAAGAAATGGTGTTATCCCATGGGTTATGAAGTAAGTTCTGAGGTACTTATTGTATGCACCCTAAAATGGTCGCCTAGACTTTGGGCCCCATTTATTATTTTATCATTTTATCAATTTCTTGAATCAATGCTTTGCAATAGTTTCAATTCAAGTCAATTCCCTTGATCAAATTGTAATTAATTCAATTATTCAATTATTTCAATATTTCCTAACGTTTGATAATTGAAAGAAAACCTCTCTTTTAATTAAATAAATAAAAATCCCCACTTAAAGCACTTTATTTGATGACAAAGGCAATAAATTAAATGAAAATTAAATTAAAATCCCTTTTTCTTCACATCCTCCTAAGTGGTGGGATTTTTTCCTCTTAATCATAGCCTTTGATTTTTGCCTCTTAATCTCAACCGTTCACTTTTCTTTATAAGGAAATCTCTCCTTCTCATTTT
>MU224650.1:939998-960193 GCA_018584345.1 Thuja plicata | reverse complement strand
TTTCCCAATCTTGGAAATGGCTCGGAAAAGCCTTTCTTCTTCTGGATTCAAAACTTCAACTTCTTCTTGATCATCATTTCCTTCTTCGGCTTCATCCTCACTTTCATTTCTGGCATTAAGATTCATTGCTCTGCGAATCTCTTCTTGTAATGCTCGTACTTGTCTCTGGAGCTCTCTAACTTTAGGTGTCACAACACCAGCTCTTCCACCACGTTCCCTTCATGGAGGCATTTTCACGATGCGCACTGAAACCCTAACCACGGTCCTGGTGCAAATTGCCTCACAGTTGGCGATCTGTTTACACACTCAGGAACTTCTCGCTCTGATACCACTTGATGAAGGGTGCTCCCCTTAATACCACAAGCACATAATAGAAACAGAGAAACAACAACAATTTGCAAGAACATAAAATGGGCTTCTTATTATCTCCACAAATGTGGAATTACAAACTTTTAGAATTACAATATGCAAAGCCACATGGGCATTTTACTTACAATCTTCTGTAGGAGAAAGCCTCAAATTATTACTCCGATCCACCCAGAACTGCCCTAGACAATACTACAGGCCTTCTTTATATAGGCAATTTCCACCGCCCGAGAAGGTTCTAGAAATCTAGCCATTAAGGCCGACTACCCTTAACATTTAATTATTTTTCACTTTTATTGCAAAAAGGGTCGGCTTTGAATATTTACAAAATATGAGATTAGGTAGCCCAACTTCCGAAAACCATAACTTTTGAACCATAGCTCCGTTTGGCTATTATGACCACTTTTCGAAAATGGGAGATCGCGATCTAAAGTGCCTAACTAGCTAACCACCATTCAGACAGGGGTTTGACCTCGATCCGAAGCCTCTAAGGTCCTGAAAATTGAGCTCAAAGATTTTGCACCCTAAAATCTCAACAGTAAATCCTTAATAACTTCGCCAATACAGATGATCTGGCAATGAAATTTAACTGGCATTCTTATATGACTAAGATGAACCTTCACCTGAAAAAATTAGAACATTCTGAGTTCAAATGACCAACTTACTAAAAATAGTAAGTTTCCAAATATAGCAACTTTGTACAAAATAGCCCTTATTGAATAGAAAAACACATATTTTTGGGTGATGCAAGATTGCCCTTACACCCAGGATGCTCCTGCATCAGATTATTACTGACAACAGAGGCCAGTTTAAAAACAAGGACCTTAAGCAACTCTACAAGAAATTCAAGATTAAACAACATTGGTCCTCCATTTATTTCCCACAAGGAAATGGTCAAGCAGAGGCATCAAACAAGGCCATTCTTAAAATTTTGCATAGAATAGTGTGTAAGAATGGTGGAGATTGGCATTTACAGATAAATTTGGCTTTGTGGGCCTATAGAATGAGTATTCATACTCCTACTAGGGCTACTCCTTTTGCCCTTGTATATGGTGCTAAAGCAGTGTTACCTTTGGAGGTTGAGATTCCTTCACTTCGAGTTTCTCTCCATGGTCTAGTTACAAATGAAGACTACCGTGCCATGAGACTTTAAGAGTTAAAACTTCTAGATGAAAAATGTCAAGCATCATTTGACCATTATGAGGGTATATCAAAAGCGTATATCCAAAGCCTTCAACAAAAAGGTTCGCCCTAGAGAATTCCAAGTGGGAGATCTTGTTCTACATGAAAATCCTAAGAATCAACAACATAGAGATCAAAATTATAAATTTGAACCTAATTGGCTTGGACCTTACATTATCATAGTAGCTTTTGGGATGGGTGCTTATTTACTTTCTACAGAGGAGGGAGAACAACTTCCTAATCCTATCAATTTTTATCACCTAAAGAAGTTCTATCCATGATGCCCATTCTGTCTGGGGACATCCTTTTGTACATATTTATTGATCCTAAAAAAATTCAAAAACATGATATATTGTCAAAAATTCTAAAAATTAGAAAATGTCTTGAAAAAATGATCATCTTAGTTAAAACCTAGCAATAGGCACTTTCATGTATCCCAAAAAAATTATATATTCCAAAAATACAAAAAATTCAAAAAATTCAAAAAAATGGAAAAAGTGCCTTGGTGAAAACCTTGAAACACATGCCTTGGTAGAAAAAATTTTAAAAAATTATAAAAATTCCTCAAAAAAAGAAAAAAAAAAAGAAAAAATGAAAAAAAGAAAATTGTAATAAAATCCAAGTGGTGAAAACCTGGAAATGGGCGCTACTTGAGGCCTTTGTACCCCTGTTTCTTAGCACATGACCTCAACACTTAGCCTTTCTCCATCATGCCTTGTTCTTGTTGCCTTGGTTTGGAATTGGTCTTTTTCTTTTTCTAGGGGCATATCTGTATTAGCTTTGGTCTCTTGGATGTGTTTGTCTTTAGGACACCTCACAAACGGTGTTTTTCAATACCACCTCAACTATATTTTTCAATACAACCCCTAACATTGAGTGTTTTTCAACACTTATTGGTTTGGTCTTACCCCGTTTTGTCACATGGTCTTATCTTCTTGCAAGCATTCACTGCTTATCCTTGGAACTCAGTATCAGTTAACACACTTAAATTTTTAAACGCAACACTTAATGCTTGAGCTATGTCATGATATTTTTTTTGTGTGCTCACTGTTATTGATTTTCGTTGAGTTTCCTTATCTAATAAGTCTCTCTGTGATGCATAGCTAGAGGACTTGGGGCATGACACATATTTTTATTTGCTTCCTGTTTTATGCTTCATTATTTTTGCACAACCGTTCTGTTGGTCATCCTGGCCTCTAAGCCTTGATGCAAGCGTGGTTTTGCTATATTAAATTGGGTAAGCTAACATCACAGTCATCTTGACCTTTATGTCTTTGATGCTTATGTTAGAATCTTTCTACATTCCAATCTGATATAAATCACATTCATATCTTCATAGTTTCACTTGTGACTAGTGATGATTGTGTGATTTTTTGATGTGCGTTAATAATGGCCCAATGATGAAAATAAGTTTCTTAACATTCTGTTATGAATGATGAACACAAGATCCTATGTTTGTTGCTCTATTACAAGTACACCTTTGCATTTTCATGTAGCTTGCATTGTTAGAATTTATGTTAGTTTGTATTTTTAGGCTACATTATGAGTTCGAGAGTGTTTTCCTTCAGCTTTCGTGTGGACTTTTAATCAACTGTGATCACGTTCTCATATTTATTTCCTTATCTTCTTTCGTGATCTCAATCAAAATTTTCTATCTTAAACAGTTGATTGATTTTGGGGCATTCTCTTTCTTGAGGCCAATTCTCTTTCTTCTCTCCATTTCTTTCCACCTCTTCCAAAATTCCATCTTCCATTCATCGTCGTCGTCATCATCATCATCATCATCATCATCATCATCATCATCATCATCATCATCATCATCATCATCATCTTCTTCTTCTTCTTCTTCTTCTTCTTCTTCTTCTTCTAATTCAACCTTGGGGCATAATCTTTCATGTTTGATGATCTAACTTGGTTTTGTGATCCTTATATCTTTCATCTTACATCAAGAACCTTATCTTTAGTTTGATTTGATCAAATTTATCAGTTTGCTATTTCTCCTCTATCTCATTTTGATTTTGATCACGAGGGGGCAGTACCTATCAAACTTCAATCTTTGATTTAGCTTTATAAATTATATAAGTCTTGCTTGAGATTCTTATCTCTGACATTTCAATTACTTATTTTGGTGTTGACTTTGTCTTTTTCAATTGTGCTTATTTTTTTCCTGATGTGTTCCCAAATCGATCACATTTTTGGGTTGTTTTGTGATCCCAAGTCGACCTCACACCTCAACTGCATTCTTTGACTACATGTGTTCCTGAATTGACCACACATTAGTCAAAGAGAGGCAAATGTATGTACCCTGAAATGGTCATCTAGACTTTGGGCCCCATTTATTATTTTATCATTTTATCAATTTCCCGAATCAATGCTTTGCAATATTTTCAATTCAAGTCAATTTCCTTGCTCAAATTGTAATTAATTCAATTATTTCAATATTTCCTTAGGTTTGATCATTTTTATTTAAATAAAAGATTTAATCTCCCTTTTAATTGAATAAAATTTATCTTATTTAATTAAAGTAAATTTCTCCCTTTTAATTAAATAAAATTCCTCTTATTTAATTAAATTCAATTTCCCCATTTGATTAAATTAAATTCTTGTAATTTATTTAATTGAAAGAAAACCTCTCTTTTAATTAAATAAATAAAAATCCCCACTTAAAGCACTCTATTTGATGAAAAGGCAATAAATTAAATGAAAATTAAATAAAAATCCCTTTTTCTTCACATCCTCCTAAGTGGTGGCATTTTTGCCTCTTAATCATAGCCTTTGATTTTTGCCTCTTAATCTCAACCATTCACTTTTGTTTATAAGGAAATCTCTCCTTCTCATTTTGATATTAGGTTTTCATAGTATTGTTATGCTGCAGGTTTGGAGAGCAATTTTGGAGGAGGATTTGAGCATTTGAGCTTGGATATTGCAACTTCTCTCTTCTTGTCTCATTCTTCTTGCATTCATGGCTACTCATGTAGATTAGATTCATGTTTATTTTCATAGATTAAACTTGCATTTGTATTTTCTTTCATATATTAATCGTGCATTGTTATCATTTAGATTAATTTCCTTTTATGCAGTGTTATCATATAGAGTTGTTGTTACTGTTGTTGCTAATTTCTGGTGTAGTAGTAACTCTTGACACCTGTCAAGATGTAAAGGACCCTTTTTCAGGGAATATGGATACATTTGTGGCATATGAGGAAGAATAGAAAGAGAAATAAGAATAGAAGAAGGAATAAGAGCAGACGAAAGAATAAAAGAAGTCATATCAGAAAGAAGATGTAAAGAAAAAGGTAAACACATCATCCATTTCATTGTTGGCAAGCACCGATGTAAATGTTGACAGCATGGATGAAGTAGAACTAGTAAAATTGCCATTTATTGGTTTGAACAAAGAAAAGGAAAGATTAGAATAGAAAGGAGACAAGAAAGAAAAAAGTAATCACAAGAGAAATTGACACTATAAACAAATTTCTTCCAACACCTATTGTTTTCTAGAATAAAGATGACATTGAGAATCTGAGAATCACACTGGATGAATTTGATGGGCACTATGAAAACCTACTGAAGATAGCAGAAGAAAAGTTAGAGAAGACTTACTTAGAGAAGAAGCTAACAGTAGTT
Organism: Thuja plicata; assembly: GCA_018584345.1. Lineage (NCBI taxonomy): Eukaryota > Viridiplantae > Streptophyta > Pinopsida > Cupressales > Cupressaceae > Thuja > Thuja plicata. The sequence goes on along the minus strand of MU224650.1, from coordinate 955,018 downwards.
TGCAAATCTATTACATGGTATTTAGGCATTGTAAATATTTTCTTAACAAATGAAAGAAGCTGCATTGGATATGGGAGAAAATTGTTCAGTTATTGCATGAATCCAATAAGGCATATTCAGAATGTAGAAGACATTAATTCCAAAGAGAGGGAAACTCTAAACAGTATGATGGATGGTTGTGAAACATCTTCACAATCCACAATAGAGATAGACAAATAAGTCACAAGGATTTTTTTCTAAACTCAGTGTACTGGATAATGAGAAAGCGAGAGTATTGATAAGATTCAATTTACTAAAAAAATTTATCACTCCTAAGTTATCAATATGTGAGGTTCATCTCTCAGACTTGGAGAAAGTGATAGATTCAGTGGATAAATATTTTCCCATAGACTTGAAAGAAGCTGAGACTACATCATTTGCACTAAATGGCTTAATTCACATTAGCCAAATTTTGTTCAAAACATGGACTGCAAAAGTGAAGATCTTAGAAGATTCCTTTCAGGATATTTTGAAGCTGGTGAGCAAGAATTAAAACCTTTTTTTGCATATGCACCTTTTTCATTGTTGTCAAAGGGCGAGAAGAGAAGAAAAATAAGATATAGATATTATATAGAGAAGAAAAGAAAAGAGAAAAGAAAAAGGAAGAGTATAGAGGAGAAAAATTTGTTGGAAAACTTATTCATTTTTTGTTAAGTGTTGCCATCACTACCAAAGGTAGAGATTGTTGGAAAGTAATCAGTTTTGTGTAAATGTGATTTAGTTTTTGGTTTTCACTTATGGCAACACATCTGGGTTTTAGAACGATTCCAGAAAAGATGAGTTTTGTTGATTCAAAAATTGACTAAGTACATAGAAGTAGAGATACAAAAGTGTTTTGGATGCCGAAGATTGAGATTGATGATTTAGGGAAAGTGAGCTTAGAGGAAGATATTATGGGCTATGTATGACCTCCACCTAAGATCAATTATGTTTTGGTTGAGTCTACGGTGAGTTAGACAGAATTGAAGTCAGACAGACTGCAACAAAATAGTGAAACAGAGCAGTTTGACAGTAGACAAGATTGAGAGAGTATGGCTTCGACTCCAGGAAATTGAAGTTGTATTTTGGTTATGTATAACCACCACATAGAGTATGAAAGAGCATCGAATATGCATTTAATTTTTACTATATTAAATGTATTTTATATTGAAGGTCAACTTAGTAGTATTTGTAATATTCATATTGAGAGCCGACTTTGTAAAGTTGAGAGATATATATGTAAGATCTTTTTGATAAAGATTGATGATGGTTATGTTGGACAAATGGATGAGTTATTGAGAAAATAGCAGAGCAGAGAAGGTAGATATCATTGAAGATCTATAAAGGAACTATCTAAGCACCAGTGTTGCTTGTTTTTAGTCATGACTAAGAACACTTTGTAACCTATATTATATTGTAAGAGTTGTAAGCTTAGTTGACCCCTAACAAGGTGTTGTGAACCTTTAACAGGGTTGTTATTCCTCTAAAAAGAAATGTACTATGCAAAATTTAGCTCCTAACAGGGCTAGGTCTCCTTAGGGGGACATTATACTTTAGTACATGTTTGTGGGTACCATCCCCACAGGGGTTTTCCCTTGGCCAGGGTTTCCTCAAAAACAAAATATGGTGTTATGAGTACTGTATCATTTTCTTATGTTATTTTCTTTACTACAAGTGTATGATTAATATTTAATTGGTAGAAGAATTCAATAAAGTGTTGTTATACTGATTCACCTCCCCCCCCCGCTCAGTATAATCCAATCCTAACAGACTTAATTCTGATAAAACATATGTTAAGTATGATGAAACTCATTCCTAATTTAGTATGACAAGGAGACATGCAATATGACAATATGCAAAGGATGAAATAACTTTCATCTCTGTCTTGACACAATCTAAAATTACATTTTCTATATCCTAGACTCGAAAAAAAATATAAGCATAATGTTCTTCAATATTTATCCCGATTCTCCCACCTCTCTAAATGGTCTTGAACATTCCTTTATATCAATAGTAATGCAACAACCATCTGACCATTTAGGGATAGCTTTACAACCATTCAATACAAATATACCATTCTAAAAACAAGTTGAAACCCTAAAATCTTCCCTTTTTTTAATGAAAATTTGATATGGAAACAACAGGAAAACTCCCTCGAATGTAAAACAGTACTTCTAATGTCAAAAAGGAACCAAAGTCATGGAATAAGTAATGCCCTCATTAATGAAGAAAAGACTAGGTGGTGCCAAGAAGAAACAGTTTAATCAGAAACCCAATTACATCACTTCAGACATAAATACACATAGCACTATTAGATCTCCATCCAAACACGACTCTACAGGTGTGAAAAAATTACCTAAAAGATTAGATTAAAACATTAATGGTGCACTGAGACAAAAAATCTATCATTTGGCATGAAAACCTGCAGTAAAGATTTTAAAAATTTAAATTTCCACTCAAATGATCATAGGTGGTGCCAAAGAAAAGATCTACGGTCGAGATTCAAACTTTATCGGCCTTTAAAACATAGTCTTTGATTCACTTTAGTTGTTTGGGAAATAAGTAAAAATAAATTCACTTAAACTCAGTTAACTCTTATTTGACCTTTACATGGCATTTCTCCATTGGCCCTTAGAAATACATGTCCCTTAGCCCCTATGCATCAGCCCCACACTTCCTACTAGCACCATGGACATGCATCACATATTTCTCCATCGTGTGATGCTTATCTTTCTTGCACCTTTCCTTCATACGGTAGTGAAACACTGTCAGATCTTGATCTATCCTTGATCATCCTCTTTATCTGTCACCACATGTCACCCTCTATTTTGATCCATCCATTGGTCCCACCTAACCATCCTACCAACCGTGTCACGTGGCACATCCTTATTTTTTGGAATTTCTATTGCATGTCCAACCAACCTAGTCTACCACCTATCAAACCCACCACATGTCACACCTGCACCATCATGTGATCTGACTGGACCTACGATGACTCAGACTACGCCATCACACCCTACTACCACCTGTCATCTCTGACCATGTCACCTGAGAATTATCTAACATGGGCACACCAAAATTATCCAATATTTCCACTACTTGACTATCCACGTCACCATCCATGCACCGAACCATGTGGTAAAGGTGCGTGCCTTTTAGGCACTTAACTATTTAGTGTTGAGACATAAAAATATCAAAATTCTTCAACACACAGCCGATGTGGGATAAAAGACTCAGGGCATTTCAAACAACACTACAACATTTGGGGTCTAATTTTGACGCCAAGTTTTGATGGACCTACCATTTGTGTGTGATTTTTGTGTATTTTTTCCAAGTGCCCCCGATGTTGTCATAATAGCCATGGTACTATCATAATTTTGACACCCGCATGATTATAAACAAAAAGAAAAAGAAAGGATCCTTTCTAATTTTCATGATCCATCTGCATGCAAGAAGAGGGCCCTAACTATGATTGAGTTACATGAAGCCTATTGGTGATTGCATCATTGCGTGTTTGTCTTGTTTCTTGGTGCTTGGTGTACTCTCACAATGTATTTATCTCTTATTGTGCCTTGTGCAGCATCAAAAGTATAGAAGGTAGATTTAGTTTATCATGGAAAAGAGGAAGATCTAAGTGCTCTTTAGAATAGTGCGGGAAAATCAAGTCACAATCAAGAAGAGGGCCCTAACTTGGATTGAGCTACGTGCGAGAAGAGGGCCCTAGTTTTTGGAAAGAAACACATAAAAGGCAGAGCTAGAAATTGCATAGTTTATTACTTCATCTACTCAAGGGAACCTGTGAGAAAATCTAGGAGGCTCCTTTAATAAGACAACGAGGTATGAAATGATTATTATATTCTTTAATTTTTGGATAAATCATTCCCTTGTTTATGTCATGGTCACAAAGCACTGAGTTTTCTATGCATTTAAATAAGCATTCTATCATCAGTATCAATTATCATGAAATCTCTTCTAGTAAGATCCTTTGTTAAATAAACTACAATATTAGTGATCTAGTGCCATTGATGGGTGTCATGACTTCTCCTAGAGGATAGGACATAAAAATCACAATAGTTTCAAGAGTTCAATAGAGATTTGTGGTTAGGGTTTAGGGTAGTTTACATAGGAAACAAAGAAAAATGAAAACATGGTATTCTAATCATGCATTGTATTCTAGGTATGAATGGATTAGGAAAGTTGATAACACATTGATAAAGACAAATGCATTGGGTACTTGGTTGTTCCCGTTTGAATTTTCATAGGAAAAAAGAAAAAAAATGCATTTCAATCATGTATTTTATTGAGTGTAAGCATGGATTAGGAAAATACACAACATTTTTCAAGAGAAAGATATATTGGTTACCTAGTTTTCATGTTTGTTGTTGACCCCTTTTCTGAAAGAGTAGTGAACCCTCTCATGAGAAACAAACTTAGAATTATAGGGCTCTTTAAGATAATTTTTTAGCATTGTAGTACATAGATTAGCATATGCTACATAGGTCATTCCCACTGTCCTCCAAAAAGGGGCATCTACTATGGATGATACTGTTGAAGCCATTCTATTCTGGAATGTCCTTCACAACCTTGGTCATCTTCAACCTTTGTTCATCAAATGTTTCTCTCGCAAAGCTAAAATTATGGCTGGCTTAAAGGATTCGGTCACATGTTCACATTCCTTGGGAAGGGGAGCAAAGCAAACCAAAATATTCTTAGATATAGATATAATGACTAGCAATTGCACCTTGGTGTGTAATGGATGTGTGGAAGAGGTGTGAAAAGTTAAATAGAAAAACATTGGTTCGACCCCTATGCTGAAAGAGTAGAGAACCCTCTCATGAGAAACAAACTCAGAATTATAGGTCTCTTTAAGATAATTTTTTACCATTGTAGTACATAGATTAGCATATGCTACATTGGTCATTCCCACTATCCTCCAAAAAGGGGCATCTACTGTGGATGATACTGTTGAAGCCATTCTATTCTGGAATGCCCTTCACAACCTTGGTCATCTTCAACCTTTGTTCATCAAATGTTGCTCTTGCAAAGCTAAAATTATAGCTGGCTTAAAGGATTCGGTCACATGTTCGCATTCCTTGGGAAGGGGAGCAAAGAAAACCAAAATATTCTTAGATATAGATATAATGACTAGCAATTGCACCTTGGTGTGCAATGGATGTGTGGAAGAGGTGTGAAAAGTTAAATAGAAAAAACTTGGTTTGTTTTTTGGTACATTTGTTTAGTACATAAGAATAATTGGTAGAGAATTTAAAAAATGATGGTGTTATGAAACAAAGATTTGGATGATAAGTGATAGCTTCAAATCATTCAATTGTAGAGATCGAAAACACAATTGAAATAAAACCTTTGAATAAGGAAAATAATCAATGATGTTATAGGAAGAACAAAAGAGGGGGGACAGAGACAAACAAGAATTGGGGTAGAGTCTTAGAGATACGGATGTGAGTGAGAGAGAGAGGGGGGAGGGGGGGTTATTTTATATTTTATTATAAAATTGTAACATATTATTATATATTATAATTTTATCCATTATAAAATTTTAAATATATTGTTGATATAAAATAATATCATAAAATTGTACATATATATTCAATTGTATTTTTATTTTACATAATAAAATATTTATAATACCTTATTTTTGTATTGGAGAAGATTTGAACTCAACACCATCTAAGTGCTTAAAATGGGGACTTTATAATATGTATCTTTATAGTTCTTATCTTAATTACTTATTTTATATAGAATTAATTATAAAATATAATAAAATGTGTTTATTTATAATAACAGAAACAATGATATAATATAATAAGATATGATTATTTATAATAATTTAGGTCATATAAACTAAATAAAAATGATCAATGTCACACTAAAAGAAAAGTAGGAATATTTGCTACTTTGAAGCAGCCTAAACAAATCTAGATGGTCTGAAACTTTTCCCTCATGCAAGGGCAAATGTAATATCAATTGGAAGGAGGCCACAACTAGGGTTTGTATTACAAAAAATATTTCAAAGGGAGATAGGGAATGATTGGACAAGGAAACAAATAGTAATCCATTTTCATAACCACAGGAATTCATGGAAGGATGCGGCAATGGTTCCAAGAAAGAGTCATTTTTGTAGGAATAAAAAAAGTGGTGGTAAAGCCCAAAGAAATTAGTTGTGGGATAAGAAGAAAATATCACAATTAGTGAACCCTTACTCTTTGCTAAAAGAAGAAGTAGGGTGATATCTATCTCATCAACCTTCATGCAACCAAGATTGGAGCATTTTCGGGATTGTCATTTGTTTGTCAAATGGATGGGTAAGGAGGTTCTCAAGAAAAGGATGTAACCCCATCTTTTCCTTCCTTTGGATCTAACCCAATATTTTCCTTCCTTGCAGGTTTTGGATCATACATGAGCATACTGGATTCAACCCTAGGTCAACACTTCATTACTTTAGGCAATGTTGGGTACCTTCATTATTTATGTTCATCCACTTATGGATGTTTGAATTCATTCATATATTTATAAAATTTGGCTATTAGTGACCATATATGACCATTCTTGATGTTTTTGGGTCATTTGATGAAAATATGTAAAAGTTTCTTAAAAGTTGTCATGTTGTCATGACAACAATTTTCATTTGTAATGAATTTTTTTCGCAAATTGGTTGCAAGTTGGTTCTAGTCATTTTGGAGGTTGAGGAATGATTATACATCCATAAATTTCCCTATGTACAAGACTTCAATTGAAAACAAATTGGAAGAAATCACCTTATAGAAGACAAAAAAGGTTGATCAATTTTATGTGTGGTGGTAGAGGGATTTGTAGGGTCTTTAAGAGTCCAAATCAATTTATTGGAAGCCATTTTAGTAAGGGTCATTAATTATTTTTTGATTGTCCTAAAAGGAGAAACTGTAATAGTCCTAACTCGCAAATATTTTGTATTCAAAGATGATGTCTTGATGGGATGTCTGGGTTATAAATCCTTAGTAGACAAGTCATAGTTTTCCATTTTTTATGTTCTTTTGATATTGATTTTGCTTATGAATTTATAAAAATAAAACTTATTTACGTGAAAATAAAATATAATGAAACCCTTTGATATTGACTAAAGCTCTAGTTTGCATTAAATCATTATTCTTTATATACCATGTCGTAGATCTAAATGTCTACCCATGGCCTTTCTAAAAGTGTACAAAGGATAACTATGGTTTTTTTTCATCTCTGGAAGCCATATTATCTCAACAAGGGTTTCTTCACACATTGTCAATTTTGTTTCAAGCCCTCACTATTCTATATATATTTCTTGACCGGATCTCTGGATAAATCACAAAGGTTATTTTCTTTATAACTATGGTTACTCATTATACTATGAATAACTTCATGGTTGTGGCTGCCAATTATTTTTTGTGCTTATTTTATCATGTCTACTACTATCTTTCATGAAGCTCCATATTTCTATGCTCTTCATTGATAAATAAAAAGTCTACTTTTTATAATCCTTTTAATGTTACTCTCTTCAATCACAATGTTTCTATACCCTTTGTGACTGAGATTATCATCATGACTAGTGACAAATCCATTGTTTCTTCCTGCTAAAAAAATAATACATCCCATTGTATATTTTATTTTACATTTTACTAAAACCTTAAACATTATGGTATCTTTCCTTTGTCCTATTGATCCATACTTTCTTTATTGACACTTCATTTCTATAAAACATGCAAGTATAGTCACTTCCATGGTTCCTATGCAATTTTTGTATATGTTATAGGGTTTGATGGAAATAATACATTCATCTTGGTCTTTTATCACAAATTGATTCTTGACATGTCAAACTCCATTTAATACCGTAGCTACCCCAAATACAAGGAAATAATGACTAACATCCATCCTCATGATATTTTAATTTGTTCAATAGCACTTCTTCAGATATGTCTTTGAATTGATTGTTTTATGGTGTTGTCTTTATATGTTGATTGTAAAATACTGTAACATTTTATCCATTTGGCCATCTAATTGCAATTAACATTCTCATTATCGAATTTATCATATATAAGAAATGACATACACTATGCTAGGGTATAACACTGTAAACTCTCTGATGTATCATACTTCCATATTAACTATTCCATGGCTTGTTTGTGTCATTTGATTCAGTATTGTTGTCATTGTATGTTTCCTTTCATGCAAGATATTCATTATTTTATCTCTATAATAATCTCTTGCAAGTGATTTTCCAATATTTCCTTTGATAATAATTTCTTCATAATGTTTTTTTTTTTGTTTCAAATGATTTTTATTTTCATTTCCTTTGTCAGTGGTACTGATGCTTGGAGCTACTATGTTCACCTTTATGTTTCCTTGTGCATTTATGGCTAATAAATTTTCCATCAAACTGAAGCATGGAAAACATAAACATTACTTGAATGGTTTTCCTTCTCTAATACATTAATGTAAACCACATTGTGTATCCTTTGGCTTATCAACAATGAGACCCTTCTATACAAGCATTATCAGTATTTGATTTAATAGCTACTTTTTGAAAATTATGTTGCATTTTATTTTCCTTGTGTTGAATCTGTTACCTTCTTCTTAATATCACTTGCACATAAATTCCACTCTATTACTGTTGTTTTATGGTATTGTTGCTCCCTCCACTCAATAAATGAATGCTTTGATTCTTATCGAGCATTTCCACACTTGACTAATGTAGTTGTCTCCTTCTTGTCCTATCTCATTAGAAAATATGTTGTCATGTGATACTCTTGAAATAGTCAGTTAGCTTGTACCTTGGGATATTCTCATGCATTAATTAGTTCTCACTATCACCATGTCATTTACTGTACCATTGGTCTATGATCATTGATTTTTACTTTGTGCTCCACTATTGAAATGCTGAAAATTTAGCATTGAAAAGTGCCTTTCTATGCAATTTCCCTTGACAACGTTTCTTGATAATGTACCTTCCTTTCCAAATTTTATTGTTGCTACTCTGATATGGTTTGATATTGTAATGCATTTGTAAAATCATAAATGATCACTACTTATTGATACCTATCTGACCCTTTGTTAGAATGAATTCAGAATAACTAAGAGTGGGGTGAATCAGTTATCCTCAGGTCCAGATGTGCCAATTAAAAATTTATACCAATTTGAACAATTCAGATCTGCTCAGTAGCAATAATATAAAAGTGTGCAATTTACTATACTAATGAAATAATCTTGCAAAAACTTAATAGTAAAACAAAACAGAAACATTCACACATTTTGACACCAGATTTAACGTGGAAACCCAATATGGGAAAAACCACCAGTAACATGCTACCAAAATTTCACTCTTCCAAAGTGAGCTCTGTTAGGAGCCAACCCTGTTAAAGGTTACAAAACACACTATCAAATGTGACCTGGTTAAAGGATTTATTTCACCCTTTCAGGAGTGGCCTTATTAGAGGAATTAGAACATTCCAATCTAAATGTCACCTTACTCAAACAATTTATGCAATGACTATTAGGTAAACCTCATTAAAGGATATGAACTGATACAATGGTTAGAAAGTAATCAGCAGGTGTGATTTGATTCATACAACTTTTTTTGCAAATCCAGATCCAATTCAGCTCTAATGCTAATTTACTGAGTAGTTTCCATTCTCATTTCAATCTTCAAATCTGCTTGGAAATTTGTCAAGCAATCTCTCTCTGCTTCTTTTCTCAGCCTTTTTTTTCTTAGATCTTGCCAATCAGTCAATTAACCATGCCATCCTCTTGGATACTCTACATACACAACTATATCCATGAATAACCCCTTGAGGTTATCATATACCACTTCATCTAGGTCAGATACATATTTTTCTGCTTAATCAAGATCGTAGATCTTAGGTTAGGTCACATCCAACAGATCTTTCCATCATTACATTTAATTTATTTCTCCAATACAATAACCAATTAAATCTTGAATCCATGTGTTAATAATGGTTTCCTATGCATTTAATTAATGTGGACCAAAATTAATTATCCATAATAAACTTCACATATTCCAATAAATTCAACTATGTCAGTCAGAGATCTCAAATCTCATCAATTATCAAAATATTGTTACTCGGCCAATACAGTGTTCTTCCACTCGGTTGCCTCTATATTCCTTAGCATTTCACTGGTGCTTAGCCATCACTAGCTTTGCTTGGCATCAATTTTGTAATTAGCTATTAGTGAAAGATAAACAACATATCACTTTCCCAATGTTTCAAATGATCAATTACCCTTGTGTTTACCCATAACTCAACTGTTTCCCTCAGTCTTCTTGTTATCCTTTTCTTCAAATCTTCTTCATCAATCAATAGATATGGTACTCAAAATAGATAGAAATAGTCTCACCAGTTAAGGTTTGACATCAATGACAAAACAACAATTTTTTCCATTGTAGCTTTCCAAACAATCTTTCCAACAATCTCCCTCTTTGGCATTGATGGAAACACTAAACAATAAAAAAATAATTTTCAACCATAGTTACCATACAATCCAAAAAGTTTGCCTGTGTTCCTTGATTAAACAAATCTTCATTAATGTCTTTAGCTTCATTTTGATTCTCATATTTAAAAAAATTTCTCCCTCTGTGTTTGTGATCACACTGATGTCTTTCTATTTCTGTTCATCAATCTCTTTTTCTCTAAGTAGTAAACTCTCCCTCTTTTAGTAAAATTCTCCCTCTATCTTTCTCAGTATTTTCTCCCTCTTTGACAAAAATGCCAAAGACGTTGACATCTTCATCATGCAGATTCTTCTATTCTAAACTATGTATCATGTTGTTCTTGTCATCTTACTTATGACTGATTTTCTTTTTTTGTCCTTGTCTGTCTTTCACAACTTTAGTAAACATCCTAAAGTGTGAGTTTTTGTGCATCAATGTGAAAAATATTCTGAATATAACATTTGATGCAACAGTACCATTCTGAACTAATTAGCCTAATTTTGGGGAATCACCCCTAATTGACCTCGCAGATACTCATGAGCATCCTTGGGTAGTGCCTTTGTAAATATGTCTGCTAACTGTTCCTTAGTGTTCACATACTCCAGTCTCACTTCCTTCTTCTGAACTAGCTCCTTCAAGTAATGATACTTGATAGCTATATACTTTTTTCTTAGAGTGCATTACAAGGTTCTTAGAAATATTAATGGCACTCGTGTTATCACAATATATGACAACTGGTTCTGTGATCTCTTATTTCATAGCTTTTAGTAGTATCTTCAACCACATAATATTAGAGCAATTAACTGTTGCTGCCACATACTCAGCTTCAGTTGTAGATTGTGAGGTACAGTTCTATTTCTTGCTTGTCCATGAAACTAATATTTTTCCCAAAAGAAATGCTCCTCCTGTGGTACTTTTTCTATCATCAACATTTCCAGCCCAATCAAAATTAGTATAAACTCTAAGTTCAAATTTATCATTCCTTTTATAATACAGACCATATTCATTTGTTCCTTTCAAATATCTCAGAATTATTTTTACTTCCATCATATGAGTTTACTTGGGATTGGAAAAAAATCTAGCAACAATTCCAATAGCTAATGCAACATCAGGTCTACTGTGTACAACATATTGCAGCTTTCCAATCATTGATATGTACAGTGTTTGATTTATTTCTTTTGTCTCATCATTTTTGGTTAACTTTTGTCTAGTAGCCATGGGTGTACTCACTAGTTTTGAATCTTCCATTCCAAAAGTTTTTAGTATCTCTTTGACATATTTTGTTTGAGTAATGTAGATACCATTCTTCATCTGATATATTTGTAAGCTAACAAAATTTTTTATCTCACCAAACATACACATCTCAATTTTAGTTTGTATCTCTTTTGCAAATGCTTGGAATAACATATCTTGTCCACAAAAGATAATGTCATCAACAAAAATTTCAGCTAATAAACTACCTTTACTTTTCTCTACCTTAAAATATAGATTGTTGTTGTCATTGGGTCTTGCAAATCCAATCTTCATCAAATAATTGTGAAATCTCTCATACCATGCTCTAGGTGCTTTCTTTGTCCATATAGTGCTTTGTGTAATTTGCAAACCATATTCCTTTTTCTTGGGTCTACAAATCCATTAGCTTGTTCAATGTATACTTTTTCTTCTAATATTCCATTTAGAAATGCTGGATTCACATCCATTTGATAGACTTTAAATTCTTTGTAGGCTGCATATGTAAGTAAGGTTCTTACACCTTCCAATCTTGCAACTAGAGCGAATGTCTCTCCATAGTCAATTCCTTCCTCTTGTGCATAACCCTTGCATACTAGTCTAGCTTTATTTCTTGTTACCTCTCCATGTTCATTGAGCTTGTTTCTAAATACCCACTTAGTACCAATTATATTTTTATCATTCAGCCTCGGTACAAGTGTCCAAGTATTGTTATTTTCAATCTATTCAATTTCTTTGTTCATGGATTGAATCCAGTCTTCATTGTCTAAGGCATCTTTTACTATTTTAGGCTCAAAATCACATAACAAGTAGGTATCTTCTCTCAATTTGCTTCTTGTCATGACTGCATAATCCATTTCTCCTATGATTTTATCAGGTTTATGGTGCCTTCTTACATACTTTGCCAAAGTAGGTTATTTCTCTGCTTCAGATTGATCATTCATGTTCAATTTAGGTTGAAACTCTGACTCAGCATCTCCATCAGATAGCTTGGCAGTCACCTTTTGTTGCCCAATAATTTCATTTTGTGACTCGGTAGGTGCAGACTGTTTCTCGGCAACTTCATTCTCAGTTTTAGGTAATTCATTAGAATCTTCCCCATCAGGATAGGTGAATGATTTGTACCTCTCAGGCTCAGTCATGCTTTCAACTTCATTTCTTTCTGCATATTCATCAATTCTAACATTTTCACTTTGCACAATTTTGTTAGTGTTAGAATTCAAACACTTGTATGCTTTACTTTTAGTTGAATATCCAAGAAATATGCCTTCCTCACCTTTAGCATCAAGTTTTCCATTTTTGTTATCCTTTAGGATTGTAATGCCCCGCCAGGAAACCCAGGAGAACTTAACCTAAACAAGACACTAAGTTTATGGAATAATATTTTTTTCTTAAATGTTTACAAACAATAATGATAACAATGCAGAAGCAATAGAATGAAGTACATGACATACATGAAATACAAATCATACATAGATAACATTTCTCAAGGGTTCCTTGACGTAGAATTACTTGAGAATAATAATCTATGATTAACAATAGTAAAGAACTAACATAAAGGTTACATAATCTAAATCCAATAACATACATCTCATAATAAAAGATTACATATACATCTGATACCAAAGGTATACTACCTAATCAACATCCACTACACAAGTCGCAGGGTATGTAATAATATATAAAAAACAATACAGTGCATCCTCCAAAGGATGATAACCAATATCTACATATGGTAAAATACATAACTCAAGTAACTAAACAAGTATCCAAAAGACTAGGAAGATGTAAATGCAAAAATAATCATCCAAGCGTGACAAAGAACTGTCAGAATCTCAATGGTAATAAGAATCACTACCACCCGACCGCGTGGAACCAAAGGTCCACTCCCACCATGTTGAGGAGATAGTAATAGGCCCATCACACGGGGTATACAACAAGAATCAAACAAGGTATACATGGCCTCATACTCAAATGCATAGGAAGATCCTAGAAGCACTCTAAACCATACCAAGGAACACTAAACAACACCAGAGGTACTGACACACGTAGCATAACCTAAGTTTTATATAGGAAGGTGTCATCATGTATGTCTAACCATTGAGTTTTGTCCTAGAAATCGCTCAAATGGATTCTGACACTAAAGTGACCATAAAGGACATCAATGACCTTTCAAACAGACAAGATCACTAACGATGTTGTACCCACACCCCTCAAGGCGGCAAGCATCATCTCATCCTCCATCTTAGCCTATACTAGAACTCAAGCATTGGTGAGACATTATCTTATTAGTTTATAATAGGGCATCATAATTAATTTATTATGTTATCACTTGTTACCACCACTTACAATAAGCGATCCTAGTAGCCACTTGTGGGCTCTGACACTTATTGCAAGCCACCTCTTACCATACAACTTGGTAACCTACCCTAGGTTCACAAAAGACTATCATAAAGATATATCATAACTTAAATCGCCTCATGCCCATTCACGGGCACATAGGTTCTCAATACCATACAATAATCCATTGCATCCTCATAAGACCATACAACACATCATAACTAAATTAGGTTGAGGTATAAGAAATCAGGATCATGACTTCATCAAAAAATACGAACTGACATCACATAAGATAACGTGCAGAAATTACAACCCCAAAACCTTAGGATTTATGTCCTAAGGGTCATCTAACCCAAAAGATACCTGAAACATGATAACATAGAAGAATAAACAATTCATTTAATCACACACCCAGAACACATCATGGTGTAATCAATTCAAATTCAGAATACATTAAAACAATTTCAGTGTTAACGTAAGGACAAACAAATTTATAACATCCTAATTATGTAAATTTCATTTATCCATTAATATTACTATCAAGAAATAATTAAATGTCCCATGTTGGTAAACATTAACATATTCTATAGATCTATTTATAAAATCATCATATAAATACATCTAGGGAATAATTACCAATTTCAGTTATAATTATACTAAATGCAAAGAAACATAAATATAACCTTCAAAAGATGTTCATATCAACCCACATTAATGTTATTTCCATAACTATCCGAAAATAAACAAAATCGCTAATCTAATCCCTCTTATAAAATTCATAAGAAACCATTGCCACAACAAATGATGTTTACCAAAGTGTTACGAATATTAACCCTATCCATAAATGTTTCGAATGAATTTTCACACATAAATAATCCAACAGTCTAGAACATTAGTAATATACAATATATGCATCTATATGTTTGAATAAAAACCAAAACATATATATATATATATA
>MU224650.1:920688-939416 GCA_018584345.1 Thuja plicata | reverse complement strand
AATAGGGATTTATACCTTTTCTTTTGTTTTTCACTTTTTTGTCTTTTTCTCACTATTGTCTTTTTCATTTTAGAATAGACTTGTGTATATTTTTTTAATTCTGTATTATTAACAGAGAGCTTATTTTTTTTCAAAACAATATTTTTTCCCAAAGGTGCATTTAAGAAAAGGTATTTATTTATTTATTTTTCCCCAACTTAATAGTTCAACTATAGACAATTTAATTTATCATTATCTAGGAGTTCTAGGAGGAATATTTCCATGAAATTTGGCCAGCATAACAATACTTTGCTAAATCACCATTTCCTAAAATAATAAGCAAACTAGGGTTTCAAGAACACCCTTTTAAATAATAATTTCAACAACTCCTAATTAAGAAAATTTAATTAAATTAAGCACAAAGAAGACACAATTTAATCAAGAATTCAATCACAAAAAGGATCAAACCCTACCTTTGATCCAATGCAAGAACAGAAAGAATTTTGCCTTTGAAGGTGATTAAAGCCTGAATCCTCCAAGCACACACACAATCATGTATTTTACACAAACTTTTTCCAACATGCAACCATAAGAAACCTCAAATCCTCCAAAATCCAAGAACACACAAAAGCTCTCCCAAAAATGCTCCAAAAACTTGTTATGTTTAAATGAGAGAAGAATCCCCCTAAAGAGGATCAACTTCCCCTAATCATGCAAATCCTCATGACAACACACTAGTTAACTCCTAAAAGGATTCCACTCCAAAATTGAAAGAAAATAACAATTAATTAATTAAAATATCGTTAATTCTATAGCTCAACTTTGAATCCTAAAATCAAGTTGAAATCTTTGAGTTTGAAAATACTTTTTCAACAATATCATGCACATGTAATTAATAAAATATTAAATTAAATAAATTAAATATTTAAATCACAATACTCCATGCAACTTAATATTTAATTATTTAATAAAGCATAAAAGCATATTTACTCTAATATTTAATTAAACATTGATATTTAATAATTGCACTTTAATTAACCTTTCAATTAAACATAGGTATTTAATTTAATTTTCAATTAATTAAATACTATATATCTAATAATTAATTGTAATAATTTAATTAAATAAATAACATGATATAACACACAAATAACTAAATCAAGCACCTGAAATTGAACACAAGAAAAATCAAACATGCTCAAGGAAAGGGATACTTGAATTCCTATCAACTATATGAATTTGGTAAGGTAGCCAAATGGATACTTGTCCACTAATTAGGACAATTAGGTTTAGGGTAGGATTTGGACATAAAAATTATCTCTCCTCTCTTACAATTGAGATTATTGCGATAGGGCATGCTCACTCTTGCCAATTTAGGAAGACGTAGCCTGGTACCTACAAACCTGTCATCACAAAGATGAGCATACATGAATATATCATATAGAAAACAATGGTTGCGACTATGTTATTGTGTGGATCTCACCGAATCAAGTAACTATGACTCTGTCCCATACCATACCAAGCACATCAAACAACAAAGCAAAACATACAATGATCCATGTGCATATAAATCTAGGGTCAGTATTGTCAGAAAACCATACTCAAAATGAAATCCTAACATATACATAAGCATCATTAAATAACCATAAATCACATATACACAGAAGATATAAAATACAAAAAATGGATCAATAACATACTGAACTATAATACATAAATATCCTCAAGATCAACTGAAATAACCACGCATACATAAAAATGCCTAAAAGAGTTCGGCATCCAAAAACTGAAAACAAAACTAAGAGGTGGGTATTACATCCTGTTAGGGTTTTTTCTTGTAGGGCCTCTAAAGATGCTTGAATACTTAAATAACTCTATGACTCCTAATACCTTTTTATACTATAACTCAAGCAAGAGAAAAACACTAATTGATGAGGTATTTTGATAACACTGGGGATACCTATTACCACCTCCTTATTTTTTGAGATCCACTGACTCAGGCAGGTCTTACCTATGACTGATTACTGACATGACAGTAACTTTAGAGTGGATTTTACTTATGTACTGAATGCTCTATTTTTATATGGACATGTATATAACAATGTAGATAACTATGACTATTCTGAGAAAAAGCTTGACAATCCAAATCAATATCTTAGTGATAGCAGACAACATCATAATAGGGAATTTCATCATTCTTTCCTTTTAAATTTCTTGTGAATCTAGGAGGAATAACCTATTGATTTACTCTTTAAGAAATCAACAAACTTCAACTGTAATCACATATGAGTATAATTGATTTTACACAAATATTCTGAAATTAATTGGTTTAAATGATATTGAATATTTGGATGATGATAGATTACCAAAACAATTCCTAGACAAGTGCCTATCCTTGGGCTTATAGAATTAATAAATGAAAATCCATAGAAAAAAAATAGAATACTGTAAGCTGCCTTACAACCTACATGCAACTTAGATAAAATGCCTTACAAACTATCCTGTTACCTCTACAAAATTGTATCAAATCCTTAAATATTGTTATTCTCCCTGAAACCACTCACAAAACTTAGTTCTTTCCGTAAAAGAAACTTGCAAGCAATTAGATAGCTACCTTGTAACCAATATGCTTAAAAATGCCTCACAGATTTAAACATAAAAGAGAATACACAAAAAATAAAGAGACAAGAATAAGATAGAGTAAAGTTGCACTGTATTTTATTCATATGTTTCTGCTTCAATACATAAAAAGCTCAAAAATCTTAAAGACATAGACACAAATCTAGAAAGTTTGATTTTCAATATATTTCATCCTTCTCTTACTATTACAATTTTTGATCTATTTATAGGTCCTTAACCATCTTGGAATACTTAACATTAGGATGCAACAAGCTTTAGATGGTTTAAGGAATCTAACCCTAAAAGTACATAAAAGACAAAGAATGAGAATGTAGAAGCGGTGGATAGACAAAAATAGGGGATGAGATCTGACATTCTTTGTCTTTATCTGGAATCTAGCACCTTTTTCTGACAGTGTTTAGGATAGCATCTAATATTCATATTGAGACCAAGTCGCCCTCATTACAGTCTAACTTACACTTGACTTTAGTAATAACTAACCTCCCTGTGCTCAATGGTCAGGCGCCAAGTATTCCCCTTTATTATTCATCCAGGATTTCCTCCTCTACTACCACAGGCTTCTTTTTCTTTGGCTTGGTCATCAAGTCCCATGCTATCACTTCATCTTCTATAGGCCATTTAAAACTCTATGTTCTTTGTAGTTCTACCTTCTATCTTTCCCACCTGACATCAGTGATGTTTTTAACATCCACTACAAACTTATTCATGTCAATTTTTGCCTTAAAGGCCTCATCCAAAATTTTATTAAAACCTTCCAAATCTAAATCAGATCCTGAAATAAATGCCTCATTGCTTGGCATTCTACTATCAAATTCATTCCTCCAAGCCTCCAAGGAATTGACTTGATCATCTTCTCCTTTTAAAGGACGAAAAAACCTATTAAATTCTAGTGAAAATAGGCTCATCTTAGCCTCTACCTACTTTAGCTTACCCTTAAAGAAAGATAAGGCTATATTAACCTTTTGAGTATCATCCTCTACTTCTTTCACAATCTCAGGTAGATCTGATCTTAGTGGCTACAAGGAGGCAAGTTTTTCAAATAATTGGACCCTAGGTGAACAAGTAACAAAATAAGGGTTCGAAATGGTGATGTACCCTGTCACTTCTGTATGCAATGTGGGAAATTTATTATAGGCATTCAGGATGATATCTATTTTGTCTTTTAGTATATCTATCCTATGTTGAAGAATGCATCTTAATGCATTTAGGGCTACCTCATTATTCTTTTTTCCCATATCCTCTATCTCAGAAACTTCCTCTGATTCTACTTTCTCCTCTATCTCTAAAGGTTGTACTGAAGGCACATAAACTACCTTAGGTTTCTCTTGTAGTTGCTTTGTCATCTCAGCAATGACCAAGTTCTGTTCATGTATCTTTATGTGGCATAAATCCCTATCCTTTCCTAGGGCACTGGTTTCCTCAATCAAAATTCCACACTTCTTAGATAATTATTTTGTCTTATCTTTGTTCAAGTGTGCCCAATGTGTCATGATCTGAGAAATATTAATATCTCCAATGTTTTGTACAGTCTAGACCATTTGATTCCCCACCATGCTCTTCTGAATATTTACTAGTTGAGGCTTTTGGTCCCTTGGACATAGGTTCCACATGGAAAAGGCTTGTGATTTTGGACTATATCCAAATGCTTTAATCATGTGGCCCATTTGAATCCCACTGGCCAATTTGAGGTATGGTTGCTTTCTAATCTGATTAATAATGAATGTTGAGGCTAAACCCCAGCCCTCAGCAAGCAAAATGCCACTGTTCAAAACCATTTTTCTTTCCTCATCTGGAGAGACATCCTCACTATTAGGGTCATAGGCTTGCAAAGCTAGCAAAGCCTCATTTGTAACTATCTCCTCTCCATCTGATTTCAATTGTTCCCTAATTTGTTCCTTCTTATGCCATCTAAAAAAATCTTTAAACTCATCAGTTTTGACAAAATTGTCATCACTTAGAAACTGCTACTGATGCAGTCATGTTTCATCAATGCATGCCTTAAGAGGCAATTCTATGTTTTCTTCTTTATCATGTTATTGTCTCTTCCCTTGTCTGATTATTTTCCTCAGATTATGATCATACAATCTGTGACCATGAATTAGAGCACTTGTTCTATCTCCTTTCTTCTCTTTTCTAACAGAGGAAGTCTGACTAGGGTAAACCTTTTGCCTTTTAGTGGTAGGCTCTTCTACATCATCTGGCTGAGATACCTTAATCAAGTCTATGATATGCCCTTGTTCTTCCTGTACCTATGCTACCTCTGCAACATTCTATTGAGGTTGGTCAAATTGAGGTGGATGGGCATATTCTCCATCACTATCACTCTCATATTCAGACTCTGAATACTCAGGCTCTTTTCCTCCTTTCTTTGTATCTAAAACATTTTCCAACTACTCATAGAGTATATAAAAATTATCAATCATAGCTTTAATCTTATCAAAATAAGGTAGGTTAGGGTAAAAACCTCCAAATGATAATCCATTTCTTCTTATTTGATTTTCCAAATTTAGTAACTCCTGAATTCTCTCCCTTCTTGTCCTTATATCATCTTCATCAAGGAGATTTCTTGTAACATCCTCCTCCACACAAAAACCATGAACATTTATATTTGATATGGTAGTAGTCAGGAGTTTCCTAGCTCCTGCAATGAATCCTTCTGGGTCAATGTATCTATATAATGTTTCCCTCATCTTGCAGCTTTCCAGCCATGTGCTCACCAAATTAATAGCACCCTTACCAATAGTAAACTGAAATATTTTAAATTTCCTAGGGGTTAAGGTCCCCTTCCTATGTGGTGCAAAATGTTCATTGTCTATCAACAACAGTTGCCAAATGAACTCCATGGCAGCAACTCTGGATGACACATGATAGGGTAAGACATGAGGTGGATGTGTGCATCCATATACCCTAATCATGGTAAAATTTTCTTCTAAAAAGAAGTCTCCCCAGTTGTGATCACCCTCCCACTTCTCCACATACTCACAAGGTCTCAACAACTGCAGCACCTTTACTGGGAGTCTAGTCTTACTAATACCCATGCTCTGCATTAATGGATATACAATCCAATTTTCAAATCCACAAAAGTCACAATCCTTGGATGTATAATTTCATATCCTAACCCAAAATTGAATAGAATTGGGTCGATCTTGAAAAATACTCTAAGGATTCAAGTTGTTCACATTCATGATCCCATAGTTGAAATGTAATAACAAATGCATTAGGATAGAATAATGAAAGAACCTAGGTTCCTTGTCGATGGGATCCTGCATCTTCTTCTTCACAGCTACAAATCCCTCATGCATTTTATCCATAATGTACTGTATAAAATCATAATTGGTGCTAGAATGCACATCTTGCAAATCTAGTACCATCATTAAAATTCCAAAGTTTATTTTCTCTACTCCTCCATCTATACCCAACACTCTACACAAAGCATAAGCAATATACTTGATATAGAAATGTAGATCTTTAAAACAATAGGCTGCAGTCCCAGGTATAGGGGTAATATGATTCCTAACCTCATTAAGCATATGCTTATGCAATTGGTTCGTATCAACACCAGGTTGTAACTTATACCTCTCCTCTTGCTTAGTAATATTTATCTTGGTGTACATGGTACTGTATAAGCCAAAGGCTTGCATGAATGAATTCCTATTCAAAATCAATAGGGCAGTACCATCATTTTTCTTAATTGTCCTAGATAGAGCATCATAATGGATGGCAAGACCTAGAAACAAGTCTACATCTACATAGACATCAGGGAAAATTAACCTAGCAAGACCACTAGTCCAAGGGTTTGACACTGGAATGGCCTTATCAAAATTATTATAAAAATAATTATATAGAGAAAAACCTGTGGACCCTGTAGTGCGAGCATCTCTGATTTCATAGTAGTCATCTACCAGTAAGTTTGCATTTTCCCTCTTGTGTTGTGTGGACCATGGCAATAGCTTCAAGAATTCATTAGAGAAATTCCTCTTTCCCTTAGCATCATCATTGACTTCATCACTCTTTTTGTTGGTAGAAGACACACTGACTGCTTTACTCATCTTGCATTGTTTTCTCTTTCTCTTTCCACCGATATTGAGACAAATCTCCTCTTAGGACTTACTACTCTTCTCTTTGCACTGCTAGCAATTCAAGGACCTTGACAACCAGAGAATTACCCTGAAATTGAACAATTTCTTCCTTTTGGACACAGAAGACCTAGCAATTCTTTGCTCTACAATTCTGGAAGTATGAAAAATGAAAATGAACCTTCGATCAATGCTTTATGGTAACTCTCCCAAGTACATAGCTCATCATTGAAGAGACAATTAATTTTTCTTTCAAGTTAACATGCTGTGGAATTAATTGAAATCCTAGCCGTAGTTCATGAATATGATAGGCAATCAAATTCATATGAGTTCATTTTTAGAAAACCCCTTATAAAATTTGAATAGAATGACATGTCTTCATATGATTGGTTCTTCATTAGACATCTCAGCTACCTTTTTCATACAATAATTAATCTTCTGGATTCTCATTGGGCACTGAATATCTATGTTGTCATTTCAGCAACTATCGCCTTTTATCATTTTTCATATTTAGTGACTATGTGACTGTGCAGTATCTCCTTGTCGCTGATCAAATTTCTTAACCCTCAATTCTTCTAGAGATCTAGTGACTATATGATTTCCTTTACTTGGCTAACCATGGTTAACTTTTGGCGATCACGTGACTGAATGAATCCAAGTTGCCAGATCAAATGTTTAACCCAAAGTTTATTCGGAGACCCCGCGACTGAAGGTTACCTTTTATCCTTTAACTATTATCACTAAGTCTCTAAATGTTTACTTCTCTTTATGAGACTCCACGATTAAACTTAGTCACCCAATCACTGATTAAAACTGCTACATGATATTTCTTTCAGATACTACGCGACATAACTTTATCCTTTGATTTTAATTCAGAGACTATGACTAAAGCTAATCTCATTGTCGCAAGCACTTTTTAATCTTATACAATTTTGATGGAGACTTTGTGACTAACATTGATCTTATTACACTAACATCTGATGGCTCCTCTAAGTCGCTAAGTATATTTTAAAAACCTTAAATCATTTAGAGACTACACGATAATACATAATTTTATACCTTTAAGTCTCTTAATTGCCAAATGACTTTTTCCTTTTGGGAGACCATGTGACTAGCCTTTATTTTACTCATTATGAACATGTGTCTCTTTTAACTATTTGCCTCCGAATCGCTAATTAAAAACTGACTTAGCATTTTAAACCAGCAACTACTCGACCAACATATACTTTAATCACCTTGCGGTTTGTTGCAAAGTCTCAACATCTTTCTCTTAACTGACTTTTTACTTGGAGACTAAGCGACATAAGAATTTAACATGTCACTTAACTATGTTCTTATCTGAAGACCTTGCGCTTGAAGTAATCGCTAAGTCTCATAAAAAATTACTAACTACAGGATACTTTGCGCGACACCGCGACTTAACTACTTTCTTAGATGTTGCCTGATGATGTGTTTTTGCATTGTGAGACTTTGCGACTGAAGGGTTTTTCCAAGTCTCATAACAAATAAGGAATATTATGTTTCTTTCTGAGACATCCCAACAACAGTTAATCATCGTCTCATAACAAAACGGAATATGCTTCTAGGATCAAGCGACTAGGCGACCATCGAAAAAGGCACATGACTTAAGTTTCTCAAAAAGGTAATGCAAAATTAGAAACTAGATTATCATTTTAGGGCTTTTTTGCATTTTGACTTAGAAGATAGCTTAGGGTTTTGGGTTTTTCCACTATTCATGTGGATTTTGACCTAAAAACATAGAATCTTTACAGGGATACTTCAAAATGAGACAGACCTTCTGACTTTGGATAGAAATTGGCATGAAGGCAACAAAAATTTTAGGGCAAACCAACAAAATCAGGAATACAACCAATAGTGGCTCTACCTGAGGATTCACTAAACATAGTTTATGGCAAAGAACCACAGAATCTCTGGTTGCAGACCTTTCAAAAAATGAAGAGGATGCCAACTAACCTAAAATAGAAGGGAAACTATTTACAACACTTATAGACAAAAGGGAAGTATTCATAGCATGATACATACTTACTTGTGCATAAACTTTTGATTCTCAGTTGAAAAAGGGCTTCAGGAATCGCCCATGCATAGGCAACTCAAAATCTTCTCCCTCCATGTTCTTCAATAAGTAAGAGTCTTTTCCAAAATTCTCTGAAACAATAAATGGCCCTAGCCACAAAGACTCAAACTTCTTGTGTTTTCCTTTATCTTCTGCTCTTGCATTCCACTCGAGAACTAGGTCACCAAACTGGAACTTTCTCTCAGTAGCCCTTTTATCAAAGAGGTATTTCATCTTCTGCTACAATTTTATGTTTTCCTTTTGACTATTCCTTCTTACTTCATCCAATTCTATCAACTAAATCATTTTATTTTACAATTTATCAGAAACATCTAAATGTTCTTCTTGTAAAAATTGACATATTGGCAATAAATTGTTGATAGACAATCTTGCCTGTAGACCATATACCAGCTCAAATGGAGATTTATCAGTTGCTCTTTTAACTGTTACTCTGTCAGCCCAAAGTACTAGTTTCAACTTAGTATGCCATGTTCTTTTATTCTGTTCCAGAGTCCTTTTTAGTATTTTCAATATACTCTTATTACTAGACTCAGCTTGTCCATTAGCCTATGGATGATATGGGGATGGATATGATATTTTAATCTCATATTTTTCATAGAAACTTGTCATTTATTTTGATCTAAAACTCATGGCATTGTCCATTACTAACTTAGCAGGTACACCAATTCTGGTTATAATATTCTCCATGAGAAATTCAATAACTACCCTGCTTGTTTCTTTCTTTGTAGGGATGGCTTCAATCCACTTGGTAAAATAATCAGTGGAAACTAATATCCAACTATGTCCCCCACTAGATTTCTCTTGTAAATCACCAATAAAATCAATTCCCCACATACTAAAAGGAGCTTCAGTACTTACTAGGTTTAGCAACAGAGCACCTAAAATTTTTAACTTATTGGAGAACCTTTGACAAGTTTCACATTTCCTGACATGTTCATAAGTATCCTTGAATAAAGTAGGCCAATAATATCCAGCCCTTTAAATCTTGTGGGCAGTAGTTTTAGTATAAAAATGACCCCCACATTATCCTTCATGCATTTCACTCAAAATTTTCTTAGGTTGGTATTTATCAAGGCATAACAACAATACACTATTTTTATCTTTCCAATACAAGTCACCTTGGATCAAAGTGTATCTTTGAGTTTGTAATTTCAGACTTCTTTTCTGATTCTCTGACAAATGATCAAGACACTTAGCATTTTTGAGAAAGAATACAATATCAGTATAGAATGGTTGCCTTTCTATGCTTGTAGTAGTCTAATCATGCATTTATGTCTAATTTATTTGTACTAGATCCAAGTTATCTTCTATCATAACTTTTTCCAATCCTTGTCCTCTTATCAATTTTGTAATATGGATCTCAAGGTTAAATTCTTGAATTCTGGTGATCCATTTACACCTCTTCCTAGTTACCTCTGACTGTGTAAGGATATCTTTCACTATTGAATGAGGAACATAAGCCTGTATCTTAGCACAAACCAAGTATGGCCTGAAAGATTTCACAGATTTCACCAAGGCATAAGCCTACTTCTTAATTATTTCATAGTTAAGCTCTGCTTCTTGTAAGGATTTACTGTAAAAAGCTATTGGATGTTCAAATCCTTGTTCATCCTTTTGAAGCAAAATAGCAACAATTGTATGAAAATATGCAAACAAAAACAAATAGAAAGGGTTAGTATACTCTAGATATTTCAAACTGGAGCCTCTTGTACTTCTTTTTTTATTTTCTCAAATGCTTGTTGGGCTTCTTCACTCCAAACAAATCTAGCATCTTTCTTTAACAATTTTACAATGGGTTTAACAATCTCTGCAAAATTTGCTATGAATCTTCTAACAAAGTTGATCTTTCCTAAAAAATATTGTACACCTTTTAAGTTCTTTGGAGAAATCACCCTTTGAATTGCTTCCACTCTCTCAGGGTCTATTCTTACCCCTTCCCTAGACACTATATGTCCAAGAAAATTTCCCTCTTTTCCTGCAAAATGACATTTCTTGGGATTTAGTGAGACACCATATTCCAATGCCTTATTAAAAATCTTACCCAAGTGATCATAGTGATCTACAGCTCTTTTAGAATATGCAGTCAAATCATCCTGATAAATGACCATGAATAAATCAATGAATTCTTTGAAAGAAACATCCATGGCCCTTTGAAAAGTTGCCCCTACATTTATTAGTCCAAATGGCATTCTGATATAAACATAAGTTCCCCATGGAGTGGTAAATGTAGTTTTGTATTGATCCACTTCTTTAACTAAGACCTGGTTGTAACCTGAGAAACAGTCCATCATAGACAACAACTCACAACCACTCACCTTATGCAACATTGCTTCCATATTAGGAAAGAAATAGTTATCTTTTAATGAAGCAATATTTAGATTTATGAAATCCACACACAGTCTGATATCACCATTTTTCTTTCTGACTGGTACTAAATTTGATACTCAAGCTGAATGTCTGATTGGCTGGATTATCCTAGCATCCTTTAGTTTTATCAATTCTTGTTGCATTTTAGGAGCCAGCAAGGGGTTAATAGGCCTCTATTTTTTTCCTAAATGGTTTCACATCTGATTTCAATGGGATTTCATGTTGAAAAAGGTCCTCTCTATATGCTTTCAAGTCTTCATAAGACCAAGCAAAGACATGTTTATATTTTCTCAACAATTTGATCAAATTTATTCTTATATGAGAGTCTAAACCTTTTCCAATATAAACTATTTGAGGACTATTTTCAGATCCTAATTTTATTTCTTATAAATCCTCAACCTTCACATTCCTTAACTTTGATGAATCATTTTGTTGACTACTAAACAATGCTTCAAGCTTAATCAAACCCCTAGGAATCTGATTAGAACTTAACTGGACAACCTCATTTCCTAAAATGTAGTCTTTTCCATCATCATTTTCTAGTAAAGTACGACAATCTATGCTCTGGTTCTCATAATGGTCTAGACATTGCATGAACCTCAAAATATCTTGATCATCTTGGAAAACCTGCCAGTTGTATATGTTATCCAGAACAACTGGTCTTGTCTTGACCTCTAGTATTGACACTCCATGCAAGGTCAAATCATCATTTTTCAAAGCAACATTTGCTAAGAAATCAGCCATTATATTTTTTGACGTTTCTAGCCAACTTATATCAAAGGCATCAAACATTTAAATTTGATCCCAAATAGCATACTTGTACATTTTCAACCTATCATTCTTTACTGCATATTTGGATCTGACTTGAGCTACTACCAACTTAGAATTACCATAAACCTTTAAATACTTTATACCATACTTGATAGCAATTTCAAGTCCTAAAAGCAAAGGCTCATATTCTGTAGTATTGTTTGTACATTGGAAAACTAATAAAAATGAATACTTAAAAGTTGTACGTGATGGAGATACCAACAATACACCTTCCCTTGATCCTCCTTTAGAACAAGCCCCATCAAAGTACATTTTCCACAATCCATCTCCCTACATAATCAATTCTTTTTTCAGAGGGTCAACCTCTTTATGCTGATAATAAAGTTCACTTTTTTGCATCCTAAAATTCTCCATATCCATGTCAATGCAACAATTGATGTTAGTGTCATCAAATCTCTCTAACATGTGAGGAGTTCTACTTTCCCTTAAGACCTTAACATTTTATCCAGCAATGTTAAAAGTAGCATATGATAAATCACTTTGTATACTACCTCCCATTGAAGCACTCCACTTTCTTGACAGAAACATGCCATAATGTGGTGGTATGTCAACCACCAGAACATTCATAGTCATTACTACATCAGGGCAGACTGCTAATTTGTAAGGCATAGCCTCAATGGTACCAATCATAGGTACCTCTCTAGAGTCCATAGATTGACATCTCCCATGAGGAGTATCAACTTGTAATCCCATTGACCTCATGATTTCCACTGGCATAACAATATTAGATGCTCCTAAATCAATCATACAATTTTTTAGCATCTTTCCATTAATTATCAATGAAAGAAAAAATGGGTCAACAACCTTTGGGGAAGAAGTTGTATTCAAGAAAATTTGAGGAATCTCAGATGTTAACACCTCAACTTCCTTCCCTTTGGTAATTGGTTTCTTGCCAACATTCTCTGGACTTTGAACCTTTATTGTGGGCACACTGTTTAACAATGACATTACCTTTTCCTTATGTTCTCTAATTCTCATCATCTCGAGAAATGGTACCTTAACTATCATTTGGGACAAACATTGATCCATGTCTACTGGAGTATATTTCACATCTAAAGATTTTGATTTATGAATAGTGATATCATTTTCCTCAGTATGTTCATTCAGAGCTGGTTCTTTTAATTTTTTATTCTTTACCTTTTGAACAGGTTACTTATTTCTTGCCTTTTTGAATCTTCTTCTTGTACAACATTTGGTTCTAGGGATTTTGTAATGATTTTGACCTTATGTTTATTTACATTTTCACCAGGTCCTTCCTTTCTTTTCACATACTTAGTGTCTATCTTATTTTCTTTTATAAAGACACCTGATGGTTGACTACCAATACCACCCACTACTCTATTTCTCAGATGGTAGTTGTTTCTAGCCTTGTTCACTAAATCTACAGTAATCCTAGCTTTCTCTTCATCTGAAGATTTTCTAATAAGTACAATATCTTGATTGTGTTGAGCATAACATCTTATATGATCATCAATTCCCTTAGTTTCACTATCAGATAAGATCTGTTGATGATGATTTTCTACCCTCCTTTGTGAAATACAAGAATCATGATTTTCATCTTCACTGTCTAAATCTATATCATGGCATGAATAAGTATTTGTCATACTATGATCACACTGTTCACCCTCATCATTTCCCTATTCTTCACTTACTCTCAAGTCCAAGGAAACAATACAAAAATCAAGGTTACGAGGGGCTTCACAAGCCTCACACCAAGGATCATCATTGCATAAATGGACAAAATTTTTATGTAGAGGATATGGAGTTCTGTTATCTATATTTTCTTTTCTAGGTAGAATAACAGGCTTCCCATCCTTGAATTGAGCTCCATAAGGATGGTTTTGTATTCTATTTTGAGGATTGTATGTAGTATTATAAGAAGGCCTATTGTTTTGAGGAGCCCTGTATTCCTTATACTCTAGTTCTTTTAAATTGCTCCTACTAAACCTTGAGTCATCCCTCATATTCAACTTACTAGATACTCTTCTATTCATTTTGATATTTACTACTATCTTATGGGCATCAATAAGAGTTCTAGGGTTTTTATCTCTAAGAGCATATCCCATTTTAGAATCAAAGGCATTCAAATAAGTTGCTAGACATACCTCTTCATTCAGCCTTATTTTCTGAAATATCTTGTGCATAACTCTTTGAAATCTTGTATTAAACTCTGTGACCTCTTCATTGTAATTCTTTTTAATATTATTGAACTCATTCAACAAAAATTCTTTATTTGTTTTGTCTCCATACTGATCCTTAAATAATTCAATCAACTCATCCATAGAAACAACAAATCCATTAGAAAGGCTCCTAAACCATTCTCTTGCATCTTCCACTAAGGACTGAATAAATAATTTCATTAATACATCCTCATGAGTGATATTTAAATCATCAACAAAATCAATCAACTTTCTTAAATGTGTTTCACAAGAAATAACATTGTTACCTGCAAACTTTGAGAGTTTTTCTCCTATATCACCCACATCTTTAGGGAAAGCATTAGGATATCTAGGGATACCAACAAAGTTAAATGGTTTATACCTTTCAGTATGCAATGGTTTCCTTTGAAAACTATCCTTCTCTTTGAAAGTAGTGGCTTTTGTTTTAGAAGTAGTAATATTCTCTAGCCCAGCATAAGAATACTTTGAAGACTGCAAAAAATCTATCTTCTTCTTCATTTCAACTGTTGCAGCTTCCATTTGTGTCTTTTCTAACATTTTCTCCATGGTTTCTTTTTCAATTCTCAATTTCTCCAGATCAATATCTAACTTGGATGTTTGGTCAGTTAAAGGCTTCTGAGACTTAGGTTCTTGATTTCTGCATTCACTCATCTTTTGCTTACCTTTATCCTTTTGTGAACTAGAAGCCTTATTAGTGAATGGTATTTCTTGGTCCTTTTGAGACCTCTCTGTATCTTTCATATTTTGATGTCTTGAAGATCTTCTTCTATTTTTATCAACATCCTTATGATCATTTTTTTTCTTTCTTATTTCTCTCTCCCTTTTCATTTGTTGAACAAGGGAAAGTTGTTTCATGATGAACTTCTCCTCATTTGCTAGCACATCAGAGGGAGCATCTTCAGAATCTAAACTAGATGTACTTGTCTATTCTCTTTCATTTGAAGTAGAAGTGACTATAGGTGTTTCTAATACCCTTTCTACAACTTCTTCATACTCTAAAGTATTTACATCATGAGAATGCTGATCGCTATTCATATCTCTCCTAACATTACCCTCTTTACCTCTTGGAGGGGTTTCATCCATGCTAACTTGGTTTCTATTTTTTCTCCAAGACATTTCCATCCTTGAGGATGATGGGATTCCACCATATAAAACTTTTTCAGGATCATTTCTCATCCTTGACCTAGTATTCATTCTGAGAGATATTTACTAAATTTGCACTAATCTCAAAGATTTCTTTTAGATTCGCCACCTAATGATTTGGAATGAATGAATACTTATCAAAGAACAACTTTGACAACAACAATTGGTATGATTTGTAAAAATATTAAACTTTAAAAACACCAGAGATTTCCAAATACTTGGACTAGAGATATTCTGAAATTTCTTAACAAGACTTTATAATCTCTAATTCCCCAGTAGAGTCACCAATTTGTTAGGGTTTTTTCTTACAGGGCCTCTAAAGATGCTTGAATACTTAAATAACTCTATGACTCCCAATACCTTTAGATACTATGACTCAAGCAAGAGAAAAACACTAATTGATGAGGTATTTGATAACACTGGGGATACCTATTATCACCTCCTTTTTTGAGATCGACTGACTCAGGTAAGTCTTACCAATGACTGATTACTGACTTGATAGTATCTTTAGAGTGGATTTTACTTATGTGTTGAATGCTCTATTTTTATATGGACATGTATATAATAATGCAGATAACTATGACTATTCTGAGAAAAAGCTTGACAATCCAAATCAATATCTTAGTGATAGCAGACAACATCATAATATGGAATTTCATGCTTCTTTTGTTTTATAATTCTTGTGAATCTAGGAGGAATAACCTATTGATTTACTCTTTAAGAAATCAACAAAATTCAACTATAATCACATATGAATACAATTGATTTTACACAAATATTTTGAAAGTAATTGGTTTAAATGATATTGAATATTTGGATGATGATAGATTACCAAAACAATTCCTAGACAAGTGCCTATCCTTGGGCTTATAGAATTAACAAATGAAAATCCATAGAAAAACAAAATAGAATAATGTAAGCTTCCTTACAACCTAAATGCAACTTAGATAAAATTCCTTACAAACTATCTTGTTACCTCTAAAATATTGTATCAAATCCTTAAATATTGTTATGCTCCCTGAAACCACTCACAAAACTTACTTCTTTCCTTGAAAGAAACTTGCAAGCAATTAGATAGCTACCTTGTAACCAATATGCTTAAAAATGCCTCACAGATTTAAACATAAAAGAGCATACACAACAAATAAAGAGACAACAATAAGATAGAGTAAATTTGCATTGTATTTTATTCATATGTTTCTGCTTCAATACATAAAAAGCTCAAAAAGCTTAAAGACACAGACACAAATCTAAAAGGTTTGATTTTCAATATATTTCATCCTTCTCTTACTATTACAATTTTTGATCTATTTATAGGTCCTTAACCATCTTGGAATCCTTAACATTAGGATGCAACAAGCTTCAGATGGTTTAAGGAACCTAACCCTAAACGTATAGAAAAGACAAAGAATGAGAATGTAGAAGCGGTGGAGAGACAAAAGAAGGGATGAGATCTGATATTCTTTGTCTTTATCTAGAATCTAGTGCCTTTGTCTAACAGTGTTTAGGATAGCATCTAATATTCATATTGAGACCAAGTGACCGCCATTACTGGCTAACTTACACTTATCTTTAGTAATAACTAACCTCCTTATACTCAATGGTTAGGTGCCAAGTATTCCCCTTTATTCTTCATCTAGGATTTCCTCCTCTACTACCAAAGGCTTCTTTTTCTTTGGCTTGGTCATCAAGTCCCATGCTATCACTTCATCTTCTATAGGCCATTTAAAACTCTACGTGCTCTATAGTTGTACCTTCTATCTTTCCCACCCGACATTGGTGATGTTTTTAACATCTACTAAAAACTTATTCATGTCAGTTTCTACCTTAAAGGCCTCATCCAAAATCTTATTAAAACCTTCCAAATCTAAATTAGATCCTGAAATAAATGCCTCATTTCTTGACATTCTACTATCAAATTCATTCCTCCAAGCCTCCAAGGAATTGACTTGATCATCTTCTCCTTTTAAAGGAGGAACAAACCTATTAAATTCTAGTGAAAACAGGCTCATCTTAGCCTCTACCTGCTTTAGCTTTCCCTTAAAAATGATAAGGCTATATTAACCTTTTTAGTCTCATCCTCTACTTTTGTCACAATCTTAGATAAATCTGATCTTAGTGGCTACAAGGAGGCAAGTTTTTCAAATAATTGGACCCTAGGGGACCAAGTAACAAAATAAGGGTTCAAAATGGTGATGTACCCTGTCACTTCTGTATGCAATGTGGGCAATTTATTATAGGAATTCAAGATGATATCTATTTTTTCTTTAAGTATATCTATCCTATGCTGAAGAATAAATCTTAATGCATTTAGGGCTACCTCATTATTCTTTTTGCACATATCCTCTATCTCAGCCACTTTCCTCTAATTCTGCTTTCTCCTCTATCTGTAAAGGTTGTATTGAAGGCAGATAAACTACCTCAATTTTCTCTTGTAGTTGCTTTGTATCTTAGCTATGACCACGTTTTGTTGATGTATCTTTATGTGGCATAATTCCCTATCCTTTTCTAGGGCACTGGTTTCCTTAATCAAAATGCCACACTTCTTAGACAATTGTTTTGTCTTATCTTTGTTCAAGTGTGCCCAATGTTTCATGATCTAAGAAATATCAAGATCTCCAGTGTTTTGTACCATCCAAACCATTTGATTCCCCACCATGCTCTCCTAAATATTTACTAGTTGAGGCTTTTGGTCCCTTGGACATAGGTTCCACATGGCAAAGGCTTGTGATTTATGACTATATCCAAATCCTTTAATCATGTCTCCCATCTGAATCTCACTGGCCAACTTGAGGTTTGGCTCCTTTCTAATCTGATCAATAATGAATGCTGAGGCTGAATCCCAGCCCTTAGCAAGAAAAATCCCACTATTCAAAACCATTTTTCTTTCCTCATCTAGAGAGACATCCTCACTATCACGGTCATAGGCTTGCAGAGCTAGAAAAGCCTCATTTGTAACTATCTCCTCTCCATCTGACTTCAATTGTTCCCTAATTTTTTCCTTCTTATGCCATCTCAAAAAATCTTTAAACTCATCAGTTTTGACAAAATTGTCATCACTTAGAAACTACTGCTGATGTAGTAACCTTTCATCAATGCATGCCTTAAGAGGAAATTCTATGTTGTCTTCCTTATCATGCTATTGTCTCTTCCCCTGTCTGATTATTTTCCTCATATTATGATCATAAAATCTGTGACCAAGAATTAGAGCACTTTTTCTATCTCCTATCTTCTCTTTTCTAACAGAGGAAGTCTGACTAGGGTAAACCTTTTGCCTTTTAGTGGTAGGATCTTCTACATCATCTGGCTGAGATACCTTAATCAAGTCTATGATATGCCCTTGTTCTTCCTGTACCTATGCTACCTCTGCAACATTCTATTGAGGTTGGTCAAATTGAGGTGGATGGGCATATTCTC
>MU224650.1:898801-913371 GCA_018584345.1 Thuja plicata | reverse complement strand
CCATATAGTTATAAAATAACATTAGTATAATAATAAATAATCATGTCAACTTTACCTCAGAAGTGTTCAATGAACTCCCTCTCAATCATAAGGTGTCTACTCTTCTGGTTTTCATGATTCCTTTATACTCTTATGAATGCAGTTGATCAAATTTGGAGAGTTTGGCATGAGCACTTACTCCCTGTCTAAAGCTTTCCCCTTAACTCTGCTCATTAATTTCCATTAGGTTTACAAGTATTTTCCATTATTTCTTTTAGCTCATTCTTTCTTAATACGGACATCATTCAAAGTTTCCATGATTCAAAATCAGAGGCACTTTCAAGTCTGTCTTTGAGTCTCATTCTATTTGCCATTCTGTAGGTACTTGACTTCCAAAAATCTAATCTTGATCTTCTTTCAATCTAATCGGATCTTCCTTCAAGCGGTTAGGCTTTAATGAAGGAACCTTGCTCTAATACCATGTTAAATTTTGGATCCGATTTATATGGCTTTTAATTTTCTTTTTAAAATCCAATATATATATGTATAATCTCAATATATATATAATATATATTTAATCACAATATATATAGATATATTAATATCAATAATATGCTAATTGCCTGAATGAGACTTGTATTGTATTTTCCTTATATACTTGTCTCTTATCAACCAACTAAAGGCTATATATATGTAAGTATGAGATATGCCATTATAGAGACATGTCTCATTGAGGAGACATGACTCTATAATGTCATGTCCCTATACAAGTCCTTACTACCCGATAGCATTAATCGGTTCTCATAATACATTAAACCAAATTCATTTAATCGTTTCATGTTATCATAATACTTTAAACAGAATTTATTAATCGTTCACTACAACCCAATGATCAGCGGGCAATAACATGTTTATAACCCATTCGACATATAAGTTGCCATCCATCACCACTGATAATAATCGGTATGACCAAATACGTTAGTGTTATAGACCGATATCAATTGGTAACTATTGTATAATTTGACTGATATCAGTTTGGTATTAATGAGCATTTAGAAATGAGTTTATAATATTATTTATATTGACAGATATAATATACATTTGTATATGTATATTAATATATATAATAATATCATTATTACTATATATTAATATGCATATATATAATGTAGAATAATATTATCTCATTAATATTAACAATAATTGATATGATGTTTATTTAGTTAAACATATATTAATATAATTGTTCATTATCATTATATATTAATATATTATTTATTTATTTCCTCATAACATTAAGATCATTTTATCTAATCGAAGCTATAAAAATCAACAGTAATGCCCCGCCAGGGAACCCAGGAGAACTTAACCTAAACAAGACACTAAGTTTATGGAATAATTTTTTTTTCTTAAATGTTTACAAACAATAATGATAACAATGCAGAAGCAATACAATGAAGTACATGACATACATGAAATACAAATCATACATAGATAACATTTCTCGAGGGTTCCTTGACGTAGAATTACTTAAGCATAATAATCTATGATTAACAATAGTAAAGAACTAACACAAAGGTTACATAATCTGAATCCAATAACATACATCTCATAATAAAATATTACATATACATCTGATACCAAAGTTATACTACCTAATCAACATCCACTACACAAGTCACAGGGTATGTAATAATATATAATAAACAATACAATGCATCCTCCAAAGGATGATAACCAATATCTACATATGGTATGATACACAACTCGAGTAACTGAACAAGTCTCCAAAAGACTAGAAAGATGAAACTGCAATAATGATCATCCAAGCGTGACGAAGAACTATCAGAATCTCAATGGTAATAAGAATCACTACCACCTGACCGCCTGGAACCAAAGGTCCACTCCCACCGTGCCGAGGAGATAGTAACAAGCCCATCACATGGGGTATATAACAAGAATGCAAACAAGGTATACATGACCTCATACTCAAATGCATAGGAAGATCCTAGAAGCACTCTAAACCATAACAAGGAACACTAAACAACACCAGAGGTACTGACACACGTAGGATAACTTAAGCTGTATATAGGAAGGTGTTATCATGCACGTCTAACCCTTGAGTTTTGTCCTAGAAATCCCTCAATGGATTCTGGCACTCAAGTGACCTTACATGGCATCAATGACCTTTCAAATAGACAATATCACTAACGATGTTGTACCCACACCCCTCAAGGTGGAAAGCATCATCTCATCCTCCATCTTAGCCTATACTAGCACTCAAGCATGGGTGAGGCATTATCTTATTAGTTTATACTAGGGCATCCTAATTTATTTATTATGTTATCACTTGTTACCACCACTTACAATAAGTGATCCTAGCAGCCACAAGTGGGCTCTGACACTTACTGCAATCCACCTCTTACTATACAATTAGGCAACCTACCCTAAGTTCACAAAAGAGTATCATAAAGATATATCACAAATCAAATCGTCTCCTTCCCACTCAGGGTCACATAGGTTCTCAATAACCATACAGTAATTCACCATATCCTCATAAGACCATACAACACATTATAACTGAATTAGGTTGAGGTATAAGAAATTAGGATCACGACATCATCACAAAATATGAACTCACATCACATAAGATAACATACAAAAATTACAACCCCAAAAACTCTAGATTTATTTCCTAAGGGTCATCTAACCCAACAGATACCCGAAAAATGATAACATATAAGAATACACAATTCATTTAATCATGCACCCAAAACACATCCTGGTGTAATCAATTCATATTCAGAATACATTAAAACAATTTCAGTGTTAACTTAAGGACAAACAAATTTATAACATCCTAATTATGCAAATTTCATTTATCAATTAATATTACTATCTAGAAATAATTGAATATCCCATGTTGGTAAACGTTAACATATCCTATAGATCTATTTATAAAATCAGGATATAAATACATCTAGGGAATAATTACCAATTGCAGTTATAATTATACTAAAATGCAAAAGAAACACAAATATAACCTTCAAAATATGTCCATATCAACCCACATTAATGTTATTTCCATAACTATCCGAAAATAAACAAAATCGCTAGTCTAATCCTCCTTATAAAATTCATAAGAAACCATTGCCACAACAAATGACGTGTACCAAAGTGTTACAGATATTAACCCTATCC
This sequence comes from Thuja plicata, assembly GCA_018584345.1. Lineage (NCBI taxonomy): Eukaryota > Viridiplantae > Streptophyta > Pinopsida > Cupressales > Cupressaceae > Thuja > Thuja plicata. The sequence continues at coordinate 910,191 of MU224650.1, read as the reverse complement.
ATAAATTTTTAGAATGAATTTTCACACATAAATAATCCAACACTCCAGAACATTAGTAATGTAAAATATATGCATCTATATGTTTGAATAAAAACTAAAACATATTTAAAATATAATTATATATATATAAATATATATTAATAAAATTAATATATACACATATTTACAAACTATATTAAATATCATCTAAATTAATTAAAACATAACTTAATAAATTTAACTAATTTAAAAATTAATATAAAAACTATATAAAAACAAATTGCATATTTAATAAATTAAATCACATTTAAAAATAAACAAGTTTTTAAAAAAAATGCATAAAATAATATATTGGGGGGCTCCCCATGGCCACACCCCATCCTACTACCCCAAGATGAACATACATGCATATATCAAACAATGGTTGAGACTAGGTTATCATGTGGATCTCGCTGAAGCAAGTAACTACAACTCTGTCCCATTCCATACCAAGCACATCAAACAACAACGCAAAACATACAATGATCCATGTGCATATAAATCTAGGGTCGGTATTGTCAGAAAACCATACTCGAAATGAAATCCTAACATATACATAAGCATCATTAAATAACCATACATCACATATACACAAAAGATATAACATACTAACAATGGATCAATAACATACTAAAATGTAATATATAAATATCCTCAAGATCAACTGAAATAACCACACATACATAAAAATGCCTAAAAGAGTTCGACATCCAAAAACTGAAAAGAAAACTAAGAGGTGGGTATTACAAGTATGAAACATCTACTTCCAAAGAATTTAAAATAGCTTACACTAGGTGCATATCCATACCATAGCTCATAAGGTGTAGCATTTGTACCTTTTTTTGGCTTGTACTCTGTTCATGGTGTAGACTATTGTACTTACAACTTCTCTCCAATATTTTTGTGCAACATTTTTCTGCATCATTAGTGTTCTAGCACAATCCATGATAGATCAATTTCTTCTTTGAACTATACCATTCTATGGCGGTGTCCTAGGAGCAGACATCTATCTCTTTATCCCTCGGTCATTGCAGAACCTGTTAAACTCATTAGAAATAAACTCGCCTCCTCTGTTAGATCTTATACATTTTAGACTCTTACCTGTTTCCTTTTCAATTTTTGCCAAGTACCACTTTAACAACTGGAATGCATCATATTTTTCTTTAGTAAACATAACAGTCACCATTCTAGAGTAATCATCAACAAATAAGATAAAATATTTGTCTCCCCAGTAACTTTTCTCACTAATAGGTCCACAAAGGTCAGCATGAACCAATTCTAGAATATCCTCAAAAGTATGAGTTTTGCTCTTCAAACTAGATTTAGTCATCTTTCCCAATTGACATTGCTTACACATTGCATTTTCAGGTTTCTTGAACTTAGGAAGCCCTCTAACCTTTTTCAATTTTCTTATGCTTACCAAGTTATTAAAGTTTACATGACACAACCTTTTATGTCATATCCAAACATCATTATATTGTGCAATCAAGCATGTCTCATCAGCTTAGTCTAGATAAAACAAGTTACATTTTGTCTGCTCACCAGTTCCAACTAATTCTCCATTGGCATCATAGATCTTTGCTTTCCTGTGATGGAATTCAACTCTATAACTAGAAGTATTCAGCTGTGAAACACTCAATAAGTTATACTTAAGATCATCAACCCAATATACATTATCACATCTAATTTTGTCAGTCAATTGAATTGATCCTTTCCCTTTAACACGGCATGGTGTATGATTTCCAAATTTAACTTAACCACATTTACATTGATCTAAGGTTTCAAATTTATCTTTATCACCGGTCATGTGATGTGAACAACCACTATCAATAATCCAATGATCACCTTTACTCATTTAAGAAATTAGTGCATTTTTCTCATCATCATCAGAATCATCTTTCATTGCAATATACACAACTTCTATATCATTTTCATCAGATTTATCAGATTCATTGTCAGAAGCTTCTTGAGCTATATAGTAGGATTTCTTACCTTTGTCTTTGTAATCCTTGTACTTCCCAAAGTCTCGGTCATCCTTTCTATCTTTATACTTGCTGTCACTTCTTTCATCTTTGTCATTCTTCTCAGGACATCTTGCAGCAATATGACCAACCTTGTTACATGAAAACCAAGTAATAGGAAGTTTACCTTTGAATTTTCCTTTTCCTCTAGATAGTCTTCTTACCATAAGTGCCTCAAGTTATCTAGATCATCATCAGAAGTGTCATTGTTACTATCCACACATTTCTTTCCTTTGTTTGATTTGTTAAGGATCATCTGGGACTTGAATATAGATTCAATGGCTTTTGGAGTATAGTTATCAAAATTTGACATCTCAAATGCAGTAAGTCTGCCTACCAAACTTTCCAAAGTCAAATTTTTGTTAGGAGTACATCTCAATTCTTGATTTCCAGATACTCTAATAGTATAAATAGGAAGAAGTGTTCTCAGTACCATTTTCATGATGGTGTTATCATCAATGGTTCCTTTAGATCCTCTAATAGCATTTACAACTTCCTTTATCCTACCATAATATTGAATATATTTTATCCTTCTTGCATTTTCATTTCATCAAACTTACCTCTCAAGATTTCAGATTTGGCTCTTAGCACATTTTTGTCACCTCCATAGATGGTTTCAAGGGCATCCCACATTTTCTTTGCGCTTGTATAGTCCTTTATGTCTTCAAACTCATGATAGTTCAGGTATGATGCAATCTCCAACACTGCTTGATTATGTTCTTTCTTTTCTCTTAATTGTGCATCATTGAGAACTCTTGTAGGGGCTACATATTATTGATCAACATGATGTTTAACAGAGTAACCAACACCATCCAAGTGAAATTTCATCAAACTTTTCCATGCAGGAAAGTTATCCTTGTTCAACTTCGGTACCTCCCTTTTATACATCTTGATCTTTTGCTCCAAGTACGTTCAAACTATTTTCAAGAGAATTAAGCTCTGATACCAATTGTTAGAATGAATTCAGAATAAATAAGAGGGGGCAGGGGTGAATCAGCTATCCTAAGGTCTAGATGTGCCAATTATAACTTTATACCAATTTGAACAATTAAGACCTTCTCGACAACAATAACATAAAAGTGTGTAGTTTACTATACTAATGAAATAAGCTTGCAAAAACTTAACAGTAAAACACAACATAAAAATTCACACATTTTGACACCATGATTTAATGTGGAAACCCAATATGGGAAAAACCACCAGTAACATGCTACCAAAATTTCAGTCTTCTGAAGTGAGCTCTATTAGGAGCCAACCCTATTAAAGGTTAGAAAACACACTGTCAAATGTGACCTGGTTAATAGATTTAATCACCCTACAGGAGTGGCCTTGTTAGAGGACTTAGAACATTCCAATATGAATGTCACCTTGCTCAAAGGATTTATACAAAGACTGTTAGGTCAACCTAGTTAAAGGATTTAAACTGATAGAATGGTTAGAAATTAATCAGCATGTGTTATCTAATTCATACAACTTACTTTGCAAATCTAGATCCAATTCAGTTCTAATGCTAATTTACTGAGTGACCTCCATTCTCATTTCAATCTTCAAATATGGTTGGAAATCTATCAAGCAATCTCTCTCTGCTTCTCTTCTCAGCCTTTTTTTCCTTAGATTTTCTCAATCAGTTAGTTAACCATGCAATCCTCTTGCATACTCTACATACACAACTATATCCATGAATAAACCCTTGAGGTTATCATATACCTCTTCATCTAGGTCAGATACATATTTTTCTGCTTAATCAAGATTGTAAATCTTAGGTTAGGTCAGATCCAATGGATCTTTCCATCATTGCATTTAATTTATTTCTCTAATACAATCACTAATTAAATCTTGAATCCATGTGTTAATAACAGTTTCCCGTACATTTAATTAATGTGGACCAAAATTAATTATCCATAATAAACTTCACATATTCCAATAAATTCAATTATGTCGGCCAGAGATCTCAAATCTCATCAATTATCAAAATATTGTTACTCAACCAACACAATGTTCTTCAGCTCGGTCGCCTCTATATTCCTTGACATTTCACTAGTTCTCGGCCATCATTGGCTTCACTCGGCATCAATTTTGCAGTGAACTATCAGTGAAAGATAAACAACATATCACTTTTCCAATGTGCCAAATGATCAAGTACCCTTGTGTTTACCCATAACTCAACCATTTCCCTCAGTCTTCTTGTTATCCTTTTCTTTAAATCTTCTTCATCAATCAATAGATATGGTACTCAAAATAGATACCAATAGTCTCACCAGTTAAGGTTTGACATCAATGACAAAACAACAATTGTTTCCATTCTAGCTTTCCAAACAATCTTTCCAACACCCTCCTCTCCTTTCATACTATTCACAACACATGTTCTTATATAAAAATCATGACAGTATTGATACTTTTCTATTGGTGAAGCATCCCATCATATATATTCATCTTGATATTATTGAAACTATCATTTTATGTTAAAGACTAATGAGTTTTTGTACTGTATGAATCATTGTGAGTGATAATCAGAAAGTGATAATTGGTACATCATTTATGTAATTGAATGATGTTGTCTTCATGAGGCTTTGAATGTTCTTATCAATTCAAAATTTGATCTTTGTCATGAATTCCTTTACAATCTATATATCTGCTACAACTCAAAAAACAACTTTGAATACTATAACAACATTTTTTTTATTCTTACAATGGACTCCTCTGCTCCAATAAAATGTTTATATATTTGTCTGAATGATTCTTTCCTAAGATCACCTTGACTGCTATCACCAACTGCACTAATGCTTATCACATAATGATGATATGTGTTTTTATCTTACAGTAGCAATGTTTCCTTATAGATTGATATTGTTCTGTCACCTTCTTTATAAGTAATGACACATTTGTAAATCCCTTTGATTATGACACAACACCTTTATTGTTACTAAAATTGGAGTAATCTAGAAATGACACTTGTAACTATTTATATTACTAAAATTTACATGGCTCCTTGATACAAGACATGTCTCTCCTAATCCAACTTTTTTATTGGAGGTTATGTCCACCATGATGATAAGCTTACTTTTTCTTCTACTTTTTTAACTACTATTGAGACTTTTGCATCACCTATGTATAATTCTTGATTGCTCAGTTTGCTGTCCAGTTTTCATTGGAGAATGATAATTATATGATGTTGTTCACTAGTTCACATGTGTTTACAATCACTGGATTTGATATTCATTCCATAGTACATTTGATGTGTTTATATGTATTTGAGGTTTTTATACCCGACTACATCTCCCATTAAATTTTCATCAAAACTTTTCATTATCTTGTGATATTTCTATCTGGATTCAAGTGAATAGTTTTTTGAATCAAACTCATTGACCCATGTTTTATCCATGAGTTTGACATGCACAAATTGCTTATCATGTTAGCTGCATTTAGAAAACTAATGTCACAAAAATGGTTGATGTGTCAACAATGACTTGCAAGAGTGTAGGTGACACATGGTTCAACTCCAATTCATAAAATTGGGAGTACCTAGGAAAGTGAGTCAACTCTTAATACCAATATTTTGGCCATGATATAACAAGGATGAAGCATGTGTGGTAAGGACTAAAATTCCCAATCACAACTATGCATATGGTTTCCATCATGTGCAGTCAGGATGTTGCATTTACATGTTCAGATTCATTATAACATCAAATACAAAGCATTTTCATTTTGTACTGTGATTGACAATAGTCATTTTTCAATTTGATTTGAGATGTTGTATACATTAGTATGTTTCTTTTAAAGCAATTATAATTAGTATGAATGATCAAAATAATCAACTATGCAAAATGATATGTTGGAATGAAAGTGCAATATTTATTGATATAGCATTGATGGCTTTGGTCAATGTGCCTATGTGTCAATGTGGTGTTGGTCCTTGTGTGTTGAAGACATCACACACAACAAGTAATCCTGGGCATCAATTTTGGGGTTGCCCAAATAGGAAAAAGGTCAGGATATGGAATTATATTTTATGTTTAAAAGTAATGTGACGAGTAATCATTTTAGGAAGAACTGATGTAGATTTGGTATTGTAGGGAAATAGTGGATGTCAATACTTTTGGTGGGTTGATGAAAGCACATTTACATCTGCCCCATCTACATCGATATCTGATGTAGGAAATGAGTGCAACTTGTACAAGGCTCGAGAGGTAGCTAGTGCCACCGAGATTGCTTTAATGGCAAAAGAAGAAATCATGTTTCTACAATGCCTTCTTTGTGTTGTTTGTGCACTACTTTGTTGGGACCATATGCATAAATATGATTAACAAAGGGCTATTGTAGATACTGAAACTTTTTTCAAATTTCATGTAGATATGTTAGACATATTTTGATAAATTCATGAGCTTTGATGTTAAATAATTGCATTAAATATTGAAATTTTCCAACATATTAAAGCTATTTTAATGTAACATCCATTGTACTTGTAAGAATCTTTTTTGTATTTTCTTTCCTTAAAATGTTGGAGGCTTGAAGGCCACAACTAATGTTTTGTGTTTAGAAATTATTGTGTAGATGCATGATATTGGAATCCATGATGTCTAACACTTGGATGGGTTTTTGTAAAGTTTATCCTTGTTACTTATAGAAGTGTATGGCTTGACTATGCACATGCATAATTGTAGATGAGGATGCCAAATCACTACATGGGACATCCAGATGTTGGAAATAGTCGAAAGATGGACATTGCATGTACAACATATCCTTCGCATACCCATCATAATTGTGACACTCATAATGTGTAACAACGAAAGGTTGGCCATCCTACATAGTGCATATTGTGATGGTCAATACCATCTCAATTGCAATGGTATTCAAAGAATGACTGATGCCAAATCACTAAATGTGATATCCAGATGTCATAATATTCTGACAGCTGGACATTGCATGCACAACATATACATCGCATACTTGTCGTAATTATGACACACATAATATGTAATGATGCCATGTTAACCATCATAGCTGATGCATATTTTGACAATCAATACCATCGCAATAACGATGAACATACCAACTGTCAGTGATTTTGAGATCAAAACTACAACATCGGTCTATGTTGCTTGATTCACGGGGTAGTGTCAAAAGTGCAATGCATAGCTCAAATCTTTACAATAGCTATGAGCTCTAGATTTGAACAAAAGATAGATGGTAAGTAAGTACTAAATGCCAACCTAGCATTCATTAACTCTCAACTACCATGGGTGGAATAAGAAGAACAAATGTAAATGTAAAGAACTTTTGGTAATGAGTTTGATTTAATTTTTGGGATAGAATATACCCAAATCCTTAAGATATGTATCTCAATAGAAATACTAACTCCAGATCAGTGCCTTCTCCATTGGGCTAAATCCTAAATACAATACGGAAGTTAGAACACCTTAAAGGCAAAGATTCAAAACTATGAACATAAGAATTCTCAAAATCACACACTACAAGATCCTCATATAGATGTCCAAACATAGTCAATGTAATGTCCAAAGGAATTAGTTTGACCTAAAATCAAATACCTAAGGAAGACACATATGCACAAGCAAGACTTATACAGTAAGTCAGAAAACTTACAATTCAGTGAATAATCACAAAGGAGAGACTTAATTCTAAGAAAATATATGTTAAGTATGATGAAACTCATTCCTAATTCAGTATGACAAGGAGACATGAAATATGACAATATGAAATGGATGAAAGAACTTTCATCTCTATCTTGATACAATCTGAAATTACATTTTCTATATCCTAGGCTGGAAACAAACTACAAGCCTAATGCTCCTCAATATTTCTCCCAATTCTCCCACCTCTCTAAATGCTCTTCAAAATTACTTATATCAATAGGAATGCAAAAAGTATCTGACCATTTAGTGCTAGTGTTACAACCATTCAAAACAAATATCCTATTCTAAAAACAAGTTGAAACCCTAAAATATTCCCTTTTTTGAATGCGAATCTAATATGGAAACAATAGGAAAACTCCCTTGAATGCAAAATAGTACTTCTGATGTCAAAAAGGAACCAAAGTCATAGCATAAGTAATGCCCTCATTAATGAAGAAAAGACCGTGTGGTGCCAAGAAGAAATAGTCTGATCAGAAACCCAATTTCATCACTTCAGACATAGATACACATAGCACTATTAGATCTTCATCCAAACATAGCTCTACAGGTGTGAAAAAATGACCCAAAAGATCAGATTAAAAAATTAATGGTGCACTAAGACAAAACATCTGTCATCTGGCATTAAAAACCTACAGTAAAGATTTTAAAATTTTGAATTTCCACTCAAATGGTAACACATGGCACCAAAGAAAAGATTTGCGGTCGAGATTAAAACTTTATCGGCCTTTAAAACATAGTTGTTGATGCACTTTAGTTGTTTTGGAAATAAGTAAAAATAAATTCACTTAACCCTCGTTAACTCTTATTTGACCTCCACGTGGAATTTCTCCATTGGCCCTCTGGAACACCTGTCCCTTAGCTCCTACGCATCAACCCCACACTTCCTACTACCACCGTGGACACACATCATGTATTTTTCCTTCATGTGATGCTTATCTTCCTCACACATTTCCTTCACGCGGTAGCGAAACACTGTCAGATCTTGATCTATCCTTCATGATCCTCTTTATCTCTCACCATGTGTCTCCTTCTAATTTGATCCATCCTTCGATCCCACCTAACCATGTTACCAAATGTGCCACATGGGACCTCCTTATTTACTTGAATTTATAATGCCTGTCTAACCAACCTACCCCACCACTTGTCAAACCCACCACATGTCACACCCGCACCATCATGCGATCTGACTAGACTTGCGATGACTCAGACTATGCCATCATTCCCTACTGCCACCTGTCATCTCTGACCACATCACCTGAGAATTCTCTAACACAAGAACACCAAAATTATCCAATCTGTCAGCCACTTGACTACCCACGTCACCATCCATCTGCTGAACCATGTGCCAAAAGGCACACACCTTTTAGGAACTTAACTATTTAGTGCTGAGATATAAAAATATCAAAATTCTTCAACACACAGCTGATGTGGGATAAAAGACTTAGGGAATTTTGAACAACACTACAACATTTGGGGTCAAATTTTGATGCCAATTTGTGACGGAACTACCATTTGTATGTGATTTTTGTGTTTTTTCCAAGTGCCCCCGATGTTGTCATAATAACCATGGTACCATCATAATTTTGACACCCGCATGATTATAAATAAAAAGAAAAAGAAAAAGAAAGGCTCATTTTTAATTTTCATGATCGAGTTGCATGTAAGAAGAGGGCCCTAACTATGATTGAGCTGGGTGAATCCTATTGGTCATTGCCTCATTGCATGTTTGTCTCATTTGTTCATTCCTGGTGTACTCCCACAATGTATTTATGTCCTCTTGTGCCTTGTGCAGCATCAGAAGTATAGAAGGTAGATTCAGTTTATCATGTGAAATAAGTAGACCCGGGTGCTCTTTAGAATAGTGAGGGAAAATCAAGTCACAATCGAGAAGAGGGCCTTAACTATGATTGAGCTACGTGCGAGAAGAGGGCCCTAATTTTTGGAAAGAAACACGTAAAAGGTGGAGCTCAAAATTGCATAGTTTATTACTTCATCTACTCAAGGGCACCTGTGAGAAAATCTAGGAGGCTACTTTAATAAGACAATAAGGTATGAAATGAATCTTACATTTTGTAATTTTTGGATAAATCATTCCCTTGTTTATGTCATGTTCATAAAGACACTGAGTTTTATATTCATTTAAATAAGCACTCTATCATCAGTATCAATTATCATGAAATATCTTCTAGTAAGATCGTTTGTTAAATAAACTACAATATTAGTGATCTAGTTCCATTGATGGGCGTCATGATGTTTCCTAGAGGATAGCACATAAAAATCACAATAGTGTCAAGAGTTCAATAGGGATTTGTGGTTAGGGTTTAGGGTAGTTTACACAGGAAACAAAGAAATAGAAAAACAAGGTATTCTGATCATGCATTGTATTTTGGGTATGAATGGATTAGGAAATTAGATAACACATTGATAGAGATAAATGCATTGGGTACTTGGTTGTTCCCATATGAATTTTGAAAGAAAAAAGAGAAAAAAAAATGCATTGCAATCGTGTATTGTATTGAGTGTAAGCATGGATTAAGAAAATACAAAAAAAAATTCTAGAGAAAGATATATTGGTTACCTGGTTTTTCCTGTTTGGTGTCAACCCCTTTGCTGACAGAGTAGTGAACCCTCTCACAAGAAACAGACTTAGATTTATAGGACTATTTAAGGAAATTTTGGAGCATTTTAGAACATACATTAGCATACACTACATAGGTCATTCTCGCTTTCCTCCAAAAAGGGGTGGTTGTTGTGGATGATACTGCTAAAGCCATTCTATTCTGGAATGCCCTTCACAACCTTGGTTGTCTTTAACCTTTGATCATCAAATGTTTCTCTCGCAAGGATTAAATTATGGTTGGCTTAAGGGCTTCGGTCATGTGTTCATATTCCTTGGGAAGGGGGGCCAAGCAAACCAAAATATTATTAGATATAGATATAATGAATAGAAATTGCACCTTGGTGTGCAATGGATGTGTTGAAGAGGTGTGAAAAGTCAAATAGAAAAAAATTGGTTTGTTTTTTGGTACATTTTTTTTATACATAAGATCAATTGGTAGAGAATTTAGAAAATGATGGTGTTATGAAACAAAGATTTGGATGAGAAGTGATAGATTCAAAACATCTTTTCATTCAATTATAGAGATCCAAACACAATTGAAATAAAACCTTTGAATAAGGAAAATAATCAATTATGTAATAGGAAGAATGAAAGAGGGAGGAGAGAGACAAACAAGAATTGGGGTAGAGTCTTAGAGATATGGATGTGACCCTTCACAACCTTGGTCATCTTCAACCTCTATTCATGAAATGTTTCTCTTGCAAGGCTTAAATTATGGATGTCTTAAAGGCTTCGGTCACATGTTCGCATTCCTTGGAAAGGGGGGCCAATCAAACCCAAATATTCTTAGATATAGATATAATGACAAGAAATTGCACCTTGGTGTGCATTGGATGTGTGGAAGAGGTGTGAAAATTCAAATAGAAAAAAAATGGTTTGTTTTTTGTACATTTGTTTAGTACATAAGATCAATTGGTAGAGAATTTAGAAAATGATGGTGTTATGCAACAAATATTTGGATGAGAAGTGATAGCTTCAAAACATCTTTTCATTCAATTATAGAGATCCAAAACACAATTGAAATAAAACCTTTGAATAAGGAAAATAATCAATGATGTAATAGGAAGAACGAAAGAGGGG
>MU224650.1:873451-898751 GCA_018584345.1 Thuja plicata | reverse complement strand
GAGTCTTAGAGATGCAGATGTGAGTGAGAGAGAGAGGGGGGGGAGGGGGGGTTATTTTATATTTATTATAAAATTGTAACATATTATTATATATTTTAATTTTATCCATTATAAATTTTAAATATATTGTTGATATAAAAAAATATTAGAAAATTGTACATATATTCAATTGTATTTTTTATTTTACATAATAAAATCTTTATAATACCTTATTTTTGAATTGGAGAAGTTTTGAACTCAACACCATCTAAGTGCTTAAAATGGGGACTTTATAATATGAATCTTTATAATTCTTATCTTAATTATTTATTTTATATAGAATTAATTATAAAATATAATAAAATGTGTTTATTTATAATAATAGAAACAATGATATAATAAAATAAAATATGTTTATTTATAATAATTTATGTCATATAAAATAAAATAAAAATGAGTAATGTCACACTAAAAGCAAAGTAGGAATATTTGCTACTTTGAAGCAGCCTAAACAAATCTAAATGGTTATAAACTTTTCCCTCATGAGGGGGAAAATGCAATACCAATTGCAAGGAGGCCACAACTAGGGTTCGTATTACATCAAAGATTTCAAAGGGAGATAGGGAATGACTGGACAAGGAAACAAATAGTAATCCATTTTCAGAACCAGAGGAATTCATGGAATGATGCGGCAAGGGTTCCAAGCAAGAGTAATTTTTGTAGGAATAACAAAAGTGGTGGTAAACCCCAAAGAAATATTTTTTGGGATAAGAAGAAAATATCGCAAGTAGTGAACCCGTACTCTTTGCTAAAAGAAGAAGTAGGGTGATATATATCTCATCAACCTTCATGCAACCAAGATGGGAGCATTTTAGGGATTGTTGTTTGTTTGTCAAATGTACAGGTAAGGAGGTGCTCAAGAAAAGGATCTAACCCCATATTTCCCTTCCTTTGGATCTAACCCCATCTTTTACTTCCTTGCAGGTTCTGGATCATATAGGAGCATACTAGATTCAACCTCAGGGAAACACTTCATTATTTATTTATGTTCATATAGGATCATACTAGATTCAACCTCGGGTCACCACTTCATTACATATAGGATTTATGTTCATATAGGAGCATACTAGATTCAACCTCGGGTCACCACTTCATTACATATAGGATTTATGTTCATACACTTATGTATGTTTGCATTCATTCATATTCTTATGAAATTTGGCTATTAGTGACCATATATGACCATTCTTGATGTTTTTGGGTCATTTGATGAAAAGATGTAAAAGTTTCTTAAAATTTGTCATGTTGTCATGACACCATTTTCATTTGTAATGAAGAATTTTTGGAAATTGCTTGCAAGTTGGTTCTAGTCATTTTTGAGGTTGAGGAATCATTATACATTCATAAATTTCCCTATGTAGAAGACTTCAATTCATAACAAATTGGAAGAAATCACCTTATAGAAGACAAAAAAAGGTTGATCCATTCTATGTGTGGTGGTAGAGGGATTTGTAGGGTCTTTAAGAGTCCAAATCAATTTATTGGAAGCCATTTTAGTAAGGGTCATTAATTATTTTTTTGATTTTCCTAAAAGGAAAAACTTTTAATAGTCCTAACTCGCAAAGATTTTGTATTCAAAGATGATGTCTTGATGGGATGTTTGGGTGATAAATCCTTAGTAGAAAAATCATAGTTTTCCAATTTCCATGTTCTTTTGAAAGTGATTTTGCTTCTGAATTTATAAAAATAAAACTCATTTACGTGAAACTAAAATATAATGAAACCCTTTGATATTGACTAAAGCTCTGGTTTGGATTAACTCATTATTCTTTATATACCATGTTGTAGATCTTATAGTCTACCCGTGGCCTTTCTAAAAGTGTACAAAGGAGAACTTTGGTTTTTTCCTTCTCTGGAAGCTATATTATCTCAACAAGGGTTTCTTCACACATTGTTAATTTTGTTTCAAGCCCTCACTACTCTATATATATTTCTTGACCGGATCTTTGGATAACTTACAAAGGTTATTTTATTTATAACTATGGTTACTCATTATACTATGTATAACTTCATGGTTGTGGCTGCCCATTGAATCTTGTGCTTTTTTTTTATCATGTCTACTACTGTCTTTCACAAAGCTCCATATTTATATGTTCTTCATTGATAAATAAAACGTCTACTTTTTATAATCCTTTTAATGTTACTCTTTTTAATCACAATGTTTCTATACCCTTTGTGACTGAGATTATCATCATGACTGGTGACAAATCCATTGTGTCTTCCAGCTAAACAAATTAATACATCCCACTGTAGATTTTCTTTTACATTTTACTAAAATCTTAAACATTGTGGTCTCTTTCCTTTTTCCTATTGATCCATACTTTCTTTATTGACACTTCATTTTTATAAAACATGCAAGTACAGTCACTTCCATGGTTCCTATGACATTTTTGTATATGTTGTAGGGTTTGATGGAAATGATACATTCATCTTGGACTTTTATCGCCAATTTATTCTTGACATGTTGAACTCAATTTAATACTATAGCTACCCCAAATACAAGGAAATAATGACTAACATCCATCCTCATGATATTTTAATTTGTTCAATAACACTTCTTCAGATATGTCTTTGAATTGATTGTGTTATGGTGTTGTCTTTATATGTTGATTGTAAAATACTATAACATTTTATCCATTTGGCCATCTAATTGTAATTAACATGCTCATTATTGAATTTATCATATACAAGCAATGACTTATACTATGCTAGGGTATAACACTGTAAATTGTTTGATGTATCATACTTGCATATTAACTATTCCATGGCTTGTTTGTTTCATTTGATTTAGGTTTGTTGTCATTGTATGTTTCCTTTCATGCAAGATATTCATTTTTTTTAGCTCTATAATAATCTCTTGTAATAGATTTTCCAATATTTCCTTTGATAATAATTTCTTCATATTGTTTTTTTTTTGTTTCAAATGATTTTTATTTTCATTTCCTTTATTGGTGGTACTGATGCCTAGAGCTACTATGTTCACCTTTATGTTTCCTTGAACATTTATGGCTAATAAATTTTCCATCAAACTGAAGCATGGAAAACATAAACATTACTTGAATGGTTTCCCTTATCTAATACATTAATGTAAATTGCATTTTGTATCCTTTGGCTTATCAGCAATGAGACCCTTCTATACAAGCATTATCAGTATTGATTTAATAGCTACTTTTTTAAATTATGTTGCATTTTATTTTCCTTGTGTTGAATTTGTTACCTTCTTCTTAATATCACTTGCACATGAATTCCACTCTATGACTATTTTTGTATGGTTTTGTTGCTCCCTCCACTCGATAAATGAATGCTTTCATTCTTATCAAGCATTTCCACACTTGACTAATGCAGTTGTCTCCTTCCTGTCCTATCCCTTTATAAAATATGTTGTCATGTGATACTCTTGAAATAGTCAGTTAGCTTGTACCTTGGGATGCTCCCATGCATTATATAGTTCTCACTATCACTATGTCATTTACTGTACCATTGGTCTATGATCATTGATTTTTACTTTGTGCTCCACTATTGAAATGCTGAAAATTTAGCATTGAAAAGTTCCTTTCTATGCAATTGCCCTTGACAACATTTCTTGATAATGTACCTTCCTCTCCAAATTTGATTTTTGCTACTCTGATATGGTTTTATATTTTAATGCATTTTTAAAATCATAAATGATCACTGCCTATTGATACCTATCTGACCCTCTTCTACTTTCATATTATTCACAACACATGTTCTTATATGACAATCATGGCGGTATTGGTACTTTTCTATTGGTGAAGCACCCCATCATATATATTGATCTTGATATTATTGAAACTATCATTTTATGTCAAAGACTAATGATTTTTTTTACTGTATGAATCATAGTCAGTGATAATCAAAAAGTGATCATTGGTACATCATTCATGTAATTGAATGATGTTGTCTTCATGAGGCTTTGAATGTTCTTATCTCTTCAAGATTTGATCTTTGTCATGGATTCCTTTGCAATCTCTATATCTTCTACAACTCAAAAATGGAATCTAAATACTATAACAACATTTTTTTTATTCTCACAATGGACTCCTCTGCTCCAAGCAAATGTTTATATCTTTGTCTGAATGATTCTTTCCTAATATCACCTTAGACTTATCTCACCCACTACACTAATGCTTATTACATAATGATGATATGTGTTTTTATCTTATAGTAGCATTGATTCCTTACAGATTGATATGGTTCTGTCACCTTGTTTATAAGTAATGACACATTTGTAAATCCCATTGATTATGACACATCACCTTTATTGTTACTAAAATTGGAGCAATCTATAAATGACACTTGTAACTATTTATATTACTAAAATTTACATGGCTCCTTGATACAAGACATGTCTCTCCTGATCCGACTTTTTTATTGGAGGCTATGTCCACCATGATGATAAGATTACTTTTTCTTCTACTTTGTTTACTAATATTGAAACTTTTGCATCACCAATGTAGTATTCTTGATTGCTCAATTTGCTGTCCAATTTTCATTGGACAATGATAATTCTATGATGTTATTCACTAGCTCACATGTGTTTACAATCAGTGGATTTGATATTCCTTCCATAGTACATTTGATGTATTTATATGTAGTGTTTGGGATTTGGCTTTGAGCTAGTGGTTGACTTTATGTTTGTCATTGATGACAACATATAGTATGCAGCAATGTCCTATATTTAATTCTTAGTATGGATATATTGGAGCCTTGCGCGGTTATTTTTATGTTGAAGACATATTCATTCTGCTATATTCATAGACACATATTCTATTGTGCAGTTGAGTGTAGTTATGAAGATCTATTTTCCAGTCATAGTTTCAAGAGATTGTTTATTAAGAGCTGACAATATTTTTATTGTTTCTTCAGTTGCACCTATCATTTGTATATGAGTGTTTGGATTTTTGTTTAGCTATGAGTTCAGAATGTTTGGTTAAGAGTGCTTAATGTGTCTCATCTACAGAGTGAAGTTTGAATTAATTGGGTAGAGGCGACTGTGTGAAGTGACGCATCTACTCATCTTGAGTTTCGTAGTTCTATTTGTGTTGCGTGCTTATTTTGGCAGACAAATAAGTTGTAAAAGAATTTCCTACAAGATGACTTGATCATATCTTTGGATGAGGATACTTATAGTAGATCATTTGTGGTCACCATTTGTGAGAATGTAGAAAAAGTATCAGATTAGAATGTTTGATGTATTGAGCCAATAAAGTTATATCATTCATCAGTTGAACATCTATGTGAAGAAGCAGAGAGTGTATACAATTCACTGGAACTAATCAAGACAGAAGGTCTAATTCACAGTTCAATATCATATAAAGTGTATATCTATTGTAAAGTAGGTTGCATCCATCATCATTTGAGTATTGTGTCCTCACCTCTAACAGGGTTATTTGTAAAAGACTCCTAGCAGGATCTGACCTTTGACCAGGTCACTATACTTAATGCATTGTAAAGATCATCTCCTATTAAGGTTGTAGGATCTTCTAATAGGGATCATTATACACTAGTGTAGTTCTTTGTGGGTGGTAATTCCCACCAGGGTTTTTACCTATTTTGGGTTTCCTCGTACCAAAAATTGTGGTGTTATAATCTATGTTATCTTTTTGTGTTTATGCTTAATATTATTATATACTTAATTGGATAAATAATTGAATCTTGTAGATAATTGATTCACCCCCCCCCTCTCAGTTATCTCTTGGGACTATTCCTAACAATTGGTATTAGAGCCAAGTGCCTTGGAGAGAAATTTTAACAACTTGAGGTTGATTAGATGGCGTACTTTAGAAAAGAGAGTCCTAAGTTTGATGGAGAGAATTATCTTGACTGGAAGAATAAAAAGATAACACATTTGTAGTTTGTTGGTTTTTAGATTTATGAAGAAACTACTCAAAATGTTGATGCTCCTTCTTTAAAATACCTTGCAGAAGAAGATTCTACTATTAAACAAAGGGAAGTATTCACCCATAATGAAATTTCCAAAGATTCCCTTATAAGTGCCTTATCTGACACTGACTTTTCTAAGATTAAGAAAGTAGATAGAGCCTATACAATATGGAAGTATCTAGAAGACATGTTTGAAGGAGATATCCAAGAAAAGAATGTGCGGAGAAAGGTATGGAAGAAGAGATATAAAAATTTAGAGATGCTACTTGAAGAAAACATCAAAGCATACAATTAGAGGATTAATGAAGTCATTGCAAGAATCGGAAACAATGGTGGAGAAATTTTAGAGGAAGACATAATGGATAAATTTATGACTACACTAACAGCAGATTATGAGGGAAAGATAAACATCTTAGATGAGACTATGCAATTTTTGAAAGACTTCAAGAGAGAGACCTTGATAAACAAAATTTAAGCATTTGAGATATAAAAATTGAAGATAGAACCTAAAAGTGAAACATCTTTCAAATCCTCAGTCCATGGTAAGAAATCTTTGAACATTTCTGGTAATTTTGATAATGAAGAGGAGGATAAAGAACTAGAAGAATTCATTGATATGGTCTCTAAGAAAGAAAGAAAAGGAAAAGGAAAGTTACCGTTCAAATGCTTTTCATGCAACAAGGTTGGTCATTTTTCATCTAAGTTCCCTACAAGAGTCAAGAAGTACAAAACCAATTACAAGCCTAAATATAAAAAGGAATGCTACTATCTTGAAGATGGAGTGACTGATGAAGATTTAAGAGAAGATGAAATTGGATTCATTTCAATTGAAGATATGGAAAATATGTTTGATGAAATGGACATTGAAGATGAAAAGAAAGAAAAAGAGTTGGCATTAATTTCCCAAGAAGACATCAGAACAGACTGGATCATTGATAGCGGGTGTTCACATCACATGACAGGAGACAAAGATAGATTTTTACATTTGGATAAGTAAAAATATGTTATGGTTATATTTGGAGACAAAAATCCTAAGCCTATCATCGGTAAAGGAGCTATCAGTTTAGATGGAAAGAAAAACACTGATGATGTTCTATATGTTGATGGTTTACATCATAACCTACTGAGTGTTGCACAGTTGCTTGAAAAAGGATATTAGTTGGAATTCAAAAACAAAAAGTGCATCATTAATAATAAAGGAGTTATGATTGCATCCGGTTCAAAGAATAAAGGTAATGTTTTTCAGCTCAATTCTGAAGAAAGTTGTTTTGTTGCAAAAGTAGATGACAGTTGGTTATGGCACAAAAGATTATGTCATATCAATTTTGACAATATAGTAAAAATAAGCAATGTAAAGGCAGTAAGAGACCTTCCTAGTATGGTAAGACCAGTTGATACTATGTGTAGGGAATGTGTGATGGGAAAGCATGTAAGGAACTCATTCAGAAGTAAATAGAACTCAGCACAAAACAAATTGGATCTAGCGCATATAGACTTATGTGGACCTACTCAAACAAGATCATACTATGGTGAAAGGTACTTTATTTTGTTTGTTGATGATTATTCCAGAATGATGTGGGTTGCATTCTTAAAATATAAATCTGAAGCATTTGAGAAGTTAAAAATATTCAAAGCTAAAGTTTAAAATGATTCTAGATTAAAGATAAAATGTCTAAGATCGGATAGAGGAGGAGAATTCACCTCTGACAAATTTTATGAGTATTGCGAAGAATATGGGATCAAAAGACAACTAAGTGCACCTAGAACCCCTCAACCAAATGGAATTATAGAAAGGAGAAATAGAATCATACTTGATACAACACGCACTATCATGATTGAAGGAAATGTTGCACACACCTATTGAAGAGAAGAATTCAATACAATAGTCTATACTATCAACATAATTCAATTAAGGTCAGGCACAAACAAGACACCTTATGAACTTTGGTTTGGGAATGTACCTAGAGTAAAATAATTTAGAATCTTTGGAAGCAAGTGTTACATCAAGAGAGATGATGGTGTTGGAAATTTTGATGCTAGAAGCAATGAAGAGAGATACTATGATTATGCACCTATGATTGAAGATGAACCAAGACCTATCTGTAAAGAAATAGTTATTGAAGAAATGTTTGATAGCATTGATGTATCATGCAATGACCTTGAACCAAGTGAAGAGGAATCATAGATAACAGATGAGAATGTCACACCTAAAGTTCCAAAATTCACATCTAAATAAAATTCAAAAGAAGATATTATTGGAGATCAGAGTAGTAAAGTTATGACAAGATCTAGAACAAAAGATTTAACAGTTGATGAAGAGGTATGTTTACTTTCACAAATTGAACCTTTAAGTGTTGAAAATGCATGTAATGATTCAGATTGGCAGAAAGCAATGAAAGAGGAGCTAGATCAGATAATTAATAATGACACATGGGAATTGGTCCCTAGACCTTGTGAGAAAAATGTGATTGGAACCAAGTGGATATTTAGAAACAAGATGAATGAAGATGGTACACTGGTAAGAAATAAAGAAAGACTAGTATGTAAAGGATATGCGCAGAGAGAAGGTATTGATTACTCTGATACTTTTTCCCCTGTGAGCAGAATGGAAGCTATAAAATTGTTTTTAGCTTATGGAACATTCAAGAACTTTAAAGTATATTAGATGGATTCAAGTCATCATTCCTGAATGGTAATTTGAAGGAAGAAGTCTACATAGAACAGCCTAAAGGATTTATTTTATCAAACAAACCTAACATGGTATGTAGACTAAAGAAATCCCTCTACGAACTAAATCAAGCCCCTAGAGCATGGTATGAAATACTAGATGGTTACATGACAAAGATCGGATTCAAGAAAGGAGCAACACATTGTAACTTATTTATAAGAGAGACACCTGAAGGATTATTACTTATTGCTTATTTTGTTGATGACATTATTTTTGGTGGTAATGACAAGCTTAGTGCATAATTTTCTAAAGAGATGCAGAGTGAGTTAGAAATGAGCATGATTTGACCTATCAAATACTTTTTGGAATTAAACATACAACAGACAGACATAGGTATATTCATTAATCATTCTATGTATGAAAAAAAAATATTGAAGAAATTCAAGATGGAAGATTGCAAGCCAGTAAGCACCCCCATGATAACAGGAAGCAAGCTTTCTAAATATGGTGATTCTATAGCAGTTGACAAGACACTATACAATTCTATGATTGGAAAACTCATATATCTTACTCAATCTAGACCAGATATTTCTAATGTAGTTGGAAATTTTGGAAGATTTGCAAATGAAGCTAAATAAAATCACTTAGTGGAAATAAAAATAATATGCAGATACTTAAAAGGGACTATAAACTATGGTTTATGGTATCCTAACTCAGCTAATGTATAACTTCATGTGTATAAAGATGCAGATTGGGAAGGTTGTGTTGATGACAAAAAGAGTACCACAGGAGGAGATGTATTTCTTGGAAACAGATTTGTTACTTGGACAAGCAAGAAGAAAAATTGTATTTCTCAGTCAACAGTAGAATAGAAGTATGTAGCAGCAACATTAAATTGTTCTACAATTGTTTGGATCAAGCAGATGATAAAATAATTTGGAATTTAGATTGATTATCTTATTGTAATTCATTGTGACAACACTAGCACTATCAATATGTCAAAGAACCCTGTGATGCATGCAAAGACAAAATACATTGAAATAAAATATCATTTCTAAGAGAGAAAGTTGCATAGAAAGAAGTAAAGTTGGATTATGTGAGCACTAGAGAATAGTTAGCAGACATATTCACAAAGCCCTTACCAAAATATACTTTTGAGTATCTCAAGGAGAAGCTGGGAGTAATTCCCTTCCCTTAGTCTAATTAGAACTTGGAGCAAGTGCATCAATCTTTGGTGACTGATGAATGGTAGTACCTGTTCTTATTTGTTTTTGGCACCCTTTGCCATTGATGTCAAAGGGGGAGTATATAGTCTAGGGAAGTATACAGTCATGAAAAATCAAATATAGTATAACGAGATGTAGCAGTTAAGGGGAGTTTTGTTGAGGATATTGAGAAGATTGTAAAAAGAAAGAATAATCTTGGATTGATGGTGTTTTTTCATATCATATGTTGCCATCAATGCCAAAGGGGGAGATTGTTGGAGATTTTCCTTGGAGCTAGTTGTTGACTGTATCTTTGTCATTGATGACAACATATAGGATGCAACAGTGTCTTGTATGTAGTTCTCAGTATGGATATGTTGGAGCCTTGCATGGTTATTTTTATGTTGTAGATATATTCATTATGCTATGTTCATAGATGCATATTCAGTTGTGTAGTTGAGTTGAGTTATGATGATCTATTTGCCAGTCATAGTTGCAAGAGACTGTTTATTAAGAGACGACAATATTTTTATTGTTTCTTCAGTTGTGCCTATCATTTGTATATTCATGTTTGGATTTGTGTTTAGCTATGAGTTTGGAATCTTTGGTTAAGAGCGCTTAACGTGTCTCATCTAGAGAGTGAAGTTTGAATTAATTTGGTGGAGCCTACTATGTGAAGCGACGCGTCTACCCATCATTAGTTACGCGGTTCTATTTGTGTTGCATGCTTAGTTTGGCCGACAAATAAGTTGTAGAAGAGTTTCCTACAAGCTGAATTGATCATATCTTTGGAGAAGGATACTTATAGAAGATCATTTTTTATCACCATTTGTGAGAATGCAAAAAAAGTAGCAGAGAAGAATGTTTGATGTATTGAGCTAGTAAAGCTATATCATTCATCAGTTGAAGATCTATGTGAAGAAGAAGAGAGTGTATACAATTCACTAGAACTGATCAAGACAGTAAGTCTAATTCATATTTCAATATCAAATATAGTGTATATATGTTGTACAGAAGGTTGCAGCCTTCATTATTTGAGCAATGTGCTCACGGATAGTGTGTCCTCACCTCTAACAGGGTTATTTGTAAAAGACTCCTAACATGGTTTGACCTTTGACCAGGTCACTATACATAATGCATTGTAAATATCAACTCCTAACAGGGTTGTAGGATCTTCTAACAGGGATCATTATACACTAGTTCAGTTCTTTGTGGGTGCTAATTCCCACTAGGGTTTTTACCTATTTTGGGTTTCCTTGTAACCAAAATTTCGGTGTTATAATCTGTGTTATCTAGTTATGTTTATGCTTAATGTCATTCTATACTTAATTGGATAAAGAATTGAATTTTGTAGATAACTGATTCACCCCCCTTCATCTTAGTTATCTCTTGGGACTATTCCTAACATGTAGTTGAGGTTTTTATACCCAACTACATCTCCCATTAAATTTTCATCAAAACTTTTCATTATCTTGTGATATTTCTATCTGGATTCAAGTGTATAGTTTTTTGAGTCAAACTCACTGACCCATGTTTTATCCATGAGTTTGACATGCACAAATTGTTTATCATGTTAGTTGCATTTAAAAAACTATTGTCACAAAAATCATTGATGCGTCAACAATGACTTGCAATAATGTAGGTGACACATGGTTAAACTATAATTCATACAATTGGGAGTACCCAAAAAAGTGGGTAGACTCTAAATACAAATATTTTGGCCACAAATATAACAAGGAAGAAGCATGTGTGGTAAGGACTAAAAGTCCCATTCACAACTATGCATATGGTTTCCATCTTGTGTAGTTAGGATGTTGCATTTACATGTTCAGATTCATTATATCATCAAATACAAAGCATTTTCATTTTGTACTATGATTGACAATAGTCATTTTGCAATTTGATTTGAGATGTTGTCTACATTAGTATGTTTCTTTTTATTGCAATTATAATTATTATGAATGAACAAAATAATCAACTAAACAAAATGATATGTTGGAATGATAATGTAATATTTATCGATATAGTGTCGATGGCTTTGATCAATGTGCCTATGTGTCTATGTGGTGTTAGCCCTTGTGTTTTGAAGATGTAACAAACAACAAGTAATCCCAGGCATCAATTTTGGGGTTTCCCAAATAGGAAAAAGGTCTGGATATGGAATTAGATTTTATTTTTAAAGTAATGTGACAAGTAATCATTTTAGGAAGAACTAATGTAGATATGGTATTGTAGGGAAATAGTGGATGTCAATACTTTTGGTGGGTTGATGAAAGAACATTTAAATCTACTTTATCTACATCTATACCTGATGTAGGAAATGAGTGTAAATTATGCAAGGCTCGAGAGGTAGCTAGTGCCACCGAGATTGCTTTAATGATGAAAGTAGAAATCATGTTTCTATGAGGCCTTCTTTGTGTAGTTTGTGCACTACTTTGTTGGAACCATATGTATAAATGTGATTAACAGAGGGCTATTGTAGATACTGAAACTTTTTTAGAATTTTAAGTAGATACATTGGACATATTTTGATAAAATCATGAGATTTTATGCTAAGTTGTTGCATTAGATATTGAAATTTTCCAACATATTAAAGCCATTTTAATGTAAGATCCATTGTACTTTTAAGAAGGTTTTTTGTATTTCCTTTCCTTAAAACGTTGGAGGCTTGAAGACCACAACTAATGTTTTGTGTTTAGAAATTATTGTGTAGATGCATGATATTGGAATCCATGATGTCTAACTCTTGGATGGGTTTTTGTAAAGTTTATCCTTGTTACTTTTAGAAGTGTATGGCTTGACTATGCACATGCATAATTGTAGATGAGCATGCCAAATCACTACATGGGACATCTAGATGTCAAAAATAGTCGATAGCTAGATGTCCCATGTACAACATATCCTTTGCATACCTATCATAATTATGACACTCATAATGTGTAATAACGACAGGTTTTTAATCATAGATGGTACATATTGTGATGGTTAATACCATCTCAATTGTGATGGTATTCAGAGAACAAATGACGCCAAAGCACTAAATGCGACGTCCAAATGTCAGAATATTCCAATAGCTGGACATCGCATGCACAACATATATATCACATACCCATCATAATTGGGAACCTCATAATGTGTAGCGATGCCATGTTAACAATCATAGCTGGTGCATATTGTGACGGTCAATACCATCACAATAACAACAAGCATACTAGTCGTCATTTATTTTGACATCAAAACTACAACACTGGTATGTGTCACTTGATCAAAGGGGTAGTGTCAAAAGTGCAACCCATAGCTCAGTTCTTTACAATGCCTATGACCTCTGGATTTGAACAATAGATATATGGTAAGTAAGTAATAAATGCCAACTTAGCATTCATTGACTCTCTACTACCATGGGTGGACTAAGAAGAATGGCTATAAATGTAAAGAACTTTTGGTAATGAGTTTGATTTAATTTTTGGGATAGAATATAGCCAAACCATTCAGATATGTATCTCAATAGAATACAATATTGAAGTTAGAACACCTTAAAGGCAAAGATTGAAAACCATGTACATAAGAATTCTCAAAATCACACACTACAAGATCCTCAAATAGATATCAAAACATAATCAATGTAATCTCCAAAGGAATTAGTTTGACCTAAAATCAAATACCTAAGGAACACACATATGCATAAGCAAGACTTATACAGTAAGTCAAAAAACTTACAATTCAATGAATAATCACAAAGGAGAGACTTAATTCTGAGAAAACATATGTTATGTATGATGAAACTCATTCCTAATTCAGTATAAAAAGGAGACATGCAATTAAAACAATATGAAAAGGATGAAAGAACATTCATCTCTATCTTGACACAATCTAAAATTACATTTGCTATATCCTAGACTAGAAACAAAATATAAGCCTAATGCTCTTCAATATTTCTCTGAATTCTCATGCCTCTCTAAATGGTCTTGAAAATTCCTTTATATCAATAGGAATGCAACAAGAATCAAACCATTTAGGGTTAGGTTTATAACCATTCAGTTCAAATATCCCAATCTGAAAACAAGTTGAAACACTAAAATCTTCCCTTTATTTAATGCAAATCTGATATGGAAACAACAGGAAAACTCCCTTGAATGTAAAATAGTACTTCTAATGTCAAAAAGGAACCAAAGTCATGGCATAAGTAATTCCCTCATTAATGAAGAAAAGACCAAGTGATGCCAAGAAGAAACATTCTAATCATAAACCCAATTGCATTACTTCAGATATAAATATGCATAACACTATCAGATCTCTATCAAAACATGACTCTATAGGTGTGAAAAAATGACCCAAAAGACCAGATTAAAACATTAATGGCACACTGAGACAAAACATCTATTGTTTGGCGTGAAAACCATGGAGTAGAGATTTTAAAATTTTGAATTTCCACTCAAACAGTCACAGGTGGCGCCGAAGAAAAGATCTACGATCGAGATTCAAAATTTATCGGCCTTTAAAACATAGTCATTGATGCACTTTAGTCATTTGGAAAGTAAGTAAAAAGAAATTCACTTAACCCTGGTCAACTCTCATTTGACCTCCACATGGCATTTCTCCATTGGCCCTCTGGAACACCTATCCCTTATCCCTTTTGCATCGGCCCCACACTTCCTCCTACCACTGTGGACATGCATCACATATTTTTCCATCCCATGATGCTTATCTTCCTCGCACCTTTCCCACAGGTGGTAGCGAAACACCATTGTATCATGATCTATCTTTCATGATCCTCTTTATCTGTCACCATGTGTCACCCTCTAATTTGATCCATCCTTTAGTCTGACCTTACCATCCTAGCAACTATGCCATGTGGAACCTCCTTATTTGCTGGGATTTCTACTGCATGTCCGACCAACCTAGCCTGCCACTTGTCAAAATTGCCACATGTCACACCCCTGCCATCGCGCAATCAGGCTAGACCTGTGATGACTCTGACTACGCCA
Source organism: Thuja plicata (assembly GCA_018584345.1). Taxonomy (NCBI): domain Eukaryota; kingdom Viridiplantae; phylum Streptophyta; class Pinopsida; order Cupressales; family Cupressaceae; genus Thuja; species Thuja plicata. The sequence continues at coordinate 883,950 of MU224650.1, read as the reverse complement.
TCACGTCCTTCTACCACCTATCATCTCTGACCACATCACCTAAGAATTCTCTAACATGGGCCCACCAAAATTAACCAATCTATCCATCACTTGACTACCCACATCACCATATATCTATCGAACCATGTGCCAAAAGGTGTGTGCCTTTTAGGCACTTAACTATTTAGTGCTGAGATATAAAAATATCAAAATTATTCAACATACAACTGATGTGGGATAAAATACTTAGGGAATTTCAAACAAAAATGAACTAGAAAAGGAACCAAGGCCAAATCTACTATTGTGACTCCACAAAAATGACCCAAAGGGAACAAAAAGTGACCATAACAACCCTCTACAATCAAAACATGTGAAAAGAAACAAGAAAAACTCTACAACTTTAGAAAAACTGCCATTTAGAGTTCTACTGAAAATCTTGAAAAGGAAGTTCAAAAAAATGACCTAATAAATTTAAAGCTAGTTTTATTCACAATTGTCAAGGAGAAATCTATGAAATAAAACTAAAGCAAATATTTAAAGATTAAAGCAATGTATGGCAAGATTTGTGGATCAAGAAGCAATCTACATCAAGAACAAGAAAGACAAGGAGATTGAACAGTGAAATCATGTCTATATAAAGAGATAAGTAATTCATTATGAAGAGAGGAATGCTGAGTATAATTCTGGTGAAGATATAATTCTTAATGCAGATCTAATCATACAGGCTGAAGATTAGACCCAAATATTTCTACAGACACCAAGAAAAAGAGAAGCAAGAGCATTCACCAAGAAGAAAGAACAAAGAGGGGAGCAAAGGAATTGAAGAGCATATTAATCAAAGAGGTATTTTTTGGACTAACAATAGTCTGAATATCTACAAAATTAAGTTTTATTATTGAACAGATCATTTACTGTTTCATTTTAACCATTGATTCAGAAAATCTCTTAACCGAGAAGGATTTAACAGTCCTTATTGTATTGAGATACTCAAGAGTATCAAAACGTGTTTCTTGTTGACAGCATAATGAATTGCTTAGGTCAAAATACTAACCAATAGTTTTAAATCCTCTAACAAGGTCACACTTAACAGTGTGTTTGTAACCTTTAATAGGGTTGGCTCTTCACTGAGCTCACTTCAGAAGAGTGAAAATTTTGGGTTACCGGTCCCAAGTGGTTGTTCCCCTAATAGGGTTTCCACATTAAAAATCCATCTGTCAAATGTGTATATGGTTCATTGCTTTATTTTTTTCTTTGCACATTACTAAAACTAGATTGGTCAGTAAACACTAAGTTTAATTGCTACTACTCGGTAAATTTTTGAAAAGATAAACAATATATCTAACCGAGCAGTATGTATTTGATAGAATTACATAAGGCATACATCTTGAAGGACTAAAATATAACTAGAGGATATTATATTTATGATATAACTTTTGGTTGGATTATTGGAATTATTTTTGAGGCCACTGATTCACCCCTCCTCTTAGTTATTCTAACACAGGCTTCTGAAGTTCAAGATTAATTCTAGAATTTACTTCTTCAAAGGTTCCAAACCTTTTCTCACTATTATCTAAAGGCTTATTCAACAAATCTTATGCATATATGTCTATCTCATCTTCATAAAACTCATAACCCATTATAGAAATCAAGGATCTTCTAGGTACAACAGGTTGAAGTATACATGTGCTTGTCTCAACTAAGAAACAAATATCATCTTTATACTTCTAAATTATACTAGGTGGTATTCTCCATATTTTGTGCATTGCAGATTGAAAACTTTTGAAGTATCCCCACATGTGATGCAAAGAGGGATAACACTTAAGGCCAAAGGCACTCCCAAGCACTACACCATCTTGCCAAACAAAACTCAAAGCTATTAAACACTTAAACATAGAGAAGGAGAGAATAATTTCAGAAACTTTCATTAAATCATCAAAACTCATACATTCCAGGATGTAAGGCCTTCCCAATTATGACCAAATACATTCAAAGTTACAGAATAGCCCTTAGACATGTGAGTTTATCAAACCCTTGATGCAACTCTATGATCTCCCTACCTTAATCTAAGAACATTACATACTTTATACAAGAGGCTACCAAAAAGTTTGGCCCCAAAAGATCCTAAAGATTCAAGATAGGAAAGAGAAATGACCTAGATTTAGGTCCACATGCATCCCAATGAGAGATCCCAACATTAATTAGGCTATGGAAATTAAATGCACATGTCAGCCACAATATCCAACATCCAAGAACCAAATCAGTGAGAAAGACTACCAAGCAATAGATACTAATTAGTGAAGCCACTAAGCACTCAAGAAAAAACACTGAGACCTGTCGGTGAGGCCAACCCAAAAAAGTAACCGAGCCTAATTGGCGAGCCAAAAAATCTTCAACCAACCAAACTAGAGAAGTTACCAAGGACTTTACTGATCAGTCTCCAACAAGCTTCCGAACTTAAACAAACATATATTTGGTTGATACATGATTCCAAAGAACCCAAGATGCTCCCGCATCAGACAAATGGGGTTAAAATAAATGATTTTCAAATCATGAGTTAGGTGTAACCTGAGTTGAATCCAATTCAGATTGAAAAATCCATAAATAATCTTCAATTAGTCTTTTCTTTCACTTCACCAAATATCCCATCTATGTTAGTAATAACTGAGAGGGGGGGTGAATCAATGGACTCAAAATTTTATCCTTAAAAATTAACCACCAATCTATAAAGCTCAGATTATTATGTCCCTACAAGATGCATGCCATGAAATACTTTATAATGATTAATTGTCTGTCAGTTTTCCTTATTTGTCCTTATTCTCCTTGATTACTGATAAGCAATAAAAATATTTACTGAAACTCAGTAAATAAGAAGAGTATACCAATCAATCCAAAAATGAATATGTAAAATGTAAAATAGTAAAGTAATAAACCATACACACATAACACATGGATTTTAACATGGAAACCCTATTAAGGGAAAAACCACTGGGACCAGTACCCCAAATTTTCACTCTTCTAAAGTGAGCCCTGTTAAGAGCCAACGTTGTTAAAGGTTACAAACACACTGTTAAGTGTGACCTTGTTAGAGGATTTTATACATAGATGTTGTCACTTAGTATGGGGCATCTATTTCTACCATCCTTGAATCAACCTCCTTCCTAGACTGTCAATAGGTATCAGGAAATTCCAATGCTACTTTCATGAATCAACCTTTTTGGAACTCCTTGGGATGTACCTCAATATATAGAAGACTGTTAAGTTCTTCTCTATTAAGAGACTTGATGCTTCAATGGTAAAATTGAAACACTATGACTTGTTCATGATGCAACTTTGAATTGCAGATTTTCAAATCTATTTAAGTACATTACCTCTCTAATCAATGTATCAATTCAATCTTTGTGCTCCACACTTTTTTCTCTAAGATGTTGTGCTCACTGTTCGTCAGTGTCTACACAATTCCTTATCTCTCCTTAAGCTTGATTGATTAGGACTGTATGAAGATATTCTTCATCAGTTTCTCTTCAGCATCCTCTTTCTATTCACTCCCCTTAATCCCTTTTCTGTGAATGTGATATGGAAATGAGTTAAACTTGTCTCTTATATAGACATGATATTCATTGATTCTTGATTCTTGATTCTTAGTGTGATAAACAATCCAGCCAATCTAATTTAAAGCATAACTCCATATTTGTCTCGCAATTATCTTCTTTCCAACTGTACAAATCATCTTTAAATCAATCACTTAACTTTGGTCAAATAAAACAATGAAAAAAACCAATTATGTCCATCTTTAGCTCTTTCCAGCTAGATATTTTGTCATTTTATGAACTCTCTATTCTGTCGGTAAACTCTGCAGTTAGTTGTTGGTGACAACTGACAGTTTTGTTGGTGTGACTCCAGTTAACTTTGGGATCTTTGTCCGTTGGGTAACATAGGATTATCACTCGTCGGTAAACTCTATTTTTATCTCATCGGGCATCCTGTGGTTTTTCTTTGTTGGGAAACACTATCTTCTACTCATCGGGTATCACTATGACTTTTCTACTTTGCCTTTACAGATGGTGTGCACTCTGTCGATGTTATTTGTCACTTAGTGAATACTTGACTTTTATGCATTGCTGAAAGCATAACCTTGGTTCCATTGATTCTCTAAAGTCTTTGGCATTATGTACATGACCATACAGATGATATCAAGTTGAAATCAATGATAATACAAACCATTAACTGATTTAATGCCGTGCATTATCTTCAACTTAACATTACCAAACATTCAATCAGTTACATGTCATCAATCTCTCCCTTTGGCATTGATGGAAACATACTATATTATCACACTATACTATTTCTAATATAATATGAAATACAACAGTTGAGATTCATCAAACCACCAATCAATTTGTTATGATAATTGATAAAAATGTCTAACTATCGGTAAGCTCTATTTTAGCTTAAATTTGATTCTTGCAGCTCTTTGTCTTCTGATGTGTTGAGTCCTCTTCCTGTGTTAATTTCTCTCCTTTGATTGTTCTCTCTCTTTTGATGTTTTTTTCTCTTTGTCAGCAACTCTCCCTTTGTATAATCTTTACAATCTCTCTCCCTTAGGATATAATCTCTCCCTACTGGAGTAATATGATAATGAATAATCTTTCTCCTTTTTCTAAAGACTGTGATAATATGGATAATCTCTCTCCCTTTGACAATAATGCCAAATAAATATTTTATAAATATCTGACATTCCTGTCAAACAATCATTTTTTTCTCTAATCCATAATATATTCCTTAAATTTCCCTTATCCATCAGCAATATATCAATATGCGCTAGTGCTCAGTTCTCATATATACCTGTCTGTATATAGATGTTGTTGGAGAGTGACATTACAAGCAATTGTTATTTTGTCATTGTTGTCAAACCTTGATTGGTGAGACTATTGTTATCTATTTGAGTATCATATCTATTGTTGATGAAGAAGATTTAACAAGAAGACCAAGTGAATGGTTGAGTTAAGGAAAATAAAAGGGTACTTGATCAATTGGCACTCTGGAAAAGCAATTAGTTGTTTATCTTTCAAAGATAGTTTTTTTGGTTTTTCTATGCCAAGCAAGTTTTGTCTTGTGCCGAGAAAATTTGCTTGTGTCGAGCAAATTTTCTTGCGCCGAGTAAAGTTGTTTGTGATGAGAAAAGTTGCTCAATGCTGAGCACCAGTGAAATTGCCGAGTGAAAATAGTGATGCTGGCTGACTTACAGTAATTGGATTAATGATGAGATTTGAGATCTCTGGATGACTTAGTTAGTTTTATTGGGATATGTAATGTTAATTAAAGATTGATCCATGTCATTTAATGTATGGGTAATCATAATTAATGCATGGTTTCAAGATTTAATTAGAGACTACTTTGGAGAAGTAAATGTAATGCAAAGATGGAATGATCCATTGGATCTGACCTAACCTAAGATCTATGATCTTGTTTAAGCAGCAAAATATTTATCTGACCTAAATAGAGAGGTATATGATAACCTCAAGGGGTTATTCATTTAGTGTGCAAGAGGTGTGCTGCTGAATCTAATGTGTATGTGTATGCAAGAGAGTTGCATAGTTGATTTACTATTTGGCATGATCTAGCAGAGAAGGCTGAATACAGAAGCAGAGAGTTGCATGTGTGAATGCTTGACAGATTTCCAAGAAGATCAGAAGGTTGAAATAAAAATGAAGGCTATCCAGTAAGTTAACATCAGAGCTGTAATTGGATCTAAATTTGCAAAGTAAGTTGTGTGTATCAGATCACAACTGCTGATTACTTTCTAACCATTGTATCAGTTAAAATCCTTTAACAAGGTTGACCTAACAGTCATTTGTATAAATCCTCTAACAAGGTGACATTCAGGTGGAATGTTCTAAGTCCTCTAACAAGGCCACTACTAACAGGGTGATTAAATCCTTTAACTAGGTCACACCTCGCAGTGTGTTATTGTAACCTTTAACAGGGTTGGCTCCTCACAGAGCTCACTTCAGAAGAGTGAAAACTTGGTAGCATGTTACTAGTGGTTTTTCACATATTGGGTTTCCACATTAAATACTTGTGTCAACTTGTATGAATGCTTATGGTTTGCTTTACTATTATGTTTCTACAAGCTAATTTCATTAGACAGTAAACTACATGATTAAAGTTGTTGACTTATGCTACTGTTGCCGAGTAGATCTAAAATATAGAAAGTTTAATTTGGTACATCTAGACCTGCAGATAACTGATTCACCCCTCCCCTCTTAGTTATTCTAAGTTCATTCTAATAGATGTAGCTTTGAAGTTCATCTTTCTGCTTGCATCAACATGACTAATATTCTAATAATATGTAGGCTAATGTAGCCTTCAGTCATTTTACTGACTGGTAGACAAGGTTTTGACCCATAGTCTCTTCCTCAAGTACTCAAATGTATCCTTAGGCAGTGGCTTGGTGAAGATATCAGCTAATTGTTCTTTTTATTTCACATATTCAAGTATCACCTCCTTTTCTTGAACTTGTTCTCTTAAATAATGATAATTGATGGAAATGTGTTTCGTCTTTGCATGCATGACTGGTTTCTTGTAAATGTTTATTGCACTGGTGTTATCACAATAGATAATCACTGGTTCTAAGATCTTCATATGCATACCTTCCAGCAACTATTTGATCCATGCAATATTTGAGCAATTTATAGCAACAACAACATACTCTGCTTCTATAGTGGACTGAGAGATGCATCCTTTCTTCTTGCTAATCCATGTGACAAGTCTGTCACCCATATAGAATGCTCCTCCAGTTGTTCTCTTTTAGTCATCAAGATTTCCAGCCCAATCAGCATCGGTATACACCTTAAGTTCAAATTTTCCTTCTCTTCTATACCATAAGCCAAATTCCTCAGCTTTAGATATCTTAAGATTCTTTTCAAAACAAACATATGTGATTCCTTGGGGTTAGCAAAAAATCTAGCAACAATTCCTACTGCATGTGCAATATCTGGTCTAGTGTGTACAACACACATGAGTTTTCCAATCATTGATCTATACAGAGTCTGATTTACCTTTGTTGTCTTGTCCTCCTTTGTCAACTTACATCGAGTAGCCATCAGTGTTCCAACTAGTTTGGAATCTTCCATCTTGAATATTTTTAGGACCTCTTTGATGTATTTGGACCGTGTAATGAAAATACCTTCACTTTATTATATGATCTGTAGACCAAGAAAGAACTTGATCTCTCCAAACATAGACATCTCAAACTCTTTTCTCATCTCATTAGAAAATGACTTTCATAGCATATCATTGCCTTCGAATATGATGTCATCAACAAATATTTTAGCAATCAAAGTGTTAGCATCAATATCTTCCTTCAAATAAAGATTACTATTTTCACTAGTCCTTACAAATCCAATGCTTATTATATAGCAATGAAGTCATTCATACCAGGCTCTAGAAGCTTGTTTCAATCCATACAAGGCTTTGTAAAGTCTACATACCATGTTTCTCTTGTCTGGATCTACAAACCCTTCTATTTTCTCAATGCATACCTCTTCTTCAAGTATTCCATTTAGGAATGCTGACTTGATGTCCATCTCATATACCTTGAATCCTTTGAATGCAGCATAAGAAAGTAGTATTATTACTCCTAGCCTAGCGATGGGTGAAAAGGTCTCTCCATAGTCTATACCTTCCTCTTGTGCATACCCCTTGCATACTAGTCTTTCTTTTTTCCTTGTGACTTCTCCATTCTCATTCAGCTTATTCCTAAATATCCATTTAGTACTGATGACATTCTTGTCATCTAGTCTTGGCACAAGTGACCATGTCTAGTTCTTCTCAATTTTCTCAATCTCATCATTCATAGCACTTATCCTTTCTTCATTATCAAGTGTAGCATTGACATATTTTGGCTCAAACTCACAAATTAGACAACTTGAGTTTAGAGACTTACTTATTGTTCTTATACCAGCTTTCTTATGTCCTATGATCTGGATCTCTGGATGGTTCCTTCTTATATATCTTGAAACTACATGTACAACTCTTTGTGTATCATCTTGATCATCATTTTGATCTTCGTTCTATTCTTCATCACCTTGCACATTATTTTGATTATCATCTTGAGCGTTGGTACTTACAGTCTGACCATCAGTCGCAACATTATGTTATTCTAGAATTAAGCATTGTTTCTCAGTTTGAGTGTTGGGTTCTTCATAGTATACAAACTTGTTGTAGTCCTCTGGTTCTTTTATTCTTTCCAACTCATTCTTTCCTGCAAACTCATTTATCTTTACATTTGTACTTTCAACAAGTTTTTAAGAAGCCTTGATAAGATATTTACAAGATTTTCTCTTAGTGGAATACCCTAGAAAGATACCTTCATCACTCTTGGCATCAAGATTTATATTTCTATCATCCTTTAAGACATAACATTGACTACCATTGGGTGTTTTACCATACCATAGCTCATAAGGTGTCTTCTTTGTGTCCTTCAATTTTAGTTTGTTTGATGTATAGACAATAGTACTGACAGCTTCCCTCCAGAAGATTTGGGTAATGCCTTTCTCTATCATTAGTGTTCTTGCACAATCAACTATTGATCTATTCCTTCTCTCAGTAATCCCATTTTTTTGTTGTGTTCTTGGTACAGAAACATGTCTTTTTATACCATGCTCATTTAGAAATTAGTGAATTCATCTGATATAAACTCTCCTCCTCTATCTGATCTCAAGCATTTCAAATCCTTACCACTTTGTTTCTCTACCATAGCCTTATACCATTTAAACATCTTGAATGCTTTAGATTTATCTTTTAAAAACATAACTGTCATCATTCTTGAGTAATCATCAACAAAGAGAATAAAATATCTATCTCCATAATAACTCTTTGTCCTCATTGGTCCACATAGATTAGTATAGACTATTTCTAGAATATCATCAGATGTATGGGTTTTACTTTTGAAACTAGACTCTCTCATTTTAACTTTTTGACAAATATTGCACATAATGTTGTTGGGCTTTGTCATCGTTGGTAAGCCTCTTACATTTCTCCTTCTGCTTATTTTCATCATGTTGTCAAAATTCACATGACACAATCTTTTGTGCCACAACCATATGTCTTCATTTCTAGTCATTAATACAGTGGTGTTAGTATCATTTAGATAGAATAAGTTACCTTTAGTCTGTTCACCAGTACCAATCAGTCTTCCTGATTCATTGAAGATATTTGCCTTCTTGTTCTCAAATGATAATCTATGACCTAAATTATTTAGCTGAGAAACACTCAACATATTATAATTCAATCCTTTTACCCAATAAGCATTTTCACATTTAATCAAGTTGTTCAACATTATACTTCCTTTACCTTCAACTGGGCAAGGTGTGTCATTACCCATTCTTACTGTACCACCATTATAATACTCAAAAGTGTTAAACTTTTCTTTATCACCGGTCATGTGGTGAGTGCAGCCACTATCTATAATCGAGATGTCATTCTTGCTAACCTTAGATATGAGTGCAGTTTCTACATACCTTTCATCTTCATCTGAATCATCTTTCATAGCCACAAAAACCATCTTGATGTCATCATCAGGTTCGGTGTCAATATCTTCATCTTTGCAAGCAGCTAGGTAGCTAGCTTTCTTGCCTTTCTCCTTATAGTCTCGAGTATCTCTTCTTTCTAATTTTTTGGTAAGCTCTGTAATATTTGTTATCACTTCTGTCAGATTTCTTCTCAAAAGATCTCTCATTACTTTTGTCAACTTTTCTTCTATTAGGACATCTTGCAGCAAAGTGTCCAATCTCTTTACAATTAAAACATACGAGTGGAAACTTTCCTTTGTATTTACCTTTGACTCTCTGCATTCTTCTAGCCACAAGGTCTTCTATTTCATCTAGATCTTCTTCACTTTCACTTTCACTATCTCTTCTAGATGTGTGTCTATGACTTGATTTTCTTATTCTCATAGAATTCTTAAATGAAGACTCTAAATTTGGTAAGACACTATTATCAAAGTTGTTCATCTCAAATGAAATCAATCTACCAATTAAACTATCAAGAGTAACTACATTGTTTTCTACTTGATGCAGGAGCATCCCAGGGTAGTTGGCTATCCTGCATGTTTGGGAGATTTGATGGAGTCATGTGGCCTTATTTTCATATGTGAGGGGTTTGGTAGAGTTTGATAGACCTACTTGGGTCTTGGGTAATTGGCTTTGATGTATTTAATGGCACTTGGCATGGTCTTGGTTTCTTAGCATGGCCTGAAGGAGCTCGGCCTTGCTTAGGAATTTGGTGCCTATTTCAAGCCATATAAGTAATTTTCCACAAAGATTTAGAGATGAAAATTTCAGGGATTGAAGAGGGCCTAGATTTCTACCTACAGTTCGAAGCACGAGTCCTGATTCATCCGGAGCTAGGAGATATCGCGATTTTACTAAGACAACTATTTTGGGCATTTAATTGTTGTTGTTGGCCGACTTGTGGCATTTAATTTCGGTATTTGTATTTAATTTATGTTCAGGGCCAAC
>MU224650.1:827643-848602 GCA_018584345.1 Thuja plicata | reverse complement strand
AGGTGCTGCAAAGATATATGTGATCAGTAAGGATCTATTGGCGCAGAACAGAGATTTGTATCAGCAAGATAAGTTGTATTTTATTCAGATCACTTCATTGTTACTTTCTAGCCATTGTAGCAGTGATCCCGAAATCTCTTAACAGAGTTGGTCTAACAACCATTTTATAAATCCTCTAACAAGGTGACAATTCAGTTGAATTGCTCTAAAGACCTCTCACAAGGCCACTCCTAGCATGGTGATTAAATCCTCTAACAGGGTCACACCTAACAGTGTGTTTTGTAACCTTTAACAGGGTTGGCTCCTAACAGGGCTCACTTCAGAAGAGTGAAAATCAGTAACTAGTTGCATTGGTGGTTTTCCCAAATTGGGTTTCCACGTTATATCTGGTGTCACTTGTGTTACTTGTGTTCATGTTATTTGTTTTATGCATGTCAATCACTGTGAATGTTTAAAGAACAATAATAAGTTAATCTACCGAGCAACAACAATATATATTGAAGACATCTAAGGGACTTGTGGATTTATTTTTGTGGTAACTGATTCACCCCTCCCCTCTCAGTTACTCCATCCATATTTCCAACAATAAGTTCCCTTGGAGTTTGTGTTGGTGTAGGATGCTAAACAATAAATAATTATAAGAAGAGCATTAATCAGAAAATATCTTTATCTCAAGACAAAGAGGTTGCCAACAAGGCCTTGAAAACCCTCTCACTTTACCTAGAAAAATAAAAATAAAAAACATATTTTAAAGAGAGAAGGGGATGCGAGATAAAATTTAGATTCTAAAATGTTGAGGTTCACACTTTTTCTATAAATAATTCTAATCCCCTATAGAAGGAAATATAAATAGTTTAGTCACATTCATGGAAGGTGGAGGACAACCATATAGGGATAGGAGAATCCACTATACAATTCACCAAACCAACACCCCTTACATAATACAAAATCCTTGGGAACTCATAATTGAGCTATATCACCCAAATGATGCAAAGAACCTTCTGCAGAATTATGGGTGTAGAAGGACATTCTTTGCACCATTTAGGCATACCGCTCACTTTTGGAGATTAGGACTACATTGGCCTCTCATTTTCTTTGTGGCAGCTTAAACCTGATTCAAAATTTGATAGGTTTTAAGCATCTAACAAGATTGAATTCCAAGATTCATCATATGTTCATCAACTTATCAAATTTATCATCGAATGATATAATTACTCACATTGCCTTTCAAATTGGAAGAACACTTCTTACAAGTAATTTCACACTTCTTTATATTTTTTTCCTATGACAAAGAATCCCATGTCCAACATTCAAATTATTAGTCATCATACTATATACAAATACTGAAATGAATGTTAAAGAGTATTCTTGAAGACTGTAGAAGATCAATCATTTCATCACACTATGCAATACAATGTTTTTTTATAAATAAATTTGAATTCTCTGTACTTTCCATGTTCATTCAGAAATAACCATGATTTTTTTGGCATTTGATCTCAGTTACCTTGTGACTATTTTGAAGAACCATTGATTTCGTGGTTTAGTACATAACATCTACATTTTTTTTGGTTTTTGTGGAAGTAGTTTTCATTAAGTATTTAAGAAGGTATTTAGTTTTGAATAGAAACTATCAGAACCTTGATCTAGGGTATCTCAAGAGCATAAAAAAGTAATACCCTTGAGATGCATAAGAGTCTGATCTACATGTTTGGCAGGGATTACATATTTTTTATTGTATCAATCTTTTAGTTCATATATACTTTGTGATCCATAATGACTAGTTTAGGATGGTATTACATATTTTTTCTTGCATTAATGTTTTAGATCATATATAATTCATGATCCATCATCATAATGTTAGAAATAACAAGGAAGAAAATAATAGATTGTTTTAGACTTAAATAATGTGGGAAATCAAAAAGAAGGAAGGGATGAGATGACACATGGATTTTTTTGTGACCTCTCCTATCCATCTCTTCCCTTTCCCAAATCTTTTTAGTCACCCTAGGTGTGCAACAATCTAAATTTTCTCCTTTTTACGTTCTCTAACATTCTGATAATAGAACATAGAATGTGATTCCAAATATTATATACAATCATATCCGTAAACAACAAGTAACATTATAGATTATGAAAAAATAATATCTTTAAACAATGTAATGATTGATATCTTTGTATCTATCTTTGTAGGTTGTTCAATTATGGAGTGCGGATACATTTGCTACAATTTGACAACATAGACAATTCAATTTATCAATGAGTATTTTATTATAAAATAATCTATTTATTGAATTTAAGGAAGATATACTGGTGCAGGAGCACCATGACATGGAAAAAAGGTCCTAAGGTACACAAGGATAACTTGGTGGAGTAAAAGGAATATTTCATGAATTATGGAGTTGAATGCCTAAAAGATCCTAAATAATGTAATTGGGTTAATAGAGCCCCAAAATGTAATAGAATGCAATAAAATGCAAAGATATGCAATGTTGTCCTTATAAGAAAAACAAGGCCTAGATAGCTAAAAATAAGGGGTTTATGGGTTTAGAAATTAAAATAAAATGATAAGGTCATAATAAGACCTTTTGAATAATATTTTATCAATATAAGCTATGAAGAATGTAAGGTTTCCAAATTTGACAAGTTGCTGTCAACTTGGCAACTCAAACACAAATTTAACTAAGTTAAAAACTTGTCAGAAATTGAGTTTGCGGGAAGTTATGGTAGTTATTAGTAGTAGGTTAGTCTTTTAGGGACTGTATCAAGTTTATTTAAGGCTAGGAAGCCTGATACAAAGGGTGGTGATCAAGATATTATAATTTTGAATCAATAAAAAGTGATGCTTTTTCTACATTTTACATATTTTTCTTTGTAACAGTCAATTTTGAATGGGTGTACTATGGTTTCAAGGGATTTTTTTTTATATATATCTAATTGGACATGTTAGTATTCTGATTTTAGATCATTTTGAGCTTTGAATGACTTCATGTAATTAAGTTTGATGAGAGATATCCTTGTTTAAGTAAAAATTGTCAAAACTCTTACTTGGGGTAACCCAAGAGCAATAAAATATGATTCCTTAATTTTTAACTTTCAATAATCCCTCACATATGGGAAGGATGTTGGATTATATGTACATTAACTATTCTCAAGAGTTTTATGAGACCATGCAACTATGTGCATGTGATTTGGGTCAAGAAAGTGACTGTGAATAGTCATAGTAAGGGTTTTGACTGTGACTGGGTCAAAGATTGGATTTTTCCACAAGAGTGATGAAGGATATTAATGCAGAGCCCTTGATTGGTCAAATTTCAATTCCAAAAACTTGTAAACTTCACCCTTGCGGTAGATACCACTACTTACATCAAGCTCATCCTAGACTTGCTCTAACAAAAAGTGTATAAAGAAACCAGTTAAGGCCTCACACCTTTGAGTTCCTTCCAATAATTAATAAAATCTTCCAACCTTCCCATAATCTCTTTTCTTAAGCACTTAGAAATATCCTTGAACCAATCTCAAATGCATTTTATGGTTCATTAATTTGACACCTAGAGAACCTAGAGTGTAAATATGGTTTTGATATGACAAATTGTCTTATTGACTGGATGGGGTAAAACCATTACATATATTTTCAAATTGGATCCTAAGGAACATGATCCAATATCCAAAACCTTCCTATTAAGGTTCTGAAGGTTAGTTCCTTCTTTAAGGGATCCTAGACCTTGTAGCCCTTTTCAAAGAGGTTTTTGACTAAAACTATGGACAAACACAAGTTATGATTGTTGTTTTCACTATTTTGGATACCCTTTATATCCAACATAAAATAACTCAAAGCATTAGACTTTATTATGATATCTAAGGTACTTACCCTCAAATTCTTCACTGGGTCCACTAGACCTAATTGGGCACACTAACAAAGGAAGTGCTCTAATTATGCAAACCAAAATTCTCTCATCTATACACATGGTTAGGATAGGTGTAGAAACTTCTAATTCTGAGCACTCAAGCCTTGATTCCACCCCAAAGTGCTCTAACCCTTCAATTTTCTTGATTGTGCAAAGGTAGCCACATGGATATGTCTACCTAATTGTGATCACAACCATTTATGACACACACTAAATTTTAAATCACTTCCATAATCATAAAATACACATGCCAAAGTCTCATCTCAAAAATTAGATTTTTCTGATTGTTAAAAATGAGAAATTGGCATTTCTTTGTGAAACCCTAGGTTACTAAGGGTTTGGGACCCCTGCTAATAGAAAATTAGATATATCACACAAAACAACTCCTCAAAAGCCTAAACTAGTTGCAAATGAAAGATAATTCCAATCCTCAACTTCTCCAATTGGTCTCATTCCCACATTCGTCTATACAAAACTGTAAAATTTCAAAAACTCACAAAATTACAGGAAAAAGTATTTGTTTTTATAGATTTAATACCAAAATTACATCATCTGATTCAAACCCAACCATATGGGGTACTTTAGGGACCTTTCCCAACATCCACAACTTATTTTCAAAAGGTTGTGACTGTTGGAAGGATTAGTTACAATGTTATTCAAAAAGTTGCAAAGTTGACAACTTTACAGTGACAACATTTTGTGCAATTTTGCACTTTTTGCCCTCAATGAGAAACTCAACTAATTCCTTATATTTTGGGGTTTCACATGAACCAAAATTAATTAAAACATAAACCTAGACTATAAAAATAGCCTAACTACCATCTAAGTGGTCCTTTGACCAACTTTGACCAAGAGGTTTATAGAAATACCTACTTGGCAAAGGGTCTTACAAAGTGGATCTCATTATTGGTTTTGAGTCCCATGGACTTCTTTATTCTTTAACATAGTACTAGGAGAGATAGACATCACATCCCAAGAGTTGATATATTTTTCATCATATTTCTAGGCTTCTCCTACACCATACTCCCTTGGATGATTAGAGCTCAAGTTCCTACTTGAGTAGAGATAAGCCAATGAAGACTCATGTTGTTCAATATCCTACTCTATCATCCATGTTGCATCTATATCAGGGAGTCCTTTCCATTTGACAAGATACCAAAGACATGTGTTGTTTTGGGTGTTCGTCATCATCATCATCATCATCATCATTGTTAGTAAACAGATTTGTCTTCTTGAAAACAACTTACAAATGACCCTCAAACACCCAAAACAATAAGACAAACTAAAATAACAGTTGGAAGAGTTATCGTAGATTGAAAACCCTCCTCTGAATTAAGAAGTACAACTCCCTCCAAGAATGATTTACAATGAATTAAATGAATGTTTATGTCTTTTACCAGAAGACACAAAGGCTTTCTAACACTCACCCATCACTATGGGATAACTCTGATTATGAGATTTACTAACTTAATGAAGGAAAAGATGAACAATAGCCATATGACTTCTTATACATATTTTCTCATGAAAGGGAAAATAAGAAGAGTTAAAAGTCTAATTCTGTAAAACATGAGTATGCCAACCATATGATTACATACAACATATTTTTTGATACCCCAAAGGAAGAAGATATTCAGAAACATGAGAAAGACAACCATACGATTGGTCTTAATCAGAAAAGTGAATACACAGACCACATGATCTATTACATAGACTAATCTTTATTTCTGAATAAAACATAATGATCACAAGATCATTAATGCCATGTCATTACCATAATGAAAGATGCATAAAATAAACCAATATCCTTCCTTCTCTATTACAGAACAAAAAAAAAGAATTCAACTTCCCACAGTAGCCAACTGACTTCCTGGAAAAAGAACAACCCTCTCTAAATTAAGTTTTTATAATATGTAGTGTCCTTGGAAAACTATATTCGGTTTCGTAACCGAATCTTGAAACAAGGGTTTTAAATGATTAACATTAATCTTTTGGGTCCACCTCCATAGATTTATTTCCACTAAATGGAATATCACTTAGCCATGATTCACTACATCACTGATGTGGTTTAATCTAAGAAACAATGATGTGGAATAAAAAGAAATGACCCACCTATATTTCTCCTAAACAGGTGACAGTTAGATAATACAATTGCCTATAACTAGACTTCACAGTTGCCACATGTTCCATCATTCTGCGCTAAGTTCAAACATAATCATCATCCTTCAACATCATAATGTTAGTAGTTTCTATGGTGTGACTCTTCTGCATATTAGCACCCTATCAAACACTCCAAGCACTTCTCTATTTCAATGTGCAATCACCATTTCTAAGTACCGACTTTGTCTCTTGTCGATCCCTCTTTATTCGCTAGGAGTCTTCAGGTAATCTAAGCATATGTGAGTCAGCAAAAGGATATTGGCTGCCTTCCCATTCCATATACCATCCAATTACAACTTATGTTTTGGTGTTGTAATGAAGAGGAATGGGATTTGAAATTCCTCAAACCCGTGGAGTTTGAGGACATCCCCTATTCTCTAAACTTAATATTTCATGGTTCAATGACCTTATTGAATGTCTGCATGGAGCCTAAGAATCATGTGCTTATCTCCCTTTGTGTTATTCAACCGAATCTTCATTTTTTGGAAATTTATGGCTAGCACCATATCTGCGGCTTCTTTATGTGCTTAGTTTGTCTTGATGTGGTGACATTCTGTCAAATATCTTGTGTTTGTTTTCCATGCAGATTTGACATCATTATTTGGGCTTATAGAGAATCATTGTACCATAGCAATTTGATGAGGATATTTGGTGCACTGTGAGGATGATCTAAAGCATGGAGAGCACCGATTCATTCAATATTTTAGGATTTGTGTGGCATTCAAACTCAAAAGCCGACTCCACCACCACTATATATGGCTCATTGCCACTTGGTATTTGGTCAAACACTTGGCTATTAACCTATCAAAAACCGTTGATCACTGAGCTTTGGTTTTATCATTTGCACATTGTTTATGTCATTCCACATTTGACACACGACACTATTAGGATTAACTCAGGAGCATCGTATTTCATTTAATGTCTTTTAATGAACTTTTCCATAACTGACAATGTGCCTGGTGGTAGTGAAACCCATTCTCTATGATGTATTGGGTTCCTGCTTACAAGTCCATCGTGATGTAGTTTCTTGGTGCTAAAGCATTCTCTGCCATTTGTTGATCACAACCTGCTAGTTAAAGGTCACATTATTTTCAACTCCCCTTGGCTGGCCTTGGAAACTTAACCCAATGATGTAGCGACTACTGATGTCAGGTTTGAGGCCATATTATGATGCTCTTGATTCATTTAGATTAGGAATATCATTGATATCTTTCAGTTCCATTTCATTGTCTTGCGGGGCCATTCTCTAAGTCCCGAATTCTTACAATAAGAAGCCTCATGTATGCTCATCATAAGTGAGCTTTCATTTATTGATGAAAATGATGTCTTCACTATGGAGATATTATCATGATTAATACTCTAATTCTTCCTTCCAATTCATGGTAGGTCTATTTGCATCACAATTACCATTACATCATATCCAATACTTCACATCCATTATTCATATCACTGTTCTATGATTTGAGTGGGGAGGCAAGTAGAATCTGGAGGCCATTTCTTGGATCGTGCGATCACTGTCATTGATAATCCCCCTTTTGAAACATATCGAGCATCCTCATTTTAACTACATATATGATTGCACAGGTTCTTTATGAAGCTAGATGATACAATTCGGGGCTCTAAGGAAAGCGTGCTATGTTATACTACACTGGTTTGGGTATTAGAGCATAACACCTTATTCTAACCAAAAAAAAACTTTGAATCTACCTACATCATATTCCATAAACTTCAAGAGGAGCCGAGAGCTTTATTATTGTATAGTGATCACAATGTCTTGACAACAATGGCTACTCTTGATTGATTTCTCAAATGGTGAAGTATAGCCAATCAATACCTTTAGAAAATTTCATTTTCTTTCAATTGTTCAGTTCAAAGATCCCAAACATCACAACTCAATCTTATATATCTTTGTTGCTTATACATATTACCTCTTGGGTAAACACATTTAATAACAACATCCACATGGCCACTAATAGATCACTAGTGACTGTGCTTTCACTTGTAGTATCATTCCTTATCATGCAAAGATCATGAACCTCAATAATCAAAAATTTGGCTCTATATGGATGAACACCTTTATTTAATAGTACTTGGACACACAACTTTTGTTTTTCAACATCTTATGAACTCAGTACTCATCTAGCATCCATAAGCTGGGGTAGATGAATTTCTTGAACTACCATTTTTTTAGTGTGAAAGGACAATGAACTTTAAATAGTTATATCTCATAATCTGCACAATCTGTACCTTTGAAATGATGCACTAGGACCACTGGGTTGTCTGAAGTGTCAAACTAGAGAATGCACTTTCCAAACTTTGAATCTTGAACTTTTGAACTAGGGAGTCTTGAACGGAATGGTGATCTTTGAAACTGCACTCCTGAACGGACGAGTTTGCATTTTGAATTTTTAACCTTGAACTTTGAACAAAGTTCAAATTTCAATGTTCAAGTTCAACACGATCTCGGGAGACTGCCTTTTCACAATTAAGATTTACAAAGGCATCATTAGTAATAAAAACCCACAAGAAACTAAAATCATCTGAGAATTCCTTCTATGGGACCAATTTTCAAAAGCTTGAATGTTGGGTGTTGAAAGTAAGCCAACAATCATCATCATAATCATCATCATCATCATCACCATTATTATTATTACTATTATTATTATTATTAGGATCATCTAAACCTTGTTTTGTAGATGCAACACCTGCATGAACTTTTAAAGGAGTAAGGTCACAAATATTAAATATAGGAGATATTGCAAGTGTAGGGGTAAGAGTAATCTCATAAGAATTATCACCAAACTTGTGTAGGATATTGCATGGTCCCACTTTCTTCATATGGAGTTTGGTGTATCTACCCTTTGGTAACGTTTCTTTTCTTAAGTATTCCCATACTTGTTCACCAATCTGAAAAAGTGCAAATCTTCTCTTCTTATCTGTAGATGCTTTGTATTTAGCAGTGGTTTGTTTAAGGTTATCTTTCACCTCTTCTTGGATCTTTTTGATCCATTGTACTAATTCTACACCTTGAGCACCGATCTTGAGGTCATCATGGAGTTATCTGAGTTCCAAAACTCCTTTGGGGTGCATACAATAGACAATCTGAAATGGAGTTTTCCTTGTTGATCTGTTAATAGAGTCATTGAAGGCATATTCATTCTATGGGTGTATCATGTCCCAATTTTGTGCATGTTGTTTTTTTAAACATCTTAGGATGTTCTCAAGGGATATTTTGACCACTTTAGTTTGTGATGGGGAGCTCTCACTCCTAGAGATTTCTTTCTCTTCTCCTAGACCTTCTCTTGGTCTTTCTTAGGGCTTCAATCACTACCCTAACTAGAGTATTCCTATCTGATCCTCTGACACACTAGTAGCTCTCCAACAAGTTCAATTATCCACTAGATCCTTCTCCATAACCCTTCACATTTATGGCTTTCCTTAGCCATCCACTGTCCCAACTGCCTCATCCTCTTGTGGATTGGTATCCTGACTTCTTTTAAGTCTCTTTCAACTCCTCTAGATCCAATCTTGTGGATCTTTCACCCTAGTTCCAATCGGGTTCAAGATTTCTAGTGTTCTAGGCCTTGTAGCCTTTTTAGGCCTATTAGCCCTCCTAAACACTAAAAAAGTGCATTTCCTGTCAAAATCCCTTAACACTCCTCGAATCTAAATACTCATTATTTGTGGGTTTTTCCTAAGCTTAAAATTTTTCTAGGTCTTAGTTTCCCACCTTGCCCGTACAATGGACTTTCACCAAACCCCTAAAATTGAGGGTTTCTAGGGCATGAACACTCGTTTGGTTTCTTGAATTTGTTTAAATTCTCTAAAAACCTCCTTTGCACTTCTCCTTTAAGAAACATGACTATATTACATGCCTGTACACCCCTCTGCCAATGATTGACACATACCAATCATCATTGCCTTTGCATTGTTGAGTTCCCCTAGCCAGAATAACCAGTACTCGCCTAGGGCCTGAATGTTCTCATGCCTTCCCTACACACACAAAATCCACACACTATATATACATGGTATATACAAGGCTTTACTTTATCCCAAGTGGTCATTAGACTTTGGACCACGGGAACTTCAAGAAAAGCCATTATTTACATGACTGGTCCAAAACTGGACAATGAACAAGTAAAACCCAAAGAATTTACAAAATGCTAACCAATATGAAAAAATGACCAAATAAATTCCACACTGACTGATTAAATAACTCACTAAACACTTTCAATCCATTAATTCAGTCCATTCAATCCCTAAAGGTATTGGATGATGGCTCTGTCTACAAATTACAGTGTTAATTCCTCCTTCCCAATACTCAGTCCATACAAAATGACCTCTAACTATCACTTTAGGGTATCTTCCATCTTATATATCCCAGTCCTACATACTTGGACCCTCATGTCAGGATTTGGGCATAATTAAAGCCAATTCCTAAACTCTAGGAAATGTTGTCATGACAACTTTTACAATTTTTGTCAAAATGACATTCTATCAACTCCAATGGCCCAATTTGGTTTCAAAACTTACCAAATGATCTTAGGACACCTAAAAACATTAAAATCTTGATTTTCACTCTGTTTTGGAGTTTTGGTCAACCCTTTGACCTTTTGGTTGACTTTTAGGAGTATAGACCCCTAGTTGCAACTTGACTCAACAACTAACAAACCTTAACCACTACTAACCCTAATCACACCTTAGACACACTTGGAACTTTATAACATATTCCTTATTAACTAATGGTTGGCTAAACCAACCTACGAGTCAAAATCTCAAAAATATATTTCATAAACCTTAGGGTTCTCCTGCACCATTCTCCCCTGCAATAAACAAGTTAAGGTACATGTGGTGACATGAACTCCTCTCTGATTCCATGCTTCTTGAAGTCACTTTCATCTATCCAAGTGGCTTCTGACTCTGGTTGTTGCCCCCATTTCACTAGATGCTCCATATAGATCTTATGCTCGGTCTTCTTTTTCACTCTTGAATCCAATATCTTTTCCACTTGTGGTTTGATCTATTCAGAAGCTTTGAGTTTGTTCACATCCTTTCTTACCTCAGTATTGTACTACTCATCCTCCATCTCTGGTCCTTTTTAACTTACCAAATCTTTCACATTGAAGATGGGAGAAATTGACATCTCCTTGGGAAAATATATTTTATAGGCATTGGCACAATACTTGGCTATCACCCTACATGGTCCAATCCTCTTCATTTGTAGCTTTCTTGGTATTACCTTTTGTAATCTGGAATTGTTCAAAAAGACCATCACCAAGTCTCCTAATTGAAATTGTAGCTCTCTCCTTCCTTCATCTTTCTTAGCCTTCAACTTTAGATTGGCCTCCATTAAGGTCTTCTTTACTTGTTCATGGACTTCCCTCATTGATTGTGAAAAATCATCTACATGCCCACTAACTCCATCATACCCTATTGGTTCTCTAAGCTCCATGACACCCCTTGGGTGTGCCCCATACACAATCTCAAATGGGCTTTTCCTTGTAGTCATGTTTGTGCTATCATTGTAGGCAAATTATGCATGTGGGATAACTTGTTTTCATCCCTGTCCATATTCCTTTGTCAGACATCTTAGCAAGTTTCCAAGAACCCTGTTGATTACTTCTTTTGACCCATCTATTTAGGGATGAGAGGAAGAGCCATTGGACAAATTAGTACCTAGTCTCCTCCATAGGGTCTTCCAAAAGTGCCCCATAAACTTGACATCTCTGTCTCCAACAATACTCATTGGTAGACCATGAGTCCTTACTACCTCTTTAAAAAAAAAATGAGCTATATGGCTGGCATCGTGTGTTTTTTTACATGGGATGAAATGGAAAATCTTACTAAATCTATCTACTACTACAAACACACTGTCTAGACCAGCTGGATTCCTATGTAACCCCACTATAAAGTCCATACTTATGCACTCCCAAAGTCTATTTGGGATGGTTAATGGTTGGTAAATACCTACATTTGATGATGTTCCCTTTGCCTTCTGACATATGCCACATTGCTCCACATATCTTCTCACTTCTTTCTACATATTTTGGCCACCAATAGAACCTTTCCACTAAGTCTAGTGTCATTTTCAATCCAAAGTGTCCACTCAAACTCCCGTTATGCTTTTCCTGTATGAGATTTTCCCTTATGGATCCCCTTGGAACACATAACTATTTTCCTTTGAATAACAATCCATTTTGAAGTGTTTAATCAGCATACTCACTGTGAAAGTGGTTCTCAAATTCTTTGCACACCTTGTAGATCACTGAGAAATCTACATCTACCTCATAAAGGTCCTTAAACCCTTCTACCCCTATACTTTGCAACTGAATCTCTTGTATTGTAAGATTCCTTCTACTAAGGGCATCTGCAACCTTGTTTTGTACCCCCTTATTATGCTTAATAGTGAAGGTGTATGATTGCAAAAACTCCATCCATTTGATGTGCCTCAAGCTAAGCTTATCTTGAGTATTTATATAACTCAATGCTTGGTTATCTGTGAAAACAAAAAACTCTTTAGGCAATAAGTAATGCCTCAATTTCTTTAGGGCTTGTACAAGAGCATATAACTCCAAGTCATAGGAAGAGTACCTAGACTTTGCCTCATTCAATCTTTCATGGAAAAATGCCACAGGCCTGCCTTCTTGGCTTAAGATAGCCCCCACTGCTATGTTTTCAGCATCACACTCTACTATGAAATTTTTGTCAAAAATTGGTAACAACAATATAGGTTGAGTAGCTACTTCCCTCTTCAATCTTTCAAACCCATCATTAGCTTCCTTGGTCCACACAAATTTGGTTTTCAACCCTCCTTTAATGGTCTCTAGGATTGGAGCACAAATTTCACTGAATCTCCTAATAAACTTCCTATAGAATTGGGCTAACCCATGGAAGCTTCTAACTTTAGTCCTTGTCTTAGGACTAGTCCAGTTCAATATAGCCTCTACTTTGTCCTTATCCATTTTCAAGTCGCTTTGGGAAACTACAAATCTAGGTAGACTAATTCTGACTTCATGAACTCACTCTTTTCAGGATTGATGGTGAGTTTTTCTTCCTGCAACCTCTTCAACACTAACTCCAAATGTTTCATATGATCCTCCTTTATCTTACTAAAAATGAGGATGTCATCTAAATAGAAAACTACAAATACACCTATATAATCTTTCAAGACTTCATTCATCACCCTCATAAAGGTACTAGGTGTATTGGTAAGCCCAAAGGGCATAACTAACCATTCATATAACCCCTCTGTAGTCTTAAAGGATGACTTCCACTCATCACCTTCTTTCATCCTAATTTGATAGTATCCACTTTTCAAATCAATTTTAGAGAAGAATTTAGCACCCCCCCAAACAATCCATTAAATCTTCTATTCTAGGAATAGGAAATCTATACCTAATAGTTATCCTATTATTTCCCTAGAATTAGTACACATCCTCCACTTACCTCCCTTCTTAGGAGCCAACACCACTAGGACAACACATGGGCTTATGCTCTTTCTAATCAGCCCTTGGTCCAAAAGTTCTTGCACTTGTCTGGCTATCTCCTTGTTTTGCTCCGGTGTCATTTTATATGTAGCCTTGTTTGGAAAAGATGCCCCTGGCACAAAGTCAATCTAATGACTTATCTCCCTCTTTGGTGGTATTGTAGCTGGTGTACCCTCACATATTATGTCCTTGAACTGATCCAATAGTTTCTTCACTTCTTTTGGCATAGGTGCTTGCTTATGATTTTCCCCCTACTTTGGCTTCAACATGACTGCATAGCCAACTCCTTCCTCTTTCATATCCCTTAGGAATTCCTTCCCATTCATCAGTACTATACTGGTTTCTATCTTCTCCACTATGCCTTCCTCTATCAAAGACTAAATTTTTAAAGTTACCCCATTCTTCTTGAAGGAGTACTTGTTCTCCTTCCCACTATGGACTACTTCTCTATCATACTACCATGGTCTTCAAAGCAACAGATGGTAAGAATCCATTGGCAACACACCACAAAGTATCTTGTCTTGATACCTACCAATGGTGAATTCTACCCACACTAGCTCATTTACCAAGATGTTTTGGCCCATTTTTAACCATGTAACTTTATAAGGACACACATGTGGAATCTTGATGAGTTTCAACTTCTCTACTACCTCCTCAATGATAACATTATCTATGGATCCTGAATCAATGATCACTTTACACACTTTCCCCAATATCTTACACTTGACTCTAAAGAGAGCCCTTCTCTTCTTATGTTCATCTTTGGTGGGTGTCTTAATCAAGATTCTTCTCACCATGAGGTGTTCTCCTTACTTTGAATCTAGACTTACCTTTGATTATTTGGAACAATCCTCCTCTTGGACATAGGCAATATTTTTCTCTCCTTGTGTAACTAAGGGTTTTTCAGGACATCTATATGCTAGGTTCCCCATTTGTCCACAGTTGTAACATTTCATGGAAGAAAAATGAGAACTTCTTCCAAAACCCCCTGTTCTTCCTCTTCCACTGTTATAATAAATTATTCCTCTATTTTATCCACCTCTATTGCCTGACTCATGTCCTTGCTCCATATATCTAGAGTCACCTTGACTCCTACTGTCATTGTTTCTTCCACTTGTGCCTCCTCTATGGCCACCTGTATTGTCTCTACCCCTTCCTCTTCCTCTGGAATTAGAGTCTTTCTTCTTTCTGAGTTTCTCTTCCACTTTCAAGGCCATTTGGAAATAGCTATGAATGGAAGTTAGGGTAAAGAGACTGAGTTCTTCTTGTATATTCCACCTTAATCCATTAAGGTGCCGAGCAACTTTGGTGCTCTCTATCTCTTGTATCCTTGATCTATGATAAAGTTTCTAAAATTCTTTAGTGTATGATGGCACATCTAAGTCCGTTTGCCTAAGGTTCTATCTTTTCTTATGTAACTTAATGTCATAGTCTTCTAGAAGGTAGTTCTCCTTCACTTTTTCCACCATTGATTTCCAATTTTCTATGGGCTTCTTGCCCTCTTTCTCTCTTTCTTCCTGTGGAAATTTCCACCATCTGAGTGCTTGTCCTCTTAGCCTAGACTTGGCTATCTTCACCTTCTAGGCTTCTGTGATCCCATCACATTCGAAGTAGAGTTCCATACCTTCAAACCATTCCATAACCATCTCTACATCCATCTTACCAGAGAACATAGGAATGCCTTCTAGAACCTTTCCACTCAATGCTTTGAGTGCTTTGAGGAATGGTTCCTCAGGTGAAAGAGCATTAGGATTTGGTTCTACTTCCTCCTCTATTGGTTTATTTCCCTTATATGTATCTTCACTCATCTACTCCTTTAACTTGTTGGCTATCTCTACAACCTCTGCCATATTTATCTTCATTTCCTCCATTGCTTCTTCAAGAAGCCTATTCTTTTCTTGCTACTCTGACAATTCCCTTTCCAATTCAGCATTAGTCACCATGATGTTCTCAACTATGGATTCACACCTCTCTGAAATTCACCAATCAACTCCCAAGCCTTTCAATGGCTCTGATACCAATTTGATGGGGAGCTCCCACTCCTAGAGATTTCTTTCTATTCTCCTAGACCTTCTCTTGGTCTGATTCAATCACTACCCTAACTAGAGGAATCCTATTTGATCCTCTAACACACTAGGAGCTCTCAAAGAAGTTCAATTCTCCACTAGATCCTTCTCCATAGCCCTTCACATTCATGGGTTTCCTTGGCCATCCACTCTCCCAACTAACTCATCCTCTTATGGATTGGTATCCTGAATTATTTTAAGTCTCTTTCAACTCCTCTAGATCCAACCTTATGGATCTTTCACCCTAGTTCCAATCGGGTTCAAGATTTCTAGTGTTCTAGGCCTTGCAACCTTTTTAGGCCTATTAGACCTCCTAAACACTAAAAAAGTAGATTTCCTCTCAAAATCCCTTAACACCCCTAGAATATAAATACATATTCTTTGTGGGTTTTTCCTAAGCTTAAAGATTTTCTAGGTCTTAGTTTCCCACCTTATTCGTACAATGGACTTTCACCAAACCCCTAAAATTGAGGGTTTCTAGGGCATGAACATTGGTTTGGTTTCTTGACTTTCTTTAACTACTCTAAAAACCTCCTCTTCACTTCTCCTTTCATAAACATGACTATATTACATTCCCCTACACCCCTCTACCAATGATTGGCACATACCAATCATCAAGCAATTATCATTGCCTTTGCACTGTTTAGTTCCCCTAGCCAGAATAACACCTAGGGCCTGAATGTTCTCATGCCTTCCCTGCACACATACCCACTCAACACACTATATTTATGGTATATACATTAAGTCTTTACTTTATTCCAAGTTATCATAAGAATTTGGACCACGAGAACTTCAAGAAAAGCCATTATCTACATGACTGGTCCAAAACTAGAAGGCGAACCAGTAAAACCCAAAGAATTTACAAAATGCTAACTAGTATGAAAAAATGATCAAATAAATGCCACAGTGACTATCAAAATAACACACTAAACACTTTCAATCCATTATTTCATTCTATTCAATCCATTAAGGTATTGGATGATGGCTATGTCTGTAAATTATAGTGTTAATTCCTCCTTCCCAATAAGTCTGTACAAAATGACCTCTAACTGTCACTTTAGGATTTGTTCCATCTTATATATCCCATTCCTACATGTCTTGACCCTCATGTCAGGATTTGGGCATAATTAAAGCAAATTCCTAAAATCTAACAAGTGTTGTCATGACAACTTTACAAAGTTGCAAAAGTTGTCATGACAACTTTTATAATTTTCGTCAAAATGACATTCTATCAAGTCCAATGGCCCAATTTGGTTTCAAAACTTACCAAATGATCTTAGGAAACCTAAAAACATTAAAATCTTTATTTTCACTCCATTTTGGAGTTTTGGTCAACCCTTTGACCTTTTGGTTGAATTTTAGGAGTATAGACCCCTAGTTGCAACTTGACTCAACAACTAACAAACCCTAACCACTACTAACCCTAATCACACCTTAGACACACTTGGGACTTTATAACATAGCCCCTATTAATTGATGGTTGGTTAAACCAGCCTACAAGCCAAAATCTCAAAAATATCTTTCATGAACCTTAGTGTGCTCCTACACCAGTTTGGCCATTTGTTTGGGGGTGATAAGTAGAAGAGAATTGTAAATGTGGCCCTAAATTATTCCACAATGTCCTCCAAAAGTGTCCTTGAAATTTAGTGTCTCTGTCTGAAACAATATACTGTGGTAATCAATACATTTTTACTATTTCTTTAAAGAATATATGTACAATGTTGGATGCATCATAGGTTCTTTTGCATGGAATGAAGTGTGGCATTTTACTAAACCTGTCTACCACCACAAAAACATTAGCATAACCCTACTTTTTTCTTGGAAGATCCATAACAAAATCCATAGAAATGACCTCCCAAGGTCCATATGGAATTGGTAAGGGTTGGTAAAGTCCTTGGTTTGTAGATACACCCTTGGATTTTTGATATATGACACATGTTCCCACAAATTTTCTAATGTCATGCTACATCTTGGGCCAAAAATAATTCCTTCTCATAGATTCAAGTGTTTTATCTAAGCCTAAATGCCCACTCATTCCTCCACAATATTTTTATTTTATGATAGTGTCTCTCATAGAGCATCTAGAAATACAAAGTTGTCCTCCTTTGAATAGTAATCCATCTTAAATTAAAAACTCTGACAAATCAGTATGGTATCTATCTTCAAGTTTTGTGCATACCTCATATGTTTCACCAAAATTTGGATCACTTGCATACAAGTCTTTTAGAGAATTGATACCTATGCTTTGAATGTGAATTTCTTGCAACAATCCTATTCTTCTTCTTAAGGCATCAACCACTTTGTTATAAATTCCTTTCTTATGCTTAATTGAAAATGAATAAGCTTGAAGTTGCTACATCCATTTGACATGTTTGACACTCAACTTGTCTTGAGAATTCAAATAACTCTATGCATGACTATCAGTATAAACAACAAATTATTTAGGTAATAAGTAGTGTCTCCATTTTTTTAAGTCCTAAACCATTGCATATAGTTCTAAGTCATAGGTAGAATACCTTTTCTTTGCATCATTCAGCTTCTCTAAGAAAAATGCCATTGGTCTACCATCTTGATTGAGAATTGCCCCAATTGCAAGGTTCTTGCATATGTTTCAACTATAAAAAATTTATGAAAATCAAGAAGGGTGAGTATAGGGTACTATGCTACACTTGATTTAAAATACTCAAAATCGTCATTGGCTTCCTTTGTCCACACAAACTTGATATTTTTTCCACCTTTAATGGTATCTAACATTGGTGCACACACATGACTGAAACATTTAATAAATTTCCTATAAAATGATGCTAGACCATGAAAACTCCTTACATCACCTTGATTTTTAGGAGGTAGCCAATTTTTTATTACATCTATGTTTGAAGGATCCATCTTTAGTGTTCCCTTGGAGATCACAAAACCCAAAAAGATAAGTTCTTCCTGCATCAAGACACACTTTTCCAGATTTATCATTAGTTTATGTTAATTTAATCTCCTTAGTACTAACTCCAAGTGTCTTAGGTGCTCTTCCTTGCTACTGATATAGATCAATATGTCATCTAGAAAGACTATAGGAAATTTTCCATTGTATTAATAGAAGATCTCATTCATTAATCTCATGAAGGTTGATGGTGCATTAATCAACCCAAATGGCATAACAATCCACTCATATAACCCTTCAATTGTTTTGAATGGCATTTTCCATTCATCTCCTAGCTTGATCCTGATTTGATGGTATCCTGAATTTAAGTTAATATTTGAAAAGTAACAAGCATTACCTAGTTGATCGAATAAATCTTCTCTTCTTGGAATAGGAAATTTGTATTTGATAGTGATTTTGTTGATAGCTCTATTATCAATACACAATCTTGTAAGGAAACTCAGGTGTGGAAACAACTTCCTACACTAATCTCTAAAGGAAAGTATTGTGCAAATTATTTTAAGTCCTTACGATTTTAGATTTGTTAACTACTTTAACAATGATATTACAGCCATATACCATGCATACATAAAATAGAGAATGACACAATGATTTAACCTAGGGAAAACCTTTCGGTAAAAAACCCCAGCACTCCAAATCCTGCACAATGTATTATCTTCAACACAACAGTTACAACACACTTACAATGCAAGTTCTTTCAGGAGACAATCGACACTCAAAGACAAATCTAGTAGCACAAGATCATACCAACAATACACTCTTTTCCTATCCCAGTCTGTAACCCTAAAAAATGCTTATATCATGCGCTTTCCTTTTTAGGGCAACTTCCAAGATAGCCGTATTAGGGTTTTACCATTCTCCAAGAAAATAGGAACCCCATGATTGTGGAAGAGTGTAAAGTACTCAACTTTATCAGTTTCCACATGTCTTGCATGTCTTCACCCATCATTGAATCTTCTAGAAATAGCTCTTATGTGTCATAGGAATCCATCATAACCATTTCAGCCATGATCTCCTTACACACAATTCAAGATGCCGACACATCAAGTGGAGTGACACATGAACATGCCAACTAGACATGTACACTCACACTTAATTAAATTATCTACAAGAAATACATTTTACAAAACAAATAATAAGAATAGGAATTATCCAAGGTTGAGACACCTTATTCCTAACATTCTCCAACTTGTCGAATGCCTTGTAAGAGCAATAGGAACATAATAGGAACTAACCGCTATAGGCCAAAAGGCCCATAGACTCTGAACACCATTTGAACTTCACAATGCCCACTGGTTTCATTAATGCATCTGCAACATTCTTCATAGTATCTACCTTCTCCAAATTTACCTTTCCATCTTCCACCATATCTCTCACAAAGTGAAACTTCACATCAATGTGCTTCGTTCTGGCATGGAAAGTTGGATTCTTTGCAAGGCAAATAGCGCTTTGACTGTCACACCAAATAGTAATCTATTTTGTATGAATACCAACATCAGAACACAATTTCCTAATCCAAATGGATTCCTTACAAGCATGAGTAGAAGCCATGTACTCAGCTTCTGTAGTGGACAAAGCAACCACAGGTTGTCGCTTACTCATCCAACTGATAGCACCACCAAACATAGTGAACACATAAGCACTGGTGGATCTCCTGCTATTAATACCACCTTCCCAATATGAATCCACAAACCCATGAATATAAAATGAATACGGAGATCCAGAAGAGTTACCATGGTAACATATGGAGTAATCTGATGTACCACCCAGATATCTGAATACTCTCTTAACTGCATCCCAATGTACCTATCCAGGGTTATCCATAAACCAATTCAAGACTCCCACTTCTTGGGTAATTTCTAGTCTAGTACAGACCATAGCATACATAAGACTTCCAACTGCACTAGCATAAGGTACTCTACTCATGTCCTCCACCTCACTAGGAGATTTTGAATAATCATCTATAGATAACTTTGTTCCCACTGAAACAGGAACACATAGTGGTCTATAATCTGCCATGCTAAACCGGTCCAACAGAGACTTCACATACTTACTCTAACTCAACCAAATTTTTATGTTAGACCTATCTCTACTGATTTCCATACCCAAGAAGTACCTTGCTACCCCAAGATCTTTCATCTCAAACTGTGCTGACAACTAAGATTTAAAATCAGAAATCATACCCTTACCCTTCCCAAACAACAACATATCATCAACATATAATGCACCATTAAGAAGGCGATCATTTTCAACTCTAAAATAAACACAATGATCTAATTTCTATCTTAAAAATCCAATTGACAACACAAAGGCATCAAACTTAAGGTACCACATCCTAGGAGATTGCTTCAAACCATATAGAGATTTCTTTAATCTGCAAACTAAGGATTCTTTACCTTTAACAATGTA
>MU224650.1:739598-784300 GCA_018584345.1 Thuja plicata | reverse complement strand
TACTAAATATTCTTTCAATTACTTAAAGTATTTCAGTTTACAGTTCATGATATATTGATTTTAGTTATATTTATTTCAAGTTCCTTGCCATACTTTGAGAGATGGAAGTTTGAGTTCCATACACAGGCTATCTGCTATAAAAATCCTGTTCAGGTGAAGGTTCACCTGCCTTGGTCCTACAGAGCCATAAGCGTAGGGGAAGAGGATCATAATTGATCATTCCTGTTAGTTGGCCAAAAATAATTGGATTAACCATCATTGGATTGACAAGTCCAAAGGAAATTCAATTCAGCATTTTTTGGCACCAACAAAAGGTATATAGATATGTCCTTTATGATGCAAAAGTCCATTAGAATCCAAGGTATACTCTGAAAATTTCCCCTTAAGGGGTCTCTAAGATCGAATCATCTCACAAACCTCTGCATACATGTCATCCTCATGCAAGTGATGAATAATATGATCCGTCAAATCCATACCTGTAGACATAGAAGAAAGCTCATGCCGTCTCCTACTCAAGGCATTTGCAACCATGTTCTCTTTCCCTTTGATGTAGTGGACATAAAAATCATATTCACATAAGAACTCCATCCATCTCCTTTGACTAGCATTAAGGTTTGGTTGAGTGAAGATGTACTGAAGACTCTGATGGTCTGAATGAAGTTCAAACCGATGTCCTAAGAGAAAATGTCACCATCTAACTAAAGCATGCACCACTGTTGCGAGCTAAAAGTCATGTGTAGGGTAGTTGAGCTCGTGAGTCTTTATTTTCCTAGACTCAAAGGTTATAGCTCATCCACCTTGCATAAGAACTACTCATAAACCATCCAAAGAAGTATCTATGCAAACCAAAAAGTTTGTTGAGGGCTCTGGCACAACAACAATGGGTGCACTGGTAAGTTCTCTCTTGAGCTCCTGAAAAGCCTTATCAAACTTCTCAGTCCACTCAAACTTCTTTCCCTTTCACTTAAGAGAAGTAATGGGGTGTGTTACCCAAGAGAAACCCTCAACAAACTGCCTATAATAACCGGCTAAACCCATGAAACTCCTAACCTCTCTTATAGTGGTAGGCGCTGGCCAATCTGTAATGACATCAATATTTGATGGGTCTACTGAGATTCCACCACCTTGAATAACATGACCAAGGTACTTAACCTCTGATCTGAAGAAGGCACACTTAGACAAGCTACCATATAACTGGTTGTCTCTAAGACACTACAACACTTTCCTCAAGTGTTCCTCATGCTCTTTCTCATCTTTGGAATATAGAAAGATGTCATCAAGAAACACCACTACAAACTTGTCAAGGAAGGTATGGAATACTCTGTTCATTAGACTCATGATCACAGCTGGAGCATTTATAAGACCGAATGGAACCACAGTGAACTCATTGTGGCCATATATAGTGCGAAATACAGTCTTCTAAATATCACTATCTACAATCCTCAATTGATGGTAACCCGATTTGAGGTCTATCTTTTAGAATACTCGAGCACCCTACAACTGATCAAACAAGTCATCAATCCTAGGAAGTGGATACCGATTCTTGATGGTAAGTTTGTTCAACTATCGATAATCCATGCACAACCTAAGGAACCCATCTTTCTTATTTAGGAAGATAACTGGTGCACCCCAAGGAGAAACACTAGGATGAATGTGTCCTTTCTCTAACAGTTCCTCAAGATGTATCTTGAGCTCATTAGTGGTCATCCTATAAGGTGCCCTGGAAACTAGCTCAGCTCCTAGTATGAGATCAATGTGAAAGTCTACTACCCTATGAGGAGGCATACTAGGTAGCTTTGACGAAAACACATTTGCAAACTCTTGAAGAATGGGGAAGTCATCAAGAGAAGTTTCCTTCTTTGTCTCTTCTTCCCTATCGCTAATGGTGATTGCATACAACTGGCATCCCTTCTACATACATTGCTTAGGATGCATGGAAAAATTCACACAGAGGGATATAGGCCTATGAACCCTAGTAATAACTATATCTATACCATCATCATCCAAACATTGGATCCTCTTCTTACGACAATATACCTTGGCTCTATGGGCACTTAGCCAATCCAAGCAAAGAACTAGACCGTAAGATCTAAGGGGAGTGACTCTGAGATCTGCTATGGTGGTCATGCCACCAATCTGGATCAGACAATCCTTAACCATCAAGGTCATGGAGACTCTATCTCCTGAAGCTAACTCTACTTCCCATCTAACCTCTTGTCTAGCTGCCACTAGCCTGCAACGCTCCACAACCGATGGAGAAACAAAGGAGTCAGTGACTCTAGTATCAAATAGAATAGTAACACAACTATCTCTGATCTTACCTAAGGCCTCAATAATGGCAGCCTGGTGCTCTGCCTGGCAGTTATTTACCACTGCAAAAACCATGTGGACCTTCCCCTATCCCCAACTGTCAGTTCTAAAACCGTTGCACATTGACTACCACCCTACGAGCACTCTCTATCTAAGTGCCCCATGGCACCACAAGTGTAATATGGCCCCTGTGACTGAACCTGAACACCAGGAAGCCTAGAATATTGAGATCCTACAGTCCTAGGTGAACCACTATAGCCACCCCTACAGGACTACTGAGTCTGTGTTGGAGGGGTGTATGGTGCCTAAGGTCTCTGGTCCCTCCTAGGACCTTGTGACTACCACTATTTGGGCTTAGAGCCCTACTGAACCTGTGGTGGCCTATGGAAATGGTTCTACTGAGACTATTTTGGCTACTGCTACTACTGCTATGAGGCCCTGAATGTCCCTGTAGAGTTTGTCTGATTCCCCTTCCATGGGGGTTTTTTATATCCAAAGGCCTGAGAAGAAGAATGATGGTTCTGTGACCTATCCTTATAATCTTGTGGACCCCTGACTATCTCTTCGACTACTAAGGCCCTATCCACTATAAACCTCAAATCTCTTGAAGGTACCATGTGTACCCTATCTAAAATCATAGGGTTTAATCCTTTGATAAACCTGTTCACCTCCAGCTTCTCGTCTCCCATGTATTCAACATAGGGTAAGAGATTGAGAAACTTGCCCTCATACTGGGCTACTAAAACACCCCATAGCTGGAGGTAATGGAACTTATCGATATGATGCTGCCTAAATTGCTTTGAGACATACCACCCTTTGAAGAGCTCAAGGAAAGCTCTCCAAGTAAGGGTATTGATGTTTATGAGCCCCTTGGTTTCTCGTGCCTCCACCAAGAAGATGCCCCATCTCTAAACAAAAGAATTTTGAACCATGCCTTAAGGTTGCTACCATAATTCTGCAACCCAAAGCACCTTTCTAGGCTTAAAAGCCAAGCCTCTGCTCCTTCCCCATCTGCTTCTCCTATGAAGGGAGGTAGTTTAAGCGTCATCAATTCTGTGATCTGGTTCTCGATATCGGGGGGTGCTCTATCAAGTCTCTGTGCGCCTCCCCTAGGAATACCCCTTGGCACTGCAATGGACTCTTCTTCCTGATATGCCTGATTCTCTCCTACTCTAGGAGGTGGACTCCTACTTCTCTCTCTTTCCTAGTTAACTGGTGGCATACGGTCTAGTATAATCCTAGCAGATTCTCAAAGGCTAGCAATAGAGCTACATTAGGATAGGGAGGTGGTTCAGGAGGTGGACTCTCATCCCTCCTATGATTCTTCACCTTGGGTTGTACCTCCACACGAGCTGCGAGGGCACGTGTCCTACCATGTCCTTGCTGACGGGCCTGACGAGTGACAGGTGGCATCCTACACATGAAAGACAAATTTAGTGACAACATAGTGGGTTAGGTTCCTAATGTTGTTAAACATGGCTCTGATACCAAAATGTCATGCCCAAAAGTTGGGCAAAAACACACAAACAAAAATTTTTAAAACACACTAAAAGGAGAGGTTATGCTACCTCAAAGGTATAGTAAGTGCATGCAAAATGGTGCAGAGGACAAATATTATCTGGAAGGTCATATGGGGTAGGATAGCTCTTAGAACTATCCTACAAGGAATCCTAAACTAGATACCAAAAGTCAACTATACTCTAAAATATGTGAAAGGGAGGTACTAGGGCTTGCTAAGTCCTATGGAAGACTTAGGCATGCAAACGAAGACTGTTGACCAAAAAGTCAACCTATGTTGACCAAAAATCCAACTATCTTTGAAAGACATGAACTTGAAACCCTAGGGTCCATAGGTTGTAGGGAGCACCTGGTTCAAATATCAAGGCAAACGGTCAAGGTTTGACCATGGTTGACCAAAAGTCAACTGTGTACAAAATCAGACAAGGGGTGACAATATCAATGTCTAAATGCTAATTAAACCTTAATAGAATAATTCAATTGAGCAATTAACATTTTAAACTAAAAATAACTTAATATGATTTATAACATTAATAGCATCTCCCAAAAGAAGAAATAATTTTAATTCCAAAACTAAATATTTAAAAAGAATAACATTTCCATCAAATTCTTTTTTAGTTTACATTTGCATCTAATTAATTCATTTCTAACAGAATATCTAACTATAGATAAAATCTAAGTTACAAAAAAAAAAAAAAAAAAAAGTATTAATCTATGTTAAATATTATTATTAAATCAACTAAATTTAATCTAATAAAATAAATATTTAATAACAAATTAAACAAATCCAACCTTAACTTTTAACATTTTTAATCTAACCCTAGCAACAAATATAATTAAAATAAAACCTAAACAATAGACAAAAGAAACCATCAATAAATGAAATCTAATCTAACGTTAAAATAGTACCTAATATAATTCCAAACTATACTAAACAAAAATTCTTACCCTATGCTCAAAATACTAACCCTAAGAAAATCTTATTTTCCTCCTAAGGAATTTCTAAATGAAACCTGAAGCACAAGATAAATTTAAAATAAATCATGTTCTAAGATATTCCCCAAACCCTAAATATCTCTTAGGGTTGGGGCGGCGTGATTCTCAGTGAAGGAGGTGGCGGGTTTAACCGGGTGGTGGCGAGGTCAAAGCATATTGCAGGGCAGTAGATCTCTGCAGGAGACAGGGAGTGGCGGAAGGGGAAGGAGGAAGGAGGGGCAGAACAGTGGTGGTCGCAGGTGGCGGTAGCACCGCCCAGTGGTGGTATAAGGGAGGAGGGGAGAGGGGCACCAGGATGGTGGACCCTCCCAACTGTGCTTTTCATAGTGGGTGGGCCACTTCCCACGCAGGCCCAGCCTACAATCAAATGGGTGAGGAGGGCTTCGGCCCTACTGAAAACTTTCTTTTTTTTAAATCTTTTTTTTTATATCCAGGTTAGAATAACTATTTTTGTTTGAACTTTCATTCAAGCATTAATAATATATATATTTTTTACATTAAAAATGACTGGTGAAAAAAAGGACTGTACCCAAACAGGGGCTACCTACAGTCTTTTTTTTTGAAAGTTTATTTAAACAAAAGAGCCTATATTTAATTCTAAACAAAGTGGTGGAAGGAATTTACAAAATAATGCATTCTATTTTTTTCCTAAAAAAATCTATTGAAATATTCCAAGTATTACAAAAGAAATTCTTCTTTTACCCTCAAGAACATAAACAATAAATCATTTATTTGAACCTCCACAATTACTAACTATAAGCTATTAAGAATTTTTAAAAAAATTGCTATTAAGAATTTTTTAAAAAAAATGAATTACTAACTTGAAAGACATGATTTTAGAGTGTAATTATCTACATTTATATGAGCCATGAAATTAGTAATTTCCTTTTTGTTTCAATATCAACATAATGGTAAATCTACTAAGGGTAAAGCACACATTATAATTTCTCCAAATCTCCTCAATTAATAAAACAAAACATGGTTACAAAATTTCATGAGGACTTCATTCCACATTTGGAATTTATAATTACATAAGTACAAGTTACAACATATGGTCTCAAAGCCATTTTAGAAACAATGAAATTACTAAAATATCAAAGGTTGCAAATGATTATTTTTCCAGCCATACCCATTTTTCACATAAGGGTACAATGCAACTTTGAACTCCATCAGGAACTTTTAGATGGTGAGGTTGACCATGGAGGCTCACCTCCCAACCTTGGCCTTTACAAGGCCACCCCTGAGCTTGGGGATCCAAACTAGAATGAGTTACAATTAGGCATACACAACAAGCAGGAAAGAAAATAGAATACTCATACTCAAGAAAAATTCCCAACACAAGGGTATACAAGAGGAAGGTCTCCAAGAGGCCTTCCTAAAACAAGGGTACTGGTATACCTCACAGTAGGAGAAAGCCAAGCATTAGAAAATAAAACTCAAGCCACACATGGACGTGATATGACCATCTTCACAAGATGCAGTCATGAAATAACCTCCTTATGTCCCCCCAGGTGCCCCTTAGGCCCTACTTGGCATCATGGGTATTGTGAAACCCCATGTATTTCCCTCCACACATGGGTGACTCTACACTAAAACTAGAATCATTCCAACCACCCCTTCAAGGTTATTCGGACCTCCCAAGGGTGAGTGTACCTTGAAGATAACTATTCAAAATCCAACACAAAATAAAGACAACATAAAACAAAACATTAAATTTCAAATCTTGAAAATAACTTCAAAAATACATAAGACTCCAATAATGAAGTTTCAAGCTCAAGAACACACATGAAAAAAATAAAATTTACTTCTAAGAGACCCAAACTTAATTCCAAGCTAAAATGAGGAATGGTTTGGTGTTGAGCTATCCTTCCTAAGCTCCTCCTCCAAAAGCTCCTTCAAACTGAATTCTGTCTCTAAAGGTAGAGAGTGGGTTACCACTCAACTCATCCTAAATCTTTCCCTAAATAGGCAAACCTCCAACAATAACAAGGCTTAGCCCAAAGGTGAGGTGACCCTAACCAACCCTTAACTATCCACTTGCCTAAACTCTCCATGGGTGGAGTCAAATGCAACTTGGGTAGAAGGGGAAGATTGACCAAGGCTACACAAATCTTCAAATTATCTCAAGTCTAAAAGTGACACTTTAGAGGTGCAATAAAGGATTTTAGAGGATCATTAATGATTGAAAATGACCCCTAACCCATAGGGTACCAAGTTGGGTAACTAAAACTGACCCCGGTTACCTCCTGGGAGCCCAAAAGACCCTCCTAAACTAACCCTGAAGTTAACCTAGGGATTTCTAAGTCAAGAAGACTTTCTAGAAACTTCTAATCCTGGGGTAAGCTTGGGTACTACTCCTAGGTAACCTTAGTTAACCCTATAAGTAACCCTGGTTCCCTTTACTATCCATGTCAACATTAAATTGCAACAATTGCCAAATTTGGCACATTAAATTAAAGCAAATGACATGACTCAATCACATGAACATTTACTAATCTAATTACACACATGCAAACCACATTTACAAAATAACTACATAAACAATGAGGTACATGTCTCTTTATATAAATAGGACATTGGAATGCACAAAATTTACATAGGTTCCAATACTGGGTCCCCAGTTTAGATCCATGGTCAACTTTTCCTACACACTCAATGCACACATCAGTAGATCCAAAACAACATGATATGAAACATAACATGACATCAATAATATACATGCATATAAACCACATCTACATTAGAACTGAAATAACCTACCATTAGTTTCCTAAACCAAATTCATTATATTACATTCATACATTTAAATCTCATATACAACATCATCATAACTGAAATTGAATCAAAACATAAAGCCTCTCAAATGTACCCTGATTACATAATCAGGTACTGAATATATAATATAGGATCCCACCGATTCTCAAATGTATAAAAACTCTCTAATAAACAAAGTGTGTCAATGCATAAACTACTAAAAGCATGAGTAACAAAATAGTAAAACTATGACAGTCCAATGTAGGTCTCATAGACTGTCATAGTCGAACAATGTCATGGTAAGTATGTTTGTTTTTCTTAGAAGTTGAGTTTAATGAATAAAATGGATATGAGGGACTATGGATAGAGCCTTAGGAACCTAAAGGGGAGTATTGAAGGTGTCATAGTATCTAGAGTCAAAGGGACACATTATTTTGGGTTGATAAGTTACTATTTTTAAAGTTTTAGATGAACTGTCTTAAGAAATGGTGAGCAATTAGTATTGTTTGTAGACCAAGTTGGGTCAATTTTTGTGTGTTTAAGGTGTTGAGAAGGATGTTGAAGTGTTCTTAGTTATGGTGGAATTTGGGTAAGTCTATATGTAATTCATGTATCCATTCAAGGCTCTAGAGTTGTGTGGGTCCATGTGTGTCATCCTAAGTTGGATGACTGAAGAAGTACCTTTGGAGGAGATATTCGATGTCAGAAGTTGTATCTCAAAAGCTCTTTGATGAATTTATCCTTGATTAATAGTATTTGAGAATTTATCCACTTGATCTGCACCATATACTTTAAGAAAATAAACTATTCACTAGTTTTATAAGAATATACACATTCATTAATTTCCTTAATGAGTAGTTTATTAAAAAATAAACCAGTGGCTCATATAGTGATGTCATTTCATGTGACATAATACCTTTGATGGATTGTCATGTGATCCTTGGGAGAGTATGGAAATTTGAGAGGCATACCCTACAAGATGGTAGAGAGAAAAAATACACTATCACAAAGGATGGGAGGAAGGTTGTGTTGGTGCCATTGGAGGAGCATAAGGCAATGGAAGGTGTCTAGAAATATTGGAGTGTTTGATAAGATTGGGATCCTAGTGCAAGAGGGACATGAAGATGATGAGGTTGAAGAGGGAAAGGAAGGTACTTTGGAGCAAACAACCATTAAAGAAGATGTACAAGAGGCATATAGGACATAGATCCTGATGGAAGAAGTGAGGTGTCCATTGGAAGGAATAGAGCAATAGATGGATGGTAATTTAGAGTGTGAGAAATAGGTAGTTGCTGATGAACCTTTTGATGAAAATTTTCTTGATGATAATAAAGTGATGGTAGAGAGTTATTATGATATGAGAAACAAAGATTCAAGTCATGGAGGGCTTGAAAAATGTGAGATGATCCAAGTATAATAGTAATAAGAGATAAATTATACAGAGAGAACCTAAACAAGAATAGGGATAAGGAAGACATGAACCTAAATAACTAACAAAAAATCCAAGGATATGTTGGTCAAACCCAACATGATGATAAAACCTTTGTACAAGGTCATGTACAAACTTATTAGAACCTCTTTTATTTATTAGATACAACATTCAAAAATGAAGTGGTAATATCTAAATGATTGTCTTGTAATCCATGTCTAGTTGTAGGTCAAGCCCAACATGAAACCTTTGTGCCACAAGGCCATGTACAAACTTATTTTAACCTCTTCCATTTGTTAAACACAACTTTCACAAAAGAATTGGTCATGTCTAAACTGATTATTTAATCACCTATGTCTTATATACATGTGTGAAGTATCTTCCTCTGTTGGATGAACTCCACAATCTTACACTAATGTGCATATAAGGCTTAACTATGCATGATAAGCCCACTATCAATTATAAATCTGAACAACAATTGATAATTATTTGCTCAACAAAAAAAAAGTGTTGTGTAGGTATTATCAAGTATAAATACAGAGAAAAGCATGTGTTAAGAGAAAGTGCTAATGGAAAGATAAATTATGAAGAGGCTACAACTTTTATTCATTCTTCCATGTTTCTCATCTGTGACATAGTAAATTCAAGCACAATCTAAATGTCTCCATCAAAGAAGATTCTATTGTATCATAGCAAAGCTCTTAGAAGAAGTATGTAGTATCAATATCTTAGGTAATGATCATTAATTGACTTACCTTAAAGGAATTAAAACTTATAAGGTTATCAATAGAATCACTCCCTCCATTGTCCCTCATTAAAATTGTATCATCATTGCTCATTTTAAAATATTTATCTATTTATATCTACATAGTTTTCTACATTTTTCATTCCAACATTTGTTATCTCCATTGAAATATCTACCATAACTACATTGGAATCTACATTAGCCTCCCTTTCAACATTTCTCATCAATTTGTGTTGATGTATGCTGCAAAGAAAAATCATCTATGGACATAGATAGAGTTGAATAAGAGAAGCACTATCAAGTATGATGCATATTATATAGAGTGTATTGAAATACTCAATTTATATATAAAGTGTAAAGAGTATGGCCTAAGTTTTGAATCTAGAGAGGATTGAAACAATCAATGCATGAAAATTAGATGACAGAATGATCTTTTTTAGAAAATTGATATATTATTCTCACCACCATGTATTTCTATTTTCTTGTTTAATATTTGTTCCTGCTCACAAGTCATATCCCACTTGTGGCCACTACTTAAACCACCTGAACTACAAAATACACTCAATACACACTATCTAAACCACCTAAACTACAAACTACACTCTATGCACACTATCTAAACCACAAATTGCACTCATCACATAAATAGATTCCAAAAATAAAAATAATTAGTATATTACATTCTCGCTATTATCACTTTCAATGAACTATATTGCTTCATGGGCAGCTTCAGTTGTAAAGTGTTGTAAGTCAGGCAATTAGAAGAGTTATAAAGATGTTATGCTTGATGATGCCATCGGTCTTAATGATCTGTCACTTTTATGATAGTGCACATTGTTATTAGAAACATTTCATGATGACAATATATACCATTTATAAGAAACAATTGATAAATCTATTTCCTTTACATGTATATTTTCATATTTTCTTCTTAGATTTTCAATTTCTCATGATTTGAAGATTCTTATATGGGAGTTAAGATGGTTTTTGAATTCTCATGAAGAAGGAAATTTCTTAATGGATAAATCAAAGAAGTCATTATATGCATCTCTTCCTGTGGTTAGTAACATGGTTTTATGTGCCATGAAAATTATTTTATTTTTCTCTATGCCAGAAGGTTA
Organism: Thuja plicata; assembly: GCA_018584345.1. Classification (NCBI taxonomy): domain Eukaryota; kingdom Viridiplantae; phylum Streptophyta; class Pinopsida; order Cupressales; family Cupressaceae; genus Thuja; species Thuja plicata. Next base: position 773,427 of record MU224650.1, on the reverse strand, counting down.
AGAAAACACATTGTACAATAGCACCTAAGTCTAGTGGTTGAATTTTTGAATTTTCATTTGAGTGTTAGGTATCTAGATTAATTGTTCCTTTAAGAGACATTGGCTACTTGTGCACTGGGACTGTATTTTCTATTGGATTTGATGAATTTGGTCATGCACTTGCAGCTACAAGGTCTTCTTCCTAAAGTTCTTTAATCATTTTCTCACTCATTTTCTTAATAGGTGGGAGGAATTTTTTTGTTCACATTATGACATTTATGACTTATATTGTAGTGAATTTGTATCTTAGTAGTCTCAAGTCTTGACATTTATGATTGTGATAAAAATAGGGAAAGATGGATGCAAATCATGGGAAGTTTGGGACACATCATAAATAGCCTAAGGGGGTTTCAAGTATTTTGGTTTTAAGAAGCATATTGTGTTTAATCATAAATTTTTTCTTAGATATATAAATGTACATTTATAATTTCTAGCTTCTTAGTTTTCCTAACTGCTTTATCAACTCCAAAATGTATTAGGACTTAATACCAATTTAGGAAACACATGCTTATGTTTTCATGGATAGCTAATAATAGATCAACTCATCAAAATATATTAACTAACTCAAGGGTGTCACATCCCCATGTATAAAAAGAGGCAAATGGAAAAGAAAGGGAGAGGACAAGTTGGGCGACCTCCTCCATTTCACATTAACTAGGGATAACATGAGATAAAAGGGAGGCTTCTGTGCCACCGATAATGCATGAGATCTCTCTGCCTTGGCTTTCCAATCTCTATGCCAGCATTGCATTGAAAAAAAAAAGGATTCTAACATAATAAAGAAGGGTATGTTCAGGGAAAGTCTGGATAGGAAAAATTCAAAGAAAAAGGCATGGGGTTACTGTAACTTCCCTGATATACATGTATGAAAAAAAATAGATGCATGGAGAAGTACCATCAAGGTTGAATGAAAAGCCTCATAAATGTGGCTCCAAGGAATGCAATGATTACAGGATATGCTTAAAATCAATTTTTTTAAAAGGATTTATAACTTTCAAGCAATTTGAAAAGGAATTAGCATTCGATGGAATAGGGTTTAGACGACATCAAAATTATGTTTAAAATTCGATCAAACTATAGATGACATGCATTATTCTTTTAACATTTATGTAAAATAATCATATCTATTCTCTAGTTACCTCCTGATGTAAACAGAATAGATATTGATTAGAGATGAAGAGATAGACTAGACTCCTATTTTTGGTCACTGCAAAGAAAACAACATTATAAATACGGTCACAAAAAAAACAATTCAGGGGGAGCACCAATTTCATAGAAAGAAATATCAAAAACATAAATTCATACCTTTGATCTAGTCTCTCGAACTTACAAGGGCTTTTCGCGCAAAAATGAGATAACATTAAATCTTTTTTTTAAGTAATTCCCGTGGTCATCGTAATTTCAAAGTCATCATCTATTGTCAAAATTTTGATGAACACATGTATTGTTTAAAAAAAAAAAAATCTCCCTTTGTAAAATCCAATGGAGAAAAATAAATACCATAGACATCGAAAATGGTCATCATAAATTTTCCCCAAATGTATTAGTGTAAGAAACAAAATTGTAAATCACAATCTATTTCTCAAGTTGAGTATGTTATTGTTGTTTAATTGTACACAAGTGGTATGGATGAAACAAATGTTGAAGGATATCAAAGTATGCATTGATGAGCCTATTGATATATATTGTGACAATTTAGGTGCTATCAATATCTCAAACAACCCTGTGTTGCATTCAAAGACGAAGCATATTTCTATTAAATATAATTTCTTGAGAGACAAAGTCAATGAGAAAGAAGTAAGATTGGAGAATGTATCTACTAAATATTATATTATAGATATATTCACGAATCCCTCACCAAAGGATACTTTTGAGTATCTACAATGTAAGATTGGGGTGATTACCCCTCCTTATTAGAGTTAGAGATTGATTGAGATGCATTAGTCCATTGTTCTTACAGAGCTTTCATTCTTTTGGATTAATGTTTTTGCGGGTTCTCCTTAGGGGGGAGTAGTTTTTGGTAAGTATTTCATGAGTGTTTTGTTTAGATTTTTTTGGCCTCTATGACTTAAGTTCATACATGTTCATTTTTCATTGATTTCAAAGGGAGATATATTTTCATGTGAAAAACAGGTGAGATATTCTGTATGAATTTATGAGGAAGAGATTGCATAACAAAGATGTCATATTTTGGATATTGTTGATATTGTTTCTTTCTAAATTGATAGAAATTTTCACATCATATGTTTCCATCAATGCCAAAGAGGGAGATTGTCAGATATTGTTGAGAAATTGTTTGGATTGTGCATATACATACGGCATTAATGTTTTTCCATTAATGTCACCATGTTTTTACTTTTGAAGACAATGTTCCTGGTATGTTCAATGAGGTTGAATTGCTTGGTATGGATACTACATAGAAGATCTACATATGCGATTATACAATTGCATTTTGAGGTGTTTTTAGTTTATGCATGTAAGTTCACGGATTTTAGTATGATGATTTAAGAGAGTTATGATTGATTTATCAGATACTAGTATTTTAAGTGTGCAGAAAGTGACATAGTTTCAGTTTCTGGATTGGTATTTGTTATGCCCTGCATACCCTTCCCTACATTTTTTGGGCAAAATGTTGGGTCCCCTATTTTCGCTTTGGCTCTTGCCTTGTTTTCTGTTTTCTTTGTTTTCTTCTCCGGGATTTCCCTCCTGTGAGGTTTGTTTTCTTTCTGCTTTTTTCTTTCGTGCCTCTGGGACCCGGTACCAGAGTTTGTTTTTCTTTCTAGAGATAGATTCTGGACTTTGGGATTCTCCTCCACAATGTCTTCTTCTTGCAAGAAGGTATGGTTGCATGGAATCCCCGGGCCCGGAGTCTAGAGGTTTTCCTATTTTAGAGTTTTTGAAGGAGACAGTAACTTTCTTTTACCTTGGGTATAAATAGAAATTACATGCCACTTTTATAGTCACCGCGATTAAAACACTTGTGCACTCGGAGTGAATCAAGGCGAATTAAGGTGATTTTAAACTACTTTTTCTCCCATGTTTAGTGGATGATTACTAGTGGGTTTGTGGTGATTATTCATGGTAATCCTTAAGGTTAGCTTGTTGCAAGGTGCTCCTAGTGATCTTCTCTCCTTGCCTTCCTCCATGCTTCCAGGTAGGTTCTCTGGTTTCTTCTTTTTCTCTCTTTCTGGTTTTGGTTTTTGTTTCATTTTTTTTGGTTCTGCGGTTCCCATTTTCCATGTTTCGCTTCTGGTTTTGCCTCCTGCTGGTGGGTGGGCTCTGCCAGAGGGTTTTCCTCCCTCTATTTAGCTATAAGCTAGTGTTTATACTCTACATTGTCTAGGGTAGGCCTTGGGCCTGTGTAAATATGTATAGTCAGGTAGATAGTCTGTAAAAAGTTTGTGAATACTCTGCATTTTGATGTATATAAGTCTCAGCCTTCGGCCCTCTGTGATTTTTTATATATATCCAATGTATATCCTTCCATTTTGGGTTGAGATCACCATGCTTTTGTTTTTGTTCCACAAATATGAGAACTCACCCGCACAACAAAATACCACCTGGTTGGAACTTGGCTCTTGGCTGGTTTCAACCATGGTGGTTTCTCTATCCATTGTTGAATCAGTCTTCATGGTGCATTTATTTCCCATGCACACATTTAAGTTCCTCCAAGTGGCTCTTATCTCACATAGGTTCAGACAGTTGGCATCATCATCACCATAACTCCCATTTATTGCATGACCATGTGATGCCCACGTAAGCCTGACAACTCATCTTCCAGTCACATCTCCCAACAGTTAGTTTTCTAGACTCCAGGGCCTACATCCTCACCCAGCCTATATCTTACTTTTGTCATACATGCTGGAATCCCAGGGCTCAGATAGTGGTTGAATTCCCAAGTTGACATCTTATGCATATATTTCTTGATTTTGACATAAACTAAATTTTTAGGTGAAATGCGCAATGCAGTGGTAAGTTCTCCAGAATCTAGAGTAGCATTTTATCTTATGAAAATTCTAATGGTCGCGTTACCTTGCAATTTTTCAAACATCATTCTTTCACTATGTTAGAGGCATCTACATCCTCTCCACCCGAGAGTCCAAATCTCCCCACCATGACAATTACTAGTGCAGTCGTCAGGTCTAAGAATGAGAGGGCCCTAGAAAAGCTTCCCTTCAGCATGAAATATTTGAAGGAAAATACCATTACAGGATCAAAAATCAAATCCAAGGTTCAGTTGATTACTGACACCAGTGTCAGAATGTGGGTAGAAATGGAGGCCCTACTCAAAATGATGTTCATCCAACGAATGTTCAGGTACCAGCTGGCTATCAATGTTGGATATTCTAGGATTCTAAAAGTCGCTTGCTTCCCATGCTCTGTGTAAACCCCAAAACTTATCCTCACTCTCACAGCACACTACAATTCCTCCATCTAGGCCGTCATGCTTGCTGCCTTGGTCCTAACTAAATAACCCATGCCCATGGTGTCCCTGGATGCCGCAACTTTTTGGGAAGGATTGGGGATCCCTCAGTTTGACGAAGTGACCGTCGTCACTAGATCTGATGCTTTGGGGAAATTTTATTAGCTAGAAGTCATGGCCTAGTAGTATATGAATAAAAATTGGCCAAAGACCCCAAAGAAAGATTCCAAAAGAAGGAAGCTAGAAATCCCCAGATCCAAATTCAAGGAAAGCATCCAAATGGAGATCATAGCATTATGCAGGATTTTTGGGCAACCCCATGCCCGGGAATTCTTAGAATGGATGTATTACTTCTTATTGGGCATTTCCTCTAGAAAATAGTACTTTGATTAGCCGCCATCATTTCAAACCATGTGGACTCGCAGTTCCTTCAGGTGGCACGAACCTCTAAATTTTATATGACATCATATGTCCTCTGGGCCCTAGCACAACAATGTCCCATCACAAATGGGTTGCTCATGTCGGGTGTACTTTGAGTAAGCCTGGGCCAAAAGGCTCCCTGGGATTATTTCCTGCAAATCCAATGGGAGGCTAGTTTCCTAAGCTTCTGCCAAGTGAACGATGCCTTTATTTACTACAATCTTCTCACACCAACCTGGGATGCTGGGTATCGCCTCTATAAGGAGGCCATAGATTTGGTCAAAAGTTATGGCCACTATTATATCCAATTCCAGAAGCATACTTACATTTAGGTAATCGACTTCTCTGGGAAACCCTATTTGCTACCCAAGCATTGTGGGAACAAAATTATTCTTTTGGAATATTTCTGAAAGATTCTAGAACTACACACCCTCTACACTGTGAAGAAGGTAATCAATGTTCCATTCCTAATCACCTCTGGGAATTAATCGTGTAGTCTAGCCATAGCCAAGGAGGCAGACAACAAGCTTAAAAGCTTTGGCTTAACAAAATTCTATCTGGTGTAGAAGAACTTTGATCTGCTAGGCAAAATTGTAACGACACTTCCTTAGGCATTAGAGCCCCATATATTCCACATGGAGGACTTTTGGGAAGATTGCCAGGATGATGTTGAAGTCCAAAGCTGACATTTCATTTGAATGAAAATGGGGATGATGCAGAGGTTGAAGATTTGGAAATTCCCAAATGACTTCTCAGATACCAGGTCCACAATAGACCCGCAGTACAAAGAGAAGGGAGTAGACCAGAAATTGCCGCACAGGACAAGCTCTCGAAGCTAGATGCTACACAAGAATAGGAAGCCTGGGTGGAAGAAGAAAAAGAACAGGAACAGGTGGACATCTCCAAAGTCTCAAAGGTACAGGTTATAGGGATTGGGGAAGGCAGACAGACACAGGATGAGAAAACAACATCGGTTGGGGAAATCAGACCCACAAGAACAACCGTGACCCCAACTATCGTGCTCCAAATGTCACTTCCAAAGGTAAAATTTGGGGAGGTGATCATAGTGGCCCAAACATTGAATCTTGGCCTGACGCTTCCCCCACCTCTAGAGAATATACGAGTTGAAGAGGGAATTCCAATGATAGAGGCTAATGAAGAGCAACATCAGGATAAGGAGAGGAACCCCGGGGAAATAAATGATGATCCTAACATCATCAAGGATGTAGACATCAGGGGAAAAGATATGAGTACCACCAGAGTAAATATTGTCGGTGAACCTAAAGATACAAGGAGGGAGTTAGAAATGGCTCATACTATCGAAGGGGCAGAACAAGATCCCAAGGAGAAATCATAGGAATAAATTATGGTTACAAAGCCACCCCTACCACCACAATGGTTGGTGGAGTCTCACAAGAGGAAGGCCCTAGTGATGCCCAAGGCCCATCTCTCCTTGGCGGAGATGATGGTGCAAATGTAGAACCCTCCCAAGACCAAGAAAGCCTGGACAATCCATACTCTCTAGACTGGGCCAGGCGGAGATACAGTCACGGTGATTGTGACACCTTCCCTAGGTGTAGATGAAGCAACAGCTAAGGCTGATGAGTATTCCATAAATGAGATATCACTGGGGAAGAGAGGGAAACAAGGAAAACTAGACCTATTGAAACAAGTGACCAAGGCGGTGGAGGCTCGCTATGAAAAGGAGGCCCAAAAATTTAGGGTAGAAAAGATAAATAATGAAAATCTCATGGGATTGTTGATAGAGCTCGCCCAGCCCCTTACTGCCATTCCCCCAGGTGCCTCTGCATCTAATGCACTGCTCCCTCATGGTGACATAGATTCATTAAGGGAAATGAAAAGAAAAGCCTAGGCAGTGGATGAGTGGGTTACGGAATAGGTTGGAAACATCTGACATTTCTTAATATCCACACTCCCAGACTTGTATGCGGCCAACAATATTCTACATCGGGCTGAAAATACTGTCTCCATCTGGGAGGGAGACATAAAAAATTATGAGGCATGGAAGGCTGAGATAAAAGAGCTCATCAGCATAGGAGAAGAAATTGTCTCTAAGGCTAGAATTTTAGGAGAAGAGTCTTTTGACTTTGTTCAGACCCAGCACTCAAGACTTGAACTCACATTGGGGTAATCAAGCAACTGGTAGGGGAGACGCACAAAAAATTCTAGGAAGCTCAATATTGTTTCAATTTGTACAAGTCATTCATTTCAAAGGTCTCCAGAGCTAATCCCTTTAGCACTGAAACATGCACTCTAGAGGAATATGTCCTAGGAAATTTTGACGAGATAATGGAGTCTTGGTATGGATCCCCAGAGGGAATGGATGGAGAAAAAATGGCAAGGCTCACTCACATAGTGCTTTAGAATCATGATGTGACCAAGATGGTCATAGAGTTCAAGGCAAATGTTCTAAATTTGGACAAACAATTTGAGGTGGCCAAATACCAATGGACCGGCCCTAAAGACATAGACAAAGATGGAATCACCTAGCTCCTGTAGACATTCAATGACACTAAAGAACACTAAAGCACTCCGGACTCAGGAGATGATCATCAAGAGATGTTATTTTTGTATTCATTCATTCTTTGGGGTGTGAGCTCTTGGATCCTGGAGTCTCAGATGCAATATTATTTTTGGAATTCTTTAAAGTGACCCGTGTCCTAGTTCCCAAGGTCAACCAATCACTTTCAAGGTAGTCAATAAAAGGTGTCAGAGAACAGGTAACCACAACAAGGCATGTCAGCTCGACAAGAGGGATCCAACAGATGGTCTTCCCAAGGTGCCACCCCAATGTAACACCTGGCACATCAAAGATAGCGATCCGCTCTCCCATTTATGAGGCATGTAGCCTCGATCCCTGGGGGATCAGATTTTTTCTTTTCTCCTCCCAGCTCCCTTCTCGAGGCCAATTCTTCCACTCCTCTTTTCTTGTCTTATTCTTCTAACATGTTAGACCTTTTCTGTCTCAAGGTCTTTTGTAGCGTGGCTTAGGTAGTATCAACCACTGGTAATAGTGTTATATTGTAAGGTGAAAAATAAATTAGGTTAAGTTTTAGGTCAAATCTTGTGTATAAATAATAAGTCTGACCTCATTCCAAGGGTCAGAAAAATTGATGATTTTGCAGTCCATAGCTAATAACATTTTAGTTTTATCAGTTCTTAGTTGTAGAGCTCAATGCTTCTTAGTTTCTAAGCTTTCAGTAGTCAAATTCTCCCCTAGAGCCACCATTGTAACATGCACCAGTGCTTGCTAGAGATATGTTAATGAAGAAGGAAGGGTTCTACCAATGACATTGTTAGCATTCAGATCTCTAGGTTGATGGTATTTTATGCTTTATGTTCTTATGTCCTTTTCTCTAATACTTCAAGTAGATTAACGACCTCCTTTTCCTTTGCTATTGATTAAATATGAGTTGATGGTTCTGTGTTTCTTCAGTATTTAGCATAGTGTGTTAAAGAATTGTCGATGTTTTGAATGTTTAGCATAACTATAGGTAGATGGAATATTTCTAACTCTGCAGTATCTTTTGAAGTTTATTTGGTAAATTTAATGAATGATTGTAGGAAACCCCCACTCACTTAAATCCCAAAGAAGACGAGCCAAGATAACTAGCTATCCCCCTAAACAAAATAGTCACATTTCCCAACTAAGCTCCCACACTGTTGAGACCTGACTCTTGCATGCTTGAAGGCCCTAGGAATCTCATTTCCTTGAACAACCTTTATAGGTGAAGTTGGCGGGTACCCTAGTACCCAGTGACAACATACATCTATTGGCAGACCCGTTCACAAAGTCTCGTCAACAGAAACTAGTGCTATAAGGAGGGCATGAGCTCGTCCCCCTCTAAGGATTTAGATTTTACACCGCTTGAGGGTTCCCCAAGACATAGTCTTAGGAGTCAAGCCTTCAGTAGGATTGGATCATTTTCACCAGCCAGATTTAAAAGAGTCCTTAGATCAGCCCCCAATCCCAGAAGGTTTGTCAAACTTGAACCTTTCGCTCAAAAGAAACAGACCCCAAAAGTCAAGTCAACTACTATTTTCTAGGGATCTAGCACATCCCAGAATACCCAAGTCCCCTAGAAAATTGTGGGAATTAATGCTCAACCTAGTCAAAACCTAACACCCCTGATGGCTGCATATTTTGGAAATACCAGGTCGCCAATGGAAAAAAATTTCGGTGCAGCCAATGATCTACCTTCGCACCCAGAAAATATTTGTCCCTGATATGAGAACTTAGGCTCGCAAACCATAGAAGAGCATCTACAGGCATACAAAGATGCCATGAACCGACACTAGATCCAACATCAAGATGTTGTGACCCAGATGTTCCCTCTATCCCCGGGATAGAACAAATTGAACTGGTACCTTAACCTTCTTGCTAATTCCATCAACAGTTGGTAGGACATGGAGGACACCTTCCTGGCTTCCTTGCACATACACATGGACCCATCATGTTCCCATAGTTAGTTCATTTCTATCAGGAAGGAACCAAATGATCCCCTTACAGCATTCAACCACCGGTTCCAACGTGCCTTGAAGCGGTGCATGGGCCCCTTCATCCCATCCGTAGATTTGACTATCCAGACCTATCTCAACATGATGGACCCCTTTGTTGCCACTCTCCTCTACAGAACTACCACCCTCAGAAACCGAGATACTTTGGCGAAGGTTTACAACTTGGCCTTAGAATTGTTCCGTGGTCTTAACAAATCTCGAGGTGAGATTGGGTAGAGCATGCCATTTAACATGACACCTAGTGGAACTTTGTATGCCAAGGGATATAACCCCAATCAGGCAATGGGTGCCCCTACAATAGCCATGAGTCCCCCACCACTGTTGATAGACTAGAAGGCCCGGTATGTGTATCCATCTCAAACCCAGACAACACCGAGCCTGGAATATTTTCCTTGGAACTAGCCATAGCAAATGCAACAACCATAGACACAACCACCTATAGTGCCTTTCTTTTAGTCATCCATGGCTAGAGGATTCCTACCCTTAACTCTAGTGAATGATGCCACTTTCCCAAGAAACCAACAATAACAACCGTCACATTGTGACGTGAATACCCAGTTGACCGCTGAGATTGAATCCCTCTAGTGAATGTTGTCTGCACTAACTATGGACATGGCTCAACTAAAGGTGGCGGCCTTTGCACCCCACAACACCAATTCCCAGAGAGAGAATATTTTCTCTGGCCAACAAAACAACAATGCCGGAGGAAGAAACTACAAAAATGGGCCTCGGCTCAACCAACAACAATGGAACAACAATGCTAGAACCAGAGGTCCTCCTCCAAGCCAAAACACCAATCAGGGTAGTGTTGGACCTTCCCATTTCATGCTAGTCATAGAATTCTAGCCCATGACAAACTGGTGTAGATTGCATGACACTGGCTCTCACAATGAGGTAAACTATGCCACGCTCAAGAAAGTCATCATGATTTCCCAGCTGAACAAACAAAAATCATCTGATCCTACTCCCCTAGAGCCACCTATACAAGAGCCAACTCACAGTGCATTCACATGTGAGACCATCTTATTTGGGATAGGAAGAGAAGATGAAGAGGAACCCAAATTATAGGGGTTCTTTGATGAATCTATTCCGGCCTTTGATGCCAATGCCTTCACCAACCCATGGACTCCCTACAACACTTAGAGTCAAGCTGGTAAAGGACCATTTACATGCCTACACCTCCCAAGGACACTCCTCCCTGGGACAACATGACTGATTGGTTGGTCCCTCCAAAAGGCACTGGATCTAACCAAGCTAAGGACCTGGTCAAGGGAAGCCACCAATTTCCAGGAGGAAGGTTTGACATCACAAAGGCATTAGAACAAACCACCACCTCCATGACCTTGAGGGAGGTTTCACTTAATTTTCCTGAGTAGAAGAAGTCTCTTTTGAAGCTCTTAGGAAACCCAGAAGTCATCAGTCACCCACCCAAGAAGGTCTCTTTCATGGATGCCAATGTAGCTATCTTCCAGGGAAATACTGAGGATCCTTCCCTCCTTCTAGGCTTGAAAATACAAGGAAAGAATATACATAACTACCTAGTAGATTATGGGGCTTTGGGAAACATCATACCTTTATCCATATGTCAGAAGCTTGGATTTTTCCCCACCCCGTCTAATGGTGTAGTAATCTAGCTGGATAAAATTGGAGTAAAAATGGTGGGTGAACTAAAGAACATCCAGATTCAACTCATCTAGGACCCCAGGATAGCCAACACAGTTGACATCCAAGTAGTGGACATCCTAGAGACTTATGGGATGTTACTAAGTTGCAATTGGTCCAAGTCCCTAAATGGATACTTCTTGACCAACTTTTCCCACTTGTGGCTCCCCTGGGAAGGAGAATCTAACCAGATCTAGGTTGAAAGTGAGCCCCAAATGAGACAGGCCCTCACCGAAGTTGGGAGGGTGAATGAAGTCCCCTTATCTAAGACTTTCTCAGGGGTGTACCAACCCTTTGAAATATTAACATTTGATTTCACCCCTAGGGAAGGCCCCATAGTTTTACAAAGAACCTGGGACCTGGAAGAAAGATTGAGGGTTGAGGTTAACTCTCAGGGTGCCGTAGCGACCCCTGCCACACTCCTATCTAGCACTTGGTGCCGGGTGCATTACCATAAACATTTGCAGCTAGAGTGTGAACCATGCCTTGTCACTACTACCCAACACATCAATGCCCTCTAGAAGAAAGAACACACAGCTAATTCCCTAGGACCTAGTGCTTCTAATGGCAGAGCCTTTTTGGTGCCAAGTGTCCAGGGATCCCAATCAAAAATCCCCTCAGAGACAAATCTCACCTGCGTACCATGAACACCAAAGGAAACTCCTCCCAACCTTCCCAAGAACAATCCAAAGACCACTTTGTCTTCCTAGCCCCAGATGACAAATGATGACTTTTGGACCCTTACGTTTGACAGGTCCCAATCCAAACAAGGCTGTGGGGCTGAAGTAGAATTAATCAACCCATGGGGAAAATCCTTCCTTGCATCTTATAGGTTTTAGTTCAACTACATGAACAACATCAGGGAGTACGAGGCTTTGGTCCTTAGACTCCTATTTGCACTAAGGAAAGGAATCACTCACCTCTAGGCCCTGGGTGATTCAGAGCTGATTGTAAGCCAGGTGTGGAGTCAATACACCTGTCATGATAAGAGGTCGGTTGCATACCACAACTTGGCATGGAGCCTTATTGAATATTTGGATGCCTTTGACATTGATCTTATTCCCTAAAGATAGAATTATGTCCTGGATGCCCTTGTTGTTTTTTGCCAGCACACTTGAGCCAATGGCTGGCTCACAACTCTAGAGATTCTCTATTGAAATGATCCCCACCCCATCCATTCTAGACAATGTCACCCAATTTTAGGTCTTTGAGGATGGTTAACATATCCTGGCCTTCATGTCAAATGGTGGTGTCTTTGAGGAGTAGATAGTGGAAGAGAGAGATCACAATGATACCAGACATGGTGATGAAGATGATAGGATCATGGACTTACCAACAAACACCATCCCAAAGGGGATGGTCACACTTGAATGAATCTTTGACTCAGACCCTCAGGGCCGGAAAAAGATATCATCCTCCTCCTCTAAGGGAGGAAAATTTGAGAAAGTGAACATCTGCCAGCCTGGTGAAGAGAAAATGATACACATTGGCACCTCTTATTCCCCTATGGAGAAGGAGAAGATTCTTGTGGTTCTCCAAGAATACATAGATGTAATTGCATGGGGGTAGTAGGACTTGAAAACCTATGATATGTCCATTATGACTCATACCATCCCACTCAAACCTGATGCTAAGCCTTTTCAGAAAAAGAAATGACCAGTCAACCCACTGATCGAGCCTCTGATTTATCAAGAGGTGCAAAAATTGCTATCAGCCTGGATAATCTTTTCAATCTAGCATACTATGTGGGTTGCCAACCTAGTCCCTATGAGGAAGAAAAGTGGCAAGATCTGCCTTTGTGTGAATTTCTAAAATTTGACAAGGCCTCCAAGAAGGATAATCACCCTCTCCCCTCATTGGATGAGGTATTGCAAATTGTGAATGGATCACAAATGATGTCTTTCTTGGATGGGTACTCTGGGTATAATTAATTCATGGTTAAGTATGAGGATAGAGACAAAACAATGTTTACCACCAAGTGGGGAACATTTTCCTACTGAAGAATGCCCTTTGGATTGATTAACGTAGGGGCCACATTTCAAAAGGCCATGGACATTGCATTTGAGGGCCTTGTGAACCAGTGTATAATCATCTACATGGATGATTTGACCATCTTTTCCTAGGGCAGGTGTGATCATTCTGTCCACCTCACCCAGATTCGCAAGAGATGTCACCAGTATGGAATATCCCTCAACCCTAAGAAATGCATAATCGGGGTTACTAAAGGGAAATTTATTGGGTATATTAACTTTGAGAAGGGTATATCCCTTGACCCTGAGAGATTTGAAGCACTGCTAAACCTACAAATGCTTGGCAGTAAGAAAGACATGAGGTCTTTCTTTGGAAAGATCAACTTTGTCTGGCAGTTCATCACTAGATTCACTAAGATCTTAAAGCCACTCAATGCAATGATAAAGAGAGATACCAAAATTGAGTGGATCCTTGAAGCAAAGTGGGTGTTCACCCAGATTAAACAAATAATAATGGAGGCACCAGTTCTGGCTAGTCTAGACTATTCCCTCCCTTTTTACATTTATTCCTTTGCTTCATCGCATTCTACCATGATAGTTTTGACCCAAAGGGTCAAACGGGAAGAATGACCAATAGCTTTAATGAGCTCCCCTTTAATAATTCCAAAGTTTGGTATTCACCATTGGAAAAGCAGGCCTTTGCTCTCATTCACACCATAAAGAAATTCTGGCATTATATCCTCCAGAGAAAAGTGCATGCTATCATCCTAGATCAGGCAGTGAAATCTCTACTGATGTAGAGTGAATTGGGTGAGAGATGGGGGAAATGGATGGCCATCCTCTAGGAATATGATTTGGAAATGCAACCCATGAAGATATTCCGAGGCCAAGGACTATGTAGAGTGATGGAAGAAGAGACTCCCCACATTGAATTTCAGACATATACAATGGATTCCATCACTCAGGATCCATGGTACACAAACCTGGTGTACTTGTTGTTGAATAACAGATGCTAACAGATGCTCAAAGGGATTGCCTCCAAACAAACATCGTGCCTTGCATTTGAAAATCACATAGTTCATGGTAAAAAATGCCACACTTTTTCATAGGAACTGTGAGGGAGTGTACCTCCGGTGCATTGATGGGATCCAAGTTATAAAGATAATCAAAGAATTTCATAGGCAATTTGGAACCGGGCATGGCTCAACTAATGCCATTACTCATCAGATTCTTTGGGCCAGGTATTATTGGCCCTGTATATTTAAAGATGCCTACACTCACGTCAGGAAGTGCCACACTTGCCAAACCGTGATGCATCATGAGCGGAACCTGGCTATTCCTTTGTAGCCAGTCTTTGAAGCTAGACCCTTTGCCAAATGGGCATTTGAATTTATCAAGGAAATCAACCCCAACTCATCCACCAACCACCGATACATTCTCACTGCTACTGATTATTGTACCTGGTGGTCTGAAGTAATACCTTGAAAAAACAATACGACAGACGTAGTTATAAAATTTCTGGAAGAAAATATCATCACAAGATTTGGAATGCCCTTTGCTATAGAATGTGACAATGGTCTGATGTTTTCTTTGGCACAATTACTTGAATGTACCTATGACCGGAAGATCACTCTAAAGTTTTCTAGCAACTATTACCCCCAGGGTAATGATGTTGCTGAGTCAACCAACAAAAATTTGCTTGAAGTGATCAAACACCTGTTAGAATAGAATCCCTGGGACTGGCACCAAAAGCTAAGATTCACCATTTGGACAGATCGTATTCAAATTAAAGCCACCTTGGGGAAATCCCCATTCCATCTAGTTTACGGCCAGAACCTAGTCTTCCGCATTAATTTGCAAATCCTGGTTTCATAGTTTATACAGGAATTCAACAACCGCGATAATATCGTGGAGGTTCAGCTCCTAAATCTGGTGCGGATGGAAGAACAAAGAGATGCAGCCCTTGAACATTTTGTGTGTCACCAAGCAGTGGTGAAATGATGGTTTGACTGAAGAGCCCAGTATAAGGCCTTTTAGATTTTGGACTTGGTCCTCTTATGGGATAAGGCCCGAGAAAATAAATGAAAGCACACCAAATTCCAACGAATTTGGCTTGGACCATATCTGATCTCAGAGATCTGTAGGGAAAATACTTATCACCTTAGTACCATGACTGAAGAAGTCATTCCATTTCTCTTCAATGGAAAATTTCTCAAGCATTATTTTGAATGAGGTAAGTTTTTCTAGAATTGTACTATATGTAAATCTCCTCGCTTGTAAATATTCCTTCCCGGTGCTTCATTTGGGGTGCCTTGTCTTCTAAATAGTTTTGTTGGCTATCCTCCTGAACTGCCCCTTTTCTTTTTGTTTTCCTTTTGGCTTCACTTTTTATTTCTAGGTCCCTAGTGTTTTTCTCCCCCTTTTGTAGGTTGGTATGCTTCACATAACATCTAGTCTCCGGGATGGTACCTTTTGCACTCTTGGTGAACTCGGAATCTATTGTTAGCATGGTGGAATTGGTCTAGTCTCTGGAGTTATTTTGCAAGTTGGTAACAGGCTATGAGTAATCTTCATTGGATTCATCTTCAGAAGTCTAGAAATTAGTTAAATAAATTCAAAAGGAACAAGTAATCAGATACCTTGAGAGTAGATTGGTCGCACTAGTTTGTTGGACCAAGTCTGAAAAACATCTAAATTCTTCCTGGGTCTAGTGTTTTCCTTCCCCATTTAACAAATTTAAGTGGATGGAAAGGTGAAAGAATTACCACTATTAGAATTAGCTAAGTTAGTGATAATGGTGAAAGGAGTACCGCCTTCTCATCCAAGAAAAGAAAGAATAAAAAGGAACTAGAAAATGGTGGAAAATTTTGGTATTTGGGAGAAATGTGAAAAATTTGATAACTTTGGTTTGACATATCCAGTGCCCCTTCTCTACTTCTCCCAGAGGTCATCGGATTGATTTTCTTTCAAAGCACACACAAAAGACCATGGATTGGATCATGTATGGGCTAGATTTTCTAAAATGCTTCGCACCTTGTAAGCGGGATGCTCCAAGTAATGATTGATTCTAGTTTTGCTAACCAGAGATTCTGTAGTTCTCAAATGCACTAAGGCATTCATCCCAGATAGTCTCCATTTGTTATGCCTTGCATACCCGTCCCTACATTTTGTGGGAATAATGTTGGGTCCCCTCTTTTCACATTGGCTCTTGCCTTATTTTCTATTTTCTTTGTTTTCTTCTCCGAGGTTTCCCTCCCATGAGGTTTGTTTTATTTCTACTTTTGTCTTTTTTGCCTCTAGGACCCAGTCCTAGAGTTTGTTGTTCTTTCTAGAGATGGATTCCAGACTCTGGGATTCTCCACCATGATTTCTTCTTCTTACAAGAAGGTATGGTTTCATGGAATCCTCAGGCCCGGAGTCTGGAGGTTTTCCTTTTTCAGAGTTTGCAGAGGAGAGGGTAACTTGCTTTTACCTTGGGTATAAATAAAAATTACATGCCACTTTTATAGTCATTGTGATTAAAACACTTGTGCATTCAGAGTGAATCAAAGAAAATTAAGGAAATTTTAAACTTCTTTTGCTCTCGTGTTTAGTGGTCGATTACTAGTGGGTTTGTGGTGATTATTCATGGTAATCCTTAAGGTTAGCTTGTTGTAGAGTGCTCTTGGTGCTCTTCTCTCCTCGCCTTCCTTTGTGCTTCAAGGTAGATTCTCTAGTTTCTAATTTTTTTCTCTTTCTAGTTTTGGTTTTCATTTCATTTTCTCTAGTTCTACGGTTCCCATTTTCTATGTTTCACTTCTAGTTTTGCCTCCCATTGGTTGGGATCTACCAAAGGGTTTTCTACCCTCTATGTAGTTGTAAGCTAGTGTTTATTCTATACATTGTCTAAGGTAGGCCTTGGGCCTATGTAAATATGTATAGTTAGGAAGATAGCCTGTAAAAATCTTGTGAATACTCTGTATTTTGATGTGTATATGTCTCAGCCTTCGAACCTCTCTGATTTTGTGTATATATCTAGTGTATATCCTTCCATTTTGGGTCAAGCTCATTGTGCTTTTGTCTGTGTTCCCAAAATCTGAGAACTCACCTGCATGGTAGAATATCACCTGGTTGGAACTCGGCTCTTGGCTGGTTTCAACCATGGTGGTTTCTCTCTCCGCTATCAAATCAGTCTTCATGGCGCATTTATTTCCCATGCACACATTTAAGTTTTTCCAAGTGGCTCTCATCTTGTGCGTGTTCAGACAATTTGCATCATCATCACCATAACTCCCATTATTTCATGACCATGTGATGCCCACATAAGCTTGACAACTCATCTTCCAGTCACATCTCCCAATGGTTAGTTTTATGGACTCTAGGCCCTATGTCCTCGCCTAGCCTATATCTTACTTTTTTCATACATCCATATCTTTCCAGATTTTGACATAAACTAACTTTTCAAGTGAAGTGCCCAATGCAGTGGTAAGTTCTTCAGAATTCAGAGTAGCATTTTATCTTATGAAAATTCTGACGGTCACCTTACCTTCCAAGTTTTCAAACATCATGCTTTCACTATGTGAAAGGCATCTGCATCCTCTCCATCAGGGAGTCCAGATCTCTGCACCATGGCAGTCACTAGGGCAGTTGCCAGGTCTAAGAATGAGAGAGCCTTGGAAAATCTTCCCCTCGGCATGAAATATTTGAAGGAAAATACCATTACAAGATCAAAAATTGAATCCAAGGTTTAGTTGATTACTGTCACCAGTGTTGGAATGTGGGGAAAAATGCAGGCCCTGGTCAAAATGATTTTCATCCAATGAACAACCGGGGACCAGTTGGCCATCAATGTTGGAGATTTTTGGATTCTAAAATATGCTTGCTTCCTATGCTCTATGCAATCCCCATAACTTATCCTCAATCTCGCAGTACACTACAATTCCTCCTTGTGGGTTTTCATGCTCGCTGCCCTAGTCCCAACCAGATATCCCACGCCCATGGTGTCCCTACAAGCCACAACTTTTTGGGTAGGATTGGGGATCCCTCAGTTTGACAAACCAGTTGTTGTCACCAGATCTGATTCTTTGGGGCAATTTTAGCAGCTAGAAGTCATGGCCTGGTAGTATATGAATAACAATTGGCTGAAGACACCAAAGAATGATTCTAAAAGAATGAAGCTAGAAACCCCTAGATCCAAATTTAAGGAAAGCATCTAGATGGGGATCATAGCATTATGCAGGATTTTTGGGCAACCCCATGCCCGGGAATTCTTGGGATGGATGTATTACTTCTTATTGGGCATCTCCTCTAGTGAATAGTACTTTGATTGGGCTGCCATCATTTCAAACCATGTGGACTTGCAATTCCTTCAGGTGCCCTGGACCTCTAAATTTTATATGACATCCTATGTCCTCTGGGCCTTAGCACAACAATGCTCCATCACAAACAAGCTGCTCACATTGGGTGTACTTGGAGTCGGCTCGGGCCAAAAGGCTCCCAAGGATTATTTCTCACAAATCCAATGGGAGGCTAGTTTCCTCAACTTCTGTTGAGTGAACGATGCCTTCATTTACTACAATATTCTCACACCAACCCGAGATTCCGGGTATCACCTCTCTAATGAGGCCATGGATTTGGTTAGAAGTTATGGCCACTAATATATCCAGTTCCAGTAGCATACTTACATTCGGGTAACTGGCTTCTCTGAGAAACCCTATTTGTTACCCAAGCATTGCGGGAATAAAATGATTCTTTTGGAATATTGCTGGCAGATTCTAGAACTACACACCCTCTACACTATGAATAAGGTAATCAATGTTCCATTCCCAATCACCTATGGGAATTACTCGTGTAGTTTGGCCATTTCCAAGGAGGCAGACAATGAGCTTAAAAGCTTGGGCCTAACAGAATTCTATCTGGCACAAAAGAACTTTGATCTGCTAGGAAAAATTGCAATGAAACTTCCTTGGGCATCAGAGTCCCATATATTCAACATGGAGGACTTTTGGGAAGATTTCTAGGATGATGTTGAAGTATGGAGCCAACATTTCATCTGGATGATAATGGGGATGATGCAAAGGCTGAAGCTTCAAAAATTCCTGGATGACTTCTCAGATATCGGGTCCATAATAGACCCTCAGTACAAAGATAAGGGAGTAAAAAATATGGCTCTCCATCAAGTAGACTGGAATTCCTAGGAGCGGCCAACTATTGAAGATATCACTCATGATGTGGTTGAGCGTAGCCACACGTATTTCAAGAAGGCATGTCTAGGAAGTGCATGCAGAGTTGGCCTAACAGTACGGGGCCTAACTTCTAGGGCCATAACCTCTTCGTAGGGAGAGGATAAAGGGAAAAGAATAATGGGGGCCCCGTTGCAAACCCCATCTATGATCCTCGGAGAAGAGAAAATCCAACAGACATTGGCGGTCTCCTAGCAGATGAAAGATAAACTAATCATGCCGTTGGCAACCCCGGTACTCATGACCAGGCCCATTTGTCCTCCCTCTTCCCCTTTGGTGGTAGCATTAATGGTCTAAGAAATAGGAAATAGAGCAGAAGAGGAGCAGGAAGCTATACTGGATGTAGGGCCCCCTTTGGTAAATAGGAGAAAGAAAAAGAAAACTAACACTCAAACAAGGCTGGAGCCAAAACTTGGGATGCCAAGCATCCAAGAAGTACAAATCCATTCTTCTGACTCTCCAGAGTTGGAAAAAGAACCTAAAATTATCCTATAAAATTCCCCTCCCCATGATGAATTTGATGATTTATTTGGAACTGATGAGTTTGGGAACTTGCACGAAGATGTCTAGAGATCAGTTGAAGAAATCACCGCACAGGATGAACTCCCAGAGTTGGAACCTGCACAAGAATAGGAACCCAGGTGGAAGAAGAAAAAGAATAGGAACAAGCAGACATCTCCAAAGTCTCAGAGGTATAGGTTACAGGGACTGGGGAAGGCAGGCAGACACAGGATGAGCAAATGACATCAGTTGGGTAAACTAGACCCACGGGAACAATCGTGACCCCAACTGTTGTGCTCCAAACACCAATTCCAAAGGTAACATTTGGGGAGGTGATCATAGCGGCCCAAACATTGAATCTTGGCCTGACACCTTCCCCGCCTCTAGAGAATATACCAGTTGAAGAGGGCATCCTAGCGACAGAGGCTAATGAAGAGAAACAATAGGATAAGGAGAGGAACCCTAGGGAAATAAATGATGATCCTAAGATTTTCAAGGATGTAGACATTGGGGAAAAAGATTTGAGTACCACCAGAGTAAATATTGCCAGAAAACCTAAAGATACAGGGAGGGAGTCAGAAATGGCTCATACTGTCAAAAGGGCACAACAAGATCCTGGGGAGAAATCACAGGAACAAATTATGGCTGCAAAGCCACCCCTACCACCACAATGGTTGGTGGAGTCTCACAAGAGGAAGGCCCCGGTAATTCCCAAGGCCCATCTCTCCTTGGCAGAGATGAGGGTGTAAATGCAGAACCCTCCCAAGACCAAGAAAGCCCAGACAGTCCATATTCTCCAAAATGGGCCAGGCGAAGATACAGTCACAGTGATTACGACACCTTTCCCAAATGTAGACAAACAAATGGCTAAATTTGATGAGTATTCCATCACTGATATATCACTAGGGAAGAGAGGGAAATAGGCAAAACTAGACATATTGAGAAGTGACCAAGGTGGTGGATTCTCGCTATGAAAAGGAGGCCCAAAAATTTAGGACAGAAAAGGAAAAGAATGTAAATCTCATGGGATTGTTAACAAAGCTTGTGCAGGCCCTTACTGCCATTCCCCCAGGTTCCTCTGCATCTGACGCACCACTCCCTTAGATTGACATAGATTCATTACGGGAAATGAAAATAAAATCCCAGGTAGTTGATGAGTGGGTTACATAATAGGTGGGAAACATTCGATGTTTCTTAATATCCACACTCCTAGACTTGTATGCGGCCAACAATATTCTACATTAGGCTAAAACTATTGTCTCCATCTTGGAGGGAGACATTGAAAATTATGAGGCATGGAAGGCTGAGATGGAAGAGCTCATCAGCATAGGAGAAGAAATTGTCTCCGAGGATGGAATTTTAGGAGAAGAGTCTTTTGACTTTGTTTGAACCCCACACTCTAGACTTGACCTCACATTTGGGGTAATCAAGCAACTGGTAGGGGAGATGCACGAGAAAGTCCAGGAAGTTCAATGTTCTTTCAATTTGTACAAGTCATTCATCTCAAAGGTCTCTGAAGCTGATCCCTTCAGCACTGAAACATGCACTTCGAAGGAATATGTCCTGGGAAAGTTTGATGAGCTAATGGACTCTCGATATGGATCCTCAGAGGAAATGGATGGAGCAGAAATGGAAAGGCTCACTCGCATGGTGATTTAGAGTCATGATGTGACCAAGATGACCACAGAGTTCAAGGAAAATGTTCTATATTTTTACGAATAATTGGAGGTGGCCAAATACCGACTGGCTGTCCTTAAGGACATAGACAAAGATGAAATCACCTGGCTCTTGCAGACATTCAATGACACTAAAGAACAATAAAGCCCTTGGAACTCCGGAGATGATCATCAGGAGATGTAATTTTTGTATTCATTCATTCTTTTGGGCATGAACTCCTGGATCCCAGAGTCTCAGATCCAATAATTTTTTGGAATTCTTTAAAGTGACTCGTGTCCCAGTTCCTAAGGCTGACCGGTCACTTTCAACGCAGTCAATAAAAGGTGTCAAAGAATAGGTAACCACAACAAGGAACATTGGCTTGACAAGAGGGCTCTAATAGACAGTCTTCCCAAGGCACCGCTCAAATGTAACACTTGGCACATCAAAGACAGCGAGACGCTCTCCCATTTATGAGGCATGTAGCCTTGATCCTGGAGGGATTGGATTTCTTCTTTTCTCCTTCCAGCTCCCTTCTCAAGGCTGATCCTTCCACTCCTCATTTTTTTTTATTCCTCTGACATGTCAGACCTTTTCCATCTCAAGTTCTTTTGTAGCATGGCGCAGGTAGTACCATCCACCGAAAATAGTATTATATTGTAAGGTGTAAAATAAATTAGGTTAAGTTTTAGGTCAAATCTTGTGTATAAATAATAAGTCTGACCTCATTCCAAGGGTTGGAAAAATTGATGATTTTGCAGTCCATAGCTAATAGCATTTTAGTTTTATCAGTTCTTAGTTGCAGAGCTCAATGCTCCTTAGTCTCTAAGCTTTTAGTAGTCAAATGCTCCCCTGGTGCCACCATTGTAACATGCACCAGTGCTTGCTAGAGATATGTTAATGAAGAAGGAAGGGTTTTACCAATGATTTTGTTAGCATTATAATCTCTGGGTTGATGGTATTTTATCCTTTATGTTCTTATATCCTTTGCTCTAATAATTGAAGTAGATTAATGACCTCCTTTTCCTTTGCTATTGATTATATATGAGATGATGGTTCTATGTTTCTTCAGTATTTACCGTAGTGTGTTAGAGCATTATTGATGTTTTGAATGTTTAGCATAACTATAGGTAGATGGAATATTTCTAACTCTGTAGTATCTTTTGAATTTTATTTGGTAAAGTTAATAAATTCTTACAAGAAACCCCCACTCACTTAAATCCTTGAAGAAGACGAGCCAAGATAACTAGCTATCCCTCCAAACAAAACAGTGACATTTCCCAACTAAGCTCCTGCACTGTTGAGACCTGACTCTCATGTGCTTGAAGGCCTAGGGAATCTCATTCCCTGGACAACCTTTACAGGCAAAGTTGGTCGGTACCCTGGTACCTGGTGACAACTTACATCTATTGGTAGACCCGATCACAAAGGCCATCAATATTATTTAAGAATTGTTGTTTTCTAACCTAGTAGTGAGCTTGGGACATACATTTGTTTCCTCAAATCAAGTGGTTCATTATTTGAATACTAACAAGATATTTTTCTTGAGTAACAGAGGTTGTAGATGTTATTGTTGTTGAACAATGTTGAGATGGATTTAGATTTTGAATTCCTATTGATGCTAAGATTTCTGAGGTACTTCATGTTTCTTGATTGTGTTTTGATCATTTTTTTGGCTCCAATTGGTCGAAGTGATTGGGTTGCTTGATATTCATGTAATGTGTCAGTGTTCTTCATTTAGTCTTAGCTGACCTGGTGATGTAACATTCTGCAAAGGTTTTGAGTGCAATTTATGGATCTAGAGGATTTTCAAGGATATTTATATGGGTCATTGCAATGTACTGGATGACATTCAATGGATCACATCAAGGATTGAATTGTAATATATTAATTTCTTACAATTAGTTACCTGACCGACCTAGTTGAAATGAATTTTATGAATAATATATATAGATGCAATCATTTGAAGTTAAAAGAGTATGTGGACAGATGGAATAAATGATATTCATGATTTGGTAAGAAGAGGTATGAGCAAGATTTGAAATAAGTTTGAGATATGTGCAATTCATTGGAGCTATTTTGGCATAAAAAATGTTACCAGTCAGTTCATGTGTTTGGACTCTAATTCTTCTTTGATCTATGATCAGTTGAGATTGTAAGGCAGTGATCCTTATTGTAGTTGTATTTGAGAAGTTAGCTCTGTTGGTGCTCAAATCAATAGATTGGATTTCCTATGTACTTGCCAATTAAATGTTAGAAAAACCAAGTGATTTGGCCAACTAACAAGCCTCAACCAAAGGCAAGGTTGGAACTTCTACAATTATGGCTCTGTAGGACCAAGGACGGTAGGCCTATATCTCAGCCTTAATATATTGGTTGGAGGTTTTTTTATAGCAGATAAAATACAATTCAAACCTTCTCTCTCAAGTATGGCAAGGACACTTTAAATAAATCAAACTATAATGAATACAAACTAAACTACAAGACTAAAAGTGATTTTGTTAATTGTAAGAATGCTTTGACAATATGCATAAATTGAAATAAATTCTAGATATAATATCTCAAAACCTTAACAATGAATCAAATGACTATATCCAATAAATGATAAGATCAGTGCCTATTTCAACTTGAGCAATATAGTCAATCCAATTGTAATCCTATGTACAACCTTGCAAGTCAGTATATATTCCAACACCATAAACTATTCAAATGTTATAGATGCAGAGAAATTAATCCTATATATATCCTTGCTAGTTCAAATGAATTTAACTCCTTTGGTTGGGAGACCAATTGAACAAGAAGCTGGAAACACTAACTTTTCAAGAACTACTTGATAATGAAACAGTGATATAAGACATAAAATCTCTACACAAGCATTGCAAGAATAAAAATTGATTATTCCTTCAATAATTGCAAAGGACTAACTGAAATGAATTAAACTTTCTCACCACAAATGAGACAAAAAAACACCTATCTTTTATTGATTTTGAAATAATAGTACATTCAAGTCCATGTTACAGTTGTGATCAAATTCTAAAACTAGGAATAATGATAATGATAATAATAATATCTCTTCACTTGAACTTGGAATCCCTATTTATATAAAATCCAATGGATGCATACAAGCTTCAGACCAATGTATCTCTTCATAAATAAAGCCTAACCCTCAGATCAAAAATTGAACCTCATAGTTACAATTAAGGAATGATTTACATCCTTGTTTGAAAATGGTTGTCAACCATTGGGATTCATAGTAATAGTCGCTAGCAAATCACTTATGATTTTTCTAAGATAACTTAAAAATTATTCCTTTTTTTATGATCATTATGGTGCTTTCGATCACATATTCATCCATATGCTATGTTTGATAATGGATACTATCACTAGTATCTTGAACAACTCCCGTATCAAGAACAAGATCATTGACTATTCTTTGGCATCTTCCATCTTTGTAAAGATTCCTCAGATAACATCTTCATGTGATCATCCTTTAGTCCTAAAGATCACACTATCCCATTAGTAGATGGATCCATGGTATTCATCATCCTTGAAACCTTGCATGGAAAATGATAACAACATATCAAATAATACACAAAACCCTGACTGGCATAAAGTATAATTAAAATATTATAACAACATCAATAAATCCATGTCAATGATGTAACACCAGCATCTTATCCTTTTCATCATTAATGATACATGTCATCTTCGCGTGATCCTGCGATGGATTAAAAAATTCAATTTATGTTTGCGGGATCACACCAACCATCGATCCTTTACTTGCATGAGTAACCAATCAACCCTAACCCTTCCTTAAAATTTGATCACCTTTTCCACTTGATTAAGACACCACCTTTGATCATACCCATGTGCTAAAAGAAAAGGGATTTAGTAGTGCATACTTTAACTTACTTAAAACTGACATGCATCCTCATCAACCTAGTGGACCAATCTGGTATTGCTAGCTGTTGTCCCTGCTGTCTCATTATTTATGAAATCTGTAGGCTTGGGACACTTGTCAATCAGGCATGATCCCGTGAATAATAAACAACTTGCATCATTTCTTAGTTGCATTACGCTTGTCGATGATCTTCACCAAGATTTTCCCATAGATCTTCCAGCTTCTTTGCTTAGAATTTGTGGGTCTAGAACACATGTGAATTTATGCTTCTACGATGGATAAAGAACATGCAACTTCTAATAACTAAATCATGCCCATCATCGATCTCTCTTGAAGATTAACCATAGATATTCCTTTGTTGCTCAGAGCACTTGCAGGCCTAGGACATGTGGTGACAATGCATGATTTTGTGATGGATAAAGATCGTTCACTTTTCTTTTTTCAGAATCATGCCAACCATTGATGTTTTTTGAGGTTTTAATTGCCAAATAGATCTGCACAAGGATATGAAATGAAAAAAAAATCCTGTGAAAACACATAACAATTATATTTATGAATTTGAATATGAATATGCAGGTTGAGACATAATAATTCAACAATAGCATAATTCATGAAATAGAAAGCTAAAAAATACATAAATCACAATGATATGGGTATAGAATATACTTCCCTGAGTTATCTAGATATGCAAATTTGTCTGTATATTTTGGTTCCACCAGTGGCTCTTTCTGGGGATGTGTGTTCATATCTAGACATAGGAAGATCTCAATAATTTCTGGAAAAGAAGACCCTACAAAATCACTCCTTTCTATAGATCTTTATTAGGTCTCAATCTGGTAGCCCCAGACCCCAAAAATAGAATACCATTCTTTCCCTCTGTCAAAAATTTTATTTTGTTCATGTAACACTTTAAATCTTCTTAACATGACACCATGATTTGTTCTGCCTTCTTTCATCTTTTGATCAACTGATTTTCTTTTGAACAACTGAGAAAAGATCCTTTCAAGATCATATCATCCTTTATACCTGGCTGCAAAATCTTTT
Source organism: Thuja plicata (assembly GCA_018584345.1). Taxonomy (NCBI): domain Eukaryota; kingdom Viridiplantae; phylum Streptophyta; class Pinopsida; order Cupressales; family Cupressaceae; genus Thuja; species Thuja plicata. The sequence goes on along the minus strand of MU224650.1, from coordinate 747,051 downwards.
AAATTTATTTTTGATAGATTAGATTTTTTGCATCGGTTTCTCAAAGGATTACTTGGAAACCCTAATCTTGTATTAAGCCTCCTGACTTTTCTAAATCCTTTACAATAAATTTTAAAATTTATTTTAAAAGGAATTTCATAATGAGACTCATTTTTGTTAATGTATCTAATATTGCTTTCCCCTTTCACTTTCACCCCAAAACTTCTATAATATTTATTCCTTTCCAACAATGAATTCCTTTTTATTTTGTGCTTCAAAATAGGCTTTATTTTTCAAAAGACTTTAGAATGAATATGTTTCCTTCTTTTCCTTTTAAAAATCTCCTTACACTCAAGACACAAAGACCTTGGATCATTTTCAAAAATATTTTGTAGAAATATTCTATCCACCTTTCCATATGTTATTTCATTTTCTTTCATGGTTTCATTACATAATACTCCTGAAAAGTTATCTTCAGACACACTCTCTTTTACTCCCTCAAATGATTGTTAGAATGAATTTAGAATATCTGAGAGGGGAGGGGTGAATCAATTATCCTTAGGTCTACATGTAGCAAATAAAATTTTTTGTATTTCAGATCTACTCTGTAGAAGTAGCATATGTCAACAACTTAATCATGCAGTTTATTGTATAATGTAACCAGCTTGTAGAAACATAATAGTAAAACAAACCATAAGCATTCACACAAGTTGACACAATTATTTAACGTGGAAACCCAATATGGGAAAAACCACTAGTAACATGCTACCAAGTTTCACTCTTTTGAAGTGAGCTCTTTGAGGAGCCAACCCTGTTAAAGTTTACAATAACACACTGTTAGGTGTGACCTAGTTAAAGGATTTAATCACCCTGCTGTTAGTAATAACTGAGAGGGGGGGTGAATCAGTGGCCTCAAAGATTTATCCTTTTAAACTTTAATCCACCAATCAATATACCTCAGATTATTAAGTCCCTACAAGATGTATGCCTTTGAAATACTTGAAATAAATAACTATCTGTCGGTTTACCTTGTCTGTCCTTATTCTCCTTGATAATCGATAAGCAGTAAAACTTATTTACCTATACTCAATAAATATGCAGAGTATACCAATCAATCTTGAGATGCATATGTGAAATGTAAAACAATAAAGTAATAAACCATACACATATAACACAAGGATTTTAACGTGGAAACCCTATTAAGGGAAAAAACCACTGGGACCAGTACCCCAAATTTTCACTCTTCTGAAGTGAGCCCTGTGAGGAGCCAACCCTGTTAAAGGTTACAAACACACTATTAAGTGTGACCTTGTTAGGGTATTTTCATACATAGGTTATCACTAAGTATCTCGTATCTATGCTACCATCCTTGAATCAGCCTCTAGACTATCAATAGGCTTTATGCTAATCTTACTACCATCCTTTAATCAGCCTCCTTCTTAGAATGTCAATAGGCTTTAGGTAAGACCGATGCTACTATCATGAGTCAACCTTTTGGTAATCTGTTAGGATATACCTCAATTACAAAAGACTGTTAAGTCCTGCTCTGTTAAGAGACTTAATACTTCAATGGTTAAACTGAAACACAATGACCTATTTCTAATGCAACTTTGAATTGTAGATATTCAAATCTATTTATGTATAATACCTTTCTAATCAATGTATCAATTCAATTCCTTTGAACTTAATTCTTTCTCCTCTATGATGTTGTGCTTCTTGTGTGTCGGTGTCTGCAGAATTCTTTAGCTCTCCCTTAGCTTGATTGATCAGGACTGTATGAAGATTATCCTTCATCAGTTTCTCTTCACCATCTTCTTTCAATTCACTCCCCCATGTATTTGATTGCTTGTGAAAATTAATTAAGCTTTTCTCTTATATAGACATGATATTCCTTAATTCTTGGTTCTTGATTCTTGATTCTTGGCATGAAAAAAAATCTAGCCAAATTGATTTATGGCTTTAACTCCTAATTTATCTCATAGTTATCTTCTTGCCAACTGTATAAAGCTTCTTTAAATCAATTATTTAGTTGTGGTTGAATAAAACAAATAAAACAATCAGTCAAGTCTATCTTTAAGCTCTGCCAGCTAGATATTTTGTAATTTTCTGATCTCTCTGTTCTGTTGGTCAATTCTGTAGTTTGTCACCGGTGACAACTTCCAGTTCCATCGGTGCAACTTCAGTTAGCTTCAGGATCTCCATCCATTAGGCATCATTGGATCTTTCTCATTGGGCAACATTGTTTTCAGCTTGTCGGGCATCCTGTGATTCTGCTTCATCAGGTAACACTATCTTTTGCTCATCAGGTATTACTGTGACTTTATCTCTGTCTTTACCGATGGTGTGCCCACTGGTGTAGTCTGTCATTTAGTGAATACTTACCTTTTATGCATTGTTGAAAGCATAACCTCTATTCCATTGATTCTCTGAAGTCTTTGGCATTATGTATATGACCATATAGATGATATCAAGTTGACATCAATGACAATACAAACCATTAACTAATTTAATGTCTTGTATCATCTTCAACTTAACATTATTAAAAATTCAATCAGTTACATGTCATCAATCTCTTCCTTTGGCATTGATGGCAACATTCTATATTATCGTATTATACTATTTATAATACACCATGAAATACAATTGTTGAGATTCATCAAATTACCAAACAGTTTATTTTGATAACTGAAAGAAAATGTCAGACCATCGGTAAGCTCTGTGTAAGCTTAGATTTGATTCTTGTAGCTTTTCTTTTTCTTCTTCTGATGTGTTGTGTCCTCTATCTGTGTCAATTTCTCTCTCTTGACTGTTCTTCTTCTTTCATGTCTTTGTCTTTTGTTTACAAATGCTCTCCCTATGGATATGATCTCTCCCTATGTGGAGTATATGATCTCTCCCTATGTGGAGTATTCTAATAATGAATAGTTTCTAATGATAATATGAATACATTCTCTCCCTTTGACAACAATAACAAACAAATATTTTACAAATATCTGACATCCTGTCAAACAATTTCTTCTATCCATAATATATTCCTTGAATTTCCCTATTCCATCATCAATATAACAATATGTTCTAGTGCTCAGCTCTGATATATACCTTTCTGTATATAGATGTAGCTTTGAAGTTCATCTTCTGGTTGCATCAATCATGAATGATATTCTGATAATATATGGCTAATGTAGCTTTTAGTCCTTTACTGACTGTTAGACATGGGTTTGACCCCTAGTCTTTTTCTCAGGTACTCAAATGTATCTTTGGGCACTGGCTTGGTGAAGATATCAGCCAATTATTATTTTGATTGCACATATTCAAGTATGACTTCTTTTTCTTGTACTTTTCTCTTAGATAATGATACTTGATGGAAGTGTGTTTATTCTTTGTATGCATGACTGAATTCTTGGAAATATTTATTGCACTAGTGTTATCATAATAGATAACTACTGGTTCTGTGATCTTCATATGCATACCTTCCAACAACTGTTTGATCCATGCAATATTTGAGTAGTTTGCAGCAGCAACAACATTAGACCGAGAGATGCATCCTTGCTTCTTGCTAATCCATGTGACAAGTCTGTCACCCATAAAGAATGCTCCTCCAGTTGTGCTCTTCTGGTCATCAAGATTTCCAGCCCAATCAGCGTTGGTAAACACTTTTAGTTCAAATTTTCCTTCTCTTCTATACCATAAGCCAAATTCCTCTGTATTCTTTAGATATCTTAGTATTCTTTTCACAACAATTATATGTGATTCCCTGGGGTTAGCAAAAAATCTAGCAACAATTCCTACTGCATGTGCAATATCTGGTCTAGTGTGTACAACATACATGAGTTTTCATATCATTGATCTGTATAGAGTCTGATTTACCTTTGTTGTATTGTCTTCCTTTGTTAATTTGCATCCATTAGCCATCGATGTTCCAATAGGTTTGGAATCTTCCCTCTTGAATATTTTTAGGACTTCTTTGATGTATTTGGACTGTGTAATGAAAATACCTTCACTTTGTTGAATGATCTACAGACCAAGAAAGAACCTGATCTCTCCAAACGTAGACATCTCAAATTATTTTCTCATCTCATCAGCAAATGATTTTCATAACATATCATTGCCTCTAAATATGATGTCATCAATAAATATTTCAGCAATCAGAGTGTTAGCATTAGTATCTTCTTTTAAATAAAGATTATTGTTTTCACTAGTCCTCATGAATCCAATACTTATTAGATAGGAATGAAGTCATTCATAGCAGGCTCTGGGAGCTTGTTTTAATCCATACAAGGCTTTGTGAAGTCTACATACCATGTTCCTCTTGTATAGATCAACAAACCCTTCTGGTTGCTCAATGTATACCTCTTCTTCACGTATTCCATTTAAGAATGCTGACTTGATGTCCATTTGATATACTTTGAATCCTCTGTATGCAGGATAAGCAAGTAGAATTCTTACTCCTTCTAGCCTAAAAATGGGTGCAAAGGTTTCTCCATAGTCTATACCTTCTTCTTGTGCATACCCCTTGCATACTAGTCTTTCTTTGTTCCTTGTGACTTCTCCATTCTTGTTCAGTTTGTTCCTGAATATCCATTTTTTACCGATGACATTCTTGTCATCTGGTCTTGGCACAAGTGACCATGTCTTGTTCTTCTCAATCTATTCAATCTCATCATTCATAGCACTTATCCATTATTCATTATCTAGTGTAGCATTGATAGATTTTGGTTCAAACTCACAAATTAAGCAATTTGAATTTAAAGACTTACTTCTTGTTCTTGTCTGAGCTTTCTTATCTCCTATGATCTGGTCCTCTAGATGGTTCCTTCTTACATATCTTGCAAGTATAGGTATAACTCTTTGCATTTCATCTTGATCTTCATTACCTTGCACATTATCTTGATCATTATCCTGACCGTCGATAACAACATTCTTACTGTCAGTTGCAACATTCTTTTGTTCTAGATTTAAGCACTGTTTCTCAGGTAGAGTTATGGGTTCTTCACAGTATACAAACTTGTTGTAGTCCTCTGGTTCTTTTGTGCTTTTTAGCTCATTCTTTTCTACAAATTCATCAATATTTACATTTGCACTTTCAACTATTTTGTTAGAAGCCTTGAGTAGACATTTAAAAGCTTTGCTTTTGGTATAATACCCCAGAAAAATACCTTCATCACTTTTGGCATCGATCTTTCCATTTCTATTATCTTTTAAGACATAACATTGGCTGCCAAAATTTTTGAAGTAACTTACATTGGGTGTTTTACCATACCATAGCTTATAAGGAGTCTTCTTTGAGTCCTTTATTAATTGTACTCTATTAAGTGTATAGACAATAGTGCTAACAGCTTCCCTCCAAAAGATCTGGGTGATGTCCTTCTCTATCATCAGTGCTCTTGCACAATCAACTATTGATCTGTTCCTTCTCTCAGCAATCCTATTTTGCTGTGGTGTTCTTGGTACAGAAACTTGTCTTTTTATACCATGCTCATTACAAAAATTAGTGACTTCATCTGATATAAATTCTCCTCCTCTATCTGATCTCAAACATTTTAGATCCTTACAACTTTGTTTCTCTACCATAGCCTTATACCATTTAAACATCTTGAATGCTTCAGATTTTTCTTTTAGAAACATGACTATCATCATTCTAGAGTAATCATCAACAAAAAGAATAAAATATCTATCTCCATAATAGCTCTTTTTCCTCATAGGTCCACATAAATTAGTATGGACTAATTCTAGAATATCATTAGATGTATGGGTTTTTATTTTGAAACTAGACTTTGTCATTTTACCTTTTTGACAATTCTTGCACATGATGTTGTCTGGCTTTGTCATCGTCAGTAAGCCTCTTACACTTCTTTTCCTGCTTATTTTTATCATGTTGTCAAAATTCACATGACACAACCTTTTGTGCCACAGCCATATGTCTTCATTTCTATTCATCAAGAAAGTGGGGTAAGTATCATTCAGATAGAATAAGTTACCTTTGGTCTGTTCACCGGTACCAATCAGTATTCCTTATTCATTGAAGATATTTTCTTTCTTTTTCTCAAATGCTACTCTGTGACTTGAATTATTAAGTTGAGAAACACTCATCAGATTATAATTCAATCCTTTTACCCAATAAGCATTTTCACATTTAATCAGGTTATTCAGCATTACTATATTTTTACCTTCAATTTGACAAGGTGAATCATTTCCCATTCTTACTATACCACCTTTATAGTATTCAAAAGTATTAAAATTTTATTTGTCACCGGTCATATGGTGAGTGCAGCCACTATCTATAATTCAGATATCATTCTTACCGATCTTAGATATGAGTGCAATTTCTTCATACCTTTCATCTTCATTTGAATCATCCTTCACAGCTACAAATACTATCTTGATATCATCATTCGGTTCAGTGTCAGTATCTTCATCTTTGCAAGCAGCTAGATAGCTAGCCTTCTTGCCTTTATCCTTGTAATCTCAGGTATCATTTCTTTCTGATCGTTGGTAACCTCTATAATCTTTGTTATCACCTCTGTCAGATTTCTTCTCAAAAGATCTGTTATCACTTCTATCATCTTTTCTTTTGTTAGGACATCTAGCAGCAAAGTGTCCAATCTCTTTACAATTAAAACATACAAGTGGTAACTTGCATTTGTATTTACCTTTGCCTCTTAGCATTCTTCTTGCCATGAGTGCTTGAATTTTATCTAGATCTTCTTCTTCACTTTCACTTTCACTGTCTCTTCTTGATGAGTGTCTCTGACTAGATTTGTTTATTCTCATAGAAGACTTGAATGCAGACTCTAAACTTGGTAAGACACTATTATCAAAGTTATTCATCTCAAATGAAATCAGTCTACCAATCAAGCTATAAAAAGTGACTGTATTATTTGCTACTGCTCTCATTTCTTGAATAGCAGAGACTCTAATAGCATATATAGGAAATAAGGTTCTTAATATTTTACTTACCACTGTCTCCTCTTCAAGTGTACCTCTAATGCCTCGTATAGCATTGACTACTTCTTTTATTCTATACTGTGTGATGTTTTCACCTTCTTTCATCCTGAGATCATCAAAATTTCCTCTAAGGCTTTCTACCTTGGCTCTTAAAACATTTGCATCACCTCCATGTACAAGCTTCAACTTGTCCCACATTGTTTTTGCATTTTTCCAATCTTTGACATCCTCAAATTCAGCATCAGAGAGTGAGGCTAAAAGCTCTATAACCATGCAGTTATGTTCATGCTTTACTCTCAATTGATCTACTATCAATGGTCATGTAGGCAACACATATGAAGTATCTAAGTATTGAGTAATATCATTGCCAATACCTGATAACTGAAGCTTTATTCTGATTTGCCATGAAGCAAAGTTGTCCTTGTTCAACTTGGGCACATCTCATCTATTTATCTTGTGATCTTTACTTAGGTCTTGAAACCTTCCTTCTAAGCACACAAGCTCTGATACCAATTGTTAGTAATAACTG